>JAMLFY010000011.1:32196077-32388526 GCA_030441495.1 Dalbergia oliveri
TTGAGCGTGATCATATACCCTAGTTTTAGGATAGCTCTCTTCGGCCTTTAAGGTTATTTACTTTAAGTGCATATGTTGTCTTATGTATTCTAGTTTGATGTATTTGTTTAAGAGGGGAATGTATGAGTGAGGTTATTATGTATATGTATTATGGTGTGCTTATGGATGCTGGATGATGGAGCCAATACATTATGATGTGATGTTTGTAAATTCCTATGTGTCTTTTAAATCTTGCTAAATCATTCACGTTAAGCGCGGCTCACGTTTTCAATTATGTTTTTTTTTTAAAAAATGGCTCGTAATTTCACTAAGTATTTTCAAAGCATGATTAAGGAACTGAAGCAAAGAGTAAAGTCTAGTAATTAATTAGATACTGCCTAGGTGTATTAGGTTAATTATTAGGGTGTTACAAAAATTTCCATAAAATCTACCAAACTGTTATGAGAATTTTCTATAAAATCTACTGGACTATTACGAGATTTTTCTGAAAGTCTGCTAAACTTTTATGAGATTTTATATCATCAGAAACTTGTATAACCACTTGTGTGATAATTCTTGTAACTTTCAAGGAAAAGAAACCAAGTTTCTTGGGTAACTTCAAGCTTTTTCTTCTATGAATCAAAATCTCTTATATTAATTCACTCAATCCACAAGTAAGTGTTCTTGAACTATAAAACTCATACATATGAATCTTGAAAATAAATTTCAGATTTCATAAACACAATTCTAAACATATCTCAAGAGTTTATATTAGCAAAAATAGCCGAAACAATCACAAAGCAATAAACTAAATCTTTCCTACCTTTCTCCAAGCATTTTGCTAAACTTTTCTCTAGCTTTTTCTTCTCTAATCCAAGCATCAAACCCACTTTCCAGCCCTATATAAGCTGCTATTTGGACAAATTTGAGGGCAAAAAGAAGGTTTTGGCTTGAGTTTGATGTAGAGAAAGTGTTCTTGAACTAGTTTAAGGATTAATCTAGGATAACCTTCAAGAATACGAAGCTTTCATGGAGTTTGAAGAATAAAACATGACCATGGTGAAGAGAGAAAGAAAGGAACGTGAAGGCTGTATAAGGAAGGAAGAGAAAATATGATCTTTTCAAATTTTTCTTTATATAAAAAAGCATTACTTGGAGAAAAAGCTATTAGTGTAACTATTTTCGGATCAATTTGCCTTGTATCAGGATTAGAAATATCTATATTTATTTATTGTCCTTAATAAAAAGTATCTTAGATATAATAGTATCCATTATTTATACCAGATTCAGTGTTTTGTGTACCAGTTATTACCATCTAGTGTACCGGTTATTATCATCTTGGTGTACCGATTATTACCATTTCAGGACCCAATTGGCATAAAAGAAACTTTACCAGGTTAAAATATCCATTTACCCTCATCCTTATTTTTATCAATGTTATTATACCAATTATAGGGTCTAGTTATATCCCCGATTAAAATATTGTTATACTGAATTTTTTAATAATATTAAATTAATTTTCATTTCTTTTATAAACTCCTCATATTATTGTGATCATAATTATGTCAAAATTTTCAAAATCCCTATAGATTATTCACATTTAATTATTTTATCATAACAATATAAAAAAATCAGGTCGTTATAGTTCTTTTGGAAAATTTATTCGAACTTGTTTTCCATGTCTCTGTTCTAGTTTAGAAAGTCTCTTTCTTATATATATATATATATATATATATATATATATATATATATTTCCGTTGCACTTCAAGTTCACACTTGATAATATTTGTTTAAGTTTTTCAAATCTAAATTGAAAACAAAAGCCAAAGAATGATTCAATCCCCTTCTCATGCACTTTTCTACCTACATTTGGCATCAAAGCTTAGGCCTCTAAGGGATTGAGCAATCTAATGACTGGAGAGGTTAAAGATCCTAAGGAAATATGGCACAAATATCCACATTGCTGAAGGACACTCCATAACAGAACCTTATTCTTTGATGGTGGAGACTACGCATATTGGAGAGATAGAATGAGCTGTCATCAAATACAAAAGTCTTGACTTGTTGAAGATCATTCAAGAAGGAGACTATGTTCCTAGGGAGGAAGTTCCAAGAATTGAAGATGCACCTTCTACTTTTGGAAAGTCCCCAAGAGTAGGTGGATAGAGCAACACAAGGCAAGAGTTTATTTGAACTCAAGTAAAAATACCTACTCATATGTGAACTAAGTAAAGTTGAATGTGATAAAATTATTGCTTATGACATAGTTAAAGAAATATGGATAAACTTCACATGCTGCATTGAAGGTACTGATCAAGTCAAGGAGACAAAGATCAGTATGTTGGTCCATCAATATGAAATATTTAAAATGACTAAGTAAGAGAGTATTGATGACATGATCACCAGATTCATGACCAACTCAAAAGCTTGTATAAAAGGTACTCAAACTTTGAGATGGTTAGGTAGATCTTGAGAAGTATTCCTTAAAATGGATTCCCAAGGTCATAGCTATTATAAAAGCCAAAGATCTTCAAACCCTTGGCTTGGATGTACTCATTGGGTCACTCAAAACCCATGAAGTTGTGCTTTCTAAGGTTCATGGTGAATCTATCAAGAAGAACAAATCCATGGCTCTGAAGTCCTCACATAAGAATCAGACCAAAGGAAAACCAATGAAAGTTACTGAAATATAGATGAAGAAGAAGAATCTAATGAAGAAGCTAAAGAAAAGATGGAGATGAGATCTCCATGTTTGTGAGGAAGATGTCTAAAGCTTAGAGAAGCAGAACAAAGAAAAAAGAGACATCAACTTGAGAAAAGATAGGAAGGGTAAGGGAAAGTTGGACAGGCATGACTTGTTACAACTGGAAAGAAGGGACACTTCAAGAGTGACTGTCACAAGCTCAAAGGTCCATAAAAGAAGTTTCCATCGAAGAAAAAGGGGATGATGGCCACTTTGAGTGATTTAGAGGAAGAGAAAGAAGGTTCAAGAAAGCTAGGACGGGCTTGAAGATGTAGCAAACTTATGCTTCATGGCAGGCTACTCTTCAGAAGGAGAACATGAGGTAAAGACACCCTCTAATCTAATCTTTCTTGTAATGAATTACTTACTTTATATGATGAATTGTTTGAGAACTTAGATCCTATCCTCTCACTATCTCAGTTAAAAAAGAACCATTGAAAGTGGTTCTAGAACTTGAAATAGCTAAGATAGATATTGAGAATCTAAGGCTTGAAGGAAGAGATCAAAGGAGAAAACAAGTTTTTAAATGTTTTAGCTCAAATCCTTAGAAGTTGAAGCCACTGGAAAAAACTAGAAAACTCATAAAGTAATTTATGAACTTGAAAGGATTTCAAAACTTCTCAAATCTGATATGGAAAATATGGTAAATGGCTCCAAGAATCTTAGCTCATGCTTGGTGGCCAAAGGCCTTATTTTCAAAAGATTGGGTTGGGATATGGGAGTGAGATGGATAAGAAAAGAAAAACAATCTCATCAAAGTAAAGAATAGAGTATCTTGTACTTTTTGTCACAAGAACGGTTATCTACCTAACAAATATTTTATGAGAAAGAAATCTATAAAATAGATTGAACCTCCCCTAACAAAAACTAACCCAAGAAGACCCAAGAAAGTCTGAGTACCTAAAATAAAAACTATTTTTGTTCTAGGAGTGTCTAAGAACACACGTTGACAAAGACAACAAGTGGTACATGGATCTAGGAAGTGGTTCAGAACCTGAAGCCCAAAAACTCTAGATTAGTGAAATTCGTTGATGGAGGTAAAGCCAAGGTTAGGTATAGGAAATGTTGATAAGGATGACACGCACCAAATTTTTGATGTTTTACTTGTAGATGGTCTGGCTCACAATCTATTGAGTATTAACCAATTTTGTGACCAAGGTTTTAATGTTTTATTTAATGCAAATGCTTGTAAAATTGTAAATCCTACTTTTGGACAAGTCATTGTATCTGTAAAAGATATGATAATACTTATGTGTTATTCTTGGATGACCGTCTAGATCAAAATATAAAATATCTTGCATCCTTCATGGATGATAAATGGTTATGGCATAAGAAACTTGGACATGCTTATGTGAAGTTTATTTCTGAGTTATCTCAGAAAGAGCTTGTTAAAGGTCTGCCAAAGATCAATATGACAAGGATTCAACTTGTGATTTTAGTGAGAAAAGCAAGCAAACTAAAGCTTCTTTTCACAACAAAAACATGATTTCAACCACTAAGCCGCTTGAGTTATTACACATGGATCTCTTGGACTAACCAAGACTACAAGTCTTGTTGGAAAAGATATTGCCTTGCCATAGTGGATGATTTCTTTAGATTTATGTAACACCCTCCCAAGTATAACATCATCATTAAGCCATAACATTAAACTCAGGAGTTGTTACTTATAATTTAGCGGACCTTACTTGTAATACCCTCCTAAGCACAACATCATCCTTAAGTCCTTACATTGTACTTAGGAGTCGTTACTTATAAATTATTGGACCTTTCTTAATTATCTATAGCAAGATCCATCGAATCGTATAATAACAAATTCGTGATTCTAGTAAAATATATAACAAAGAAACAAAACATTTATTGAATAGAAAGTCCAGTACAAAAGGAAGCTCTTCTATGAGCTTTAATGCACATTCTTATCTCTTATATTTAGAGACATATGCATATGACTAAGTATAATAGATACAAATCTTCACCACTAAACTACTGCGATCCTAATTCTTTTGTGTAGTAGCCTTACTATTTTCCTAAATCAACTTGGAGACGATATGGAAACACACACATTGGGTGAGAATTCTAAATTTCAGTAGGAGGTCCCCAAAATGTATAGTAAAATAAATCCATTTCATCATCATCGTCCCAGCTACTTTGGTTTATCAAGAAAATCTAATCATGCATTTCATAATAATGGTTCATTTTAGAGTTCAAAATCATCCTTTTGAAGTGGGTTTCTTTTAAAAATTCAACCACTTAGTATACATGTCATTGTACTGAACATCATAAAATTCATTCTAGGCAAATAATTCAATAAATTATGCATCTTTCTTAACTTCATGTGCCCTTGATAGGTCGAAGGGATCTCATCTTTCTTTATGTGCCCTTAACAAGTCAAAGAGGATCTCATCTTTCTTTATGCTCCCTTGACAAGTTAAAAGGGATTTTAGCTATACCATTCTTATCATTACGTGTCCTTGGTACATCAAAAGGGATCTCATATACATCATCCTTATCTTTTCATGCCATTGGTACATCAAAGGGATCTCATATCTTTCTTCTATTTTCATGCTCTTGACATACCAAATGGGATCTTTTTGTCCCTTAACATCAGCACGTATATTATCATCAAGCTCACATAGTATTCATGATATCAATCCATTGATATTTAATCATCATTTCAACATAATAGTGTAACATCCCCTGCGCTTTATGGATCGTCGACCCCACAAACCAACACTTGTTTTCAGCGTGCTTTGTCCTCACTCACACGCTTCCTAGGAAAACTTCCCAGGAGGTCACCCATCCCAAAATTACCCCAAGTCAAGCACGCTTAACTATGGAGTTCTTTCTGATAGGCTACTGAAAAGAAAGATGCATCTTTGTGGCATAGGTAGTACCAATCAATTCATATAAACCTTCCTTGACTGCATAGTCCCATACCTATAGAGACTCAAGATCCCTCTCATTCGGGTGTGCAATCGGTTCATTCATGTACCCCTCCGCTTAGAGGCAGGAGCCGCTGCCTTGTGCCTCTTTATCGGCGATTATGCCTCGTCCCCGTTACAAATAGCATACCTGTATAGAAATTTCAATCTTTAAGAAAATATGATTAAATTACCAAACATCATCAAAACATAGCCAAACAAATTTTCAGAGGCAATTCAATGTATTAGTGAGATCCTGAAAATTTTGAAGCATGAAAAGGTCTCGGCTATATTTATAAATTTCACAATTTCAGGTCAAAAATTATACATTCTCATGAAATACCAGAAGTCTTAATTTTTCTACCCTATCAAATGAACCCAGAACTTTGTATAAAAAATTAGAGTTGGACCTCAATATGTCCTCAATATCCTGAAATTTCAGCTAATAATTCAATCATTTGCTAGGGTAACAAAATTAGACAAATTCAGGACTTCAAATTGGACTGCTGGATAGAACCCTTGACCTGTTGATTTTCCATTTTTTTAAAATAGCAAAAGTGATTAAGAAAACCCAAGAACTAGAAACTCTTCCATATGTTAGCTTCATCATATAAAAATTTTAGCTCATGATCATTCTCTAAATTAGTGAGAAAAATCAAAACATTTCACCCTTGTTAAATTCGAGATTTCCAAGAGCTTGATTCAGAACATGTTTTAGCAAAAAAGGTTTCCTAACTTCATCAAAACTCTTTACCAAAATTAATACATCAATATCTATTTGAAATCAATCAATATAATGAAAGAGTTCCAGCCAACTCAATCGGAAATTCTAGAATAAATTTTGAAAAGAAAAGATGTCAAAGAAAGCCTGACTTGTCACTTATGGGCTCTTGCTCTTGTTCTTGGCTTTCTTCAAGAGGTCTATACCTAATTCTTGATCTAACCCACTCAAATTCTCTCTAGACAGCCAACACAACAGAATTTATTGATGGTGAAGTGAGGTGATGATTCTCTTTTGGTGTTTAATATGAGGATATCAAGAACTAGTCTTAAGTTTGTGCTTTGATAATGGTGTCTTGGTATTGTAACTTGAGTTTTTCAAGTTAGGAATTGGAATTTGAAGAAGAAGAAATGGAGATGGCTGAAAGGAGAAGTATGGCCGAGAATGACTTGGTGGTGTGATAAGGCTAGGTGAATTGTATTTATCTTAGGTTAAAAATACTAATTATGTAGTCAAAGTGTATTTTTCTTTCTTTCTAAAATTGAATCTTAGCCATCCACTTGGTTTAAATGGATAGACATTATTATTCTTTTATAAAGATTAAACTATCTTTGGTGTTAGAAATTGCACACCAAAGTTTTACCGAATGGGTGGAACATTGTACCCAGGAATCAAATATTACCTAAAATTAATTTTCAGGTAATAAAATCTTTATTCCTAACTATTTCTAACCTTAATCTTATAATTTCTCAATTTCAGGTATTCTCAATCCCAATTCTAGGGTTTTGGCAATCCTGATGGTCTGGTGTAACATCCTAAATTTTATCTAGACTATTGACTTGATGAACTTGAGCAATTGATTTATTGACTAGGCGGTTCATCTTGGTCCAAGAGTGGGAAGGGTCAACATTGGTGAGTTATTGTTGATTAATGACATTAGCATAGTTAGAAGGCACAGGAATAAGCAACAATAAATGTTATTAACACATAAACCCTAAATTAAGCATATTGGACAAGGACAATTTATTTACAAGGTTAAATTCCTAATCAATATTAGTAAATTACATTAATCAAATAGATAGTAAAAATTGATTTGAAAGATTAATCTTAATTAATGATACAAAATGAGTAAAACTAATAGAAATTAGACAAATTTCATCAAAAATAACAAATAATGTTAGAATAATCAAGTGTGTCTAGAAGAAGATGCAAAGAATTACAAAAAATGTCATTACTTGGTGAAATTATGAAAACACCCTTGCTATGTAAAGGAAATTACTAAACTACCATTGTTTTATTAATAAATGACAAAGACACCCTTATTCTATACATGGAATTACAAGAATACCATTGCCATTGTCTAATTACAAAAGTACCATCATCTTGGTTAAAAAAATTACTACAATGTCACTATTTTAATAATTACTACAATGCTATTTGCATAAATCCCTAGACTTGTCTTTAAATAAGAATGAATCTAATCCATTGGATTAGGATGACAATACAATAATTCAATCACATACTTCATACACATTCTTAACCACATACATTCACATAGACAATTCCCTGTAATAATTAAAAACACCTATTAAAGCATAAGGTTACATGATGTAAATCTATGATGCATACAAGCATTAAAGGTTAGAAAATTTCCACTAACCATGCATGCCCAACAACAATATTTTTGCATAAAACATGGAGCATTTTCATCCCAAAATTAGGCCTACATGTTTGCATAAAACATGGAGCATTTTCTTATCCCAAAATTTGCCAGCATGTTTGCATAAATCATGCTCCAAGCATTAGTTCTCTAAGTGCTTCATTCTTCTTCCTTCCACTATAAATACTCTTAAAACTCTCTTCCATTCATTCCATTTCCAAGTCACAAAGAGACCTCACCATGCTTTGTAAAAGCTACTTCCTCTAACTCTTGTAAAATACATACACTCTTACTAGTCTTGAAGCCTTAGAAATTCTCTAAGTATTCTTCTCTCTTATTTTTTCTCTACTATTTCTTCTTATGTTCTTCTCTTCACTTTCCAAACTTCATCCAAACACTTAAATCCTAAGTCCAAACTTTCATTAGCCTTCACAAGAGTTACAATCTTTAACTCTAGTGAAAATATTTTTTTAAGCACTCAAGTTCTAGAGCCAAGATACAAGGAGGGTTATCCACTCCAAGGAATCTTGCTCAAGTTTAAGGAAGAAGAGAAGGACTCTTTTTAGACTCTACAAAAGAGGTAGGAGTTTCTTCTTTACTTGTTCATGTAACATCCTAACTTTTAACCTAATATGCTTGAGTCACATTTCGGTTAGTTATTAGTTGTTACGCCTTTGTTTCAATCTTGACTTATCTTTTAAAATACGAGTAAGGAAAATATGACTAAATTTTTCTTTTGAACTTAAAACTTAAAATGCAAGCTGTGCGTGCGCATAGATACCGATTAATACACATAAGACATAACAATCATATACCCGTCATCATAACATATATAAGTAGACCATAGTATAATCATAACACAAATCATATATCATAATCTTAACATAATAGCGATGTCCTATAAACATAAGGACACCTTAAGATTCTAAACACAACAATCAAGGTCGATCATACACTAGCCCAAAGCTAAACATAACAAAACTAGACTAGTCTTCACGCTTCCGCTACGACCTCTGATCTGATAGTTAACGTGATTCCTATACCTACGCCTCAAGGAAGATCACGAATAATCGGCATCATTCATGTCTGGAGACGACACGAAGAAAGGAAAGGGGCGAGAAACTTTATTCAAGATTCTCAGGCTCCCAACTTTAACACAAGTGTCATCGTCATCATCCCCAGCCACTTCGGTTTCTTTATGAAAGAAGTGTGCATGCATAAAATTCAATTTTAATTTTCAGATCTTTTATCCGAAGTGGGTGTCTTTTAGCATGGGTCTTAATGAATGCAACATATATCTCATATATGTATGGCAATACTATAAATAACACATATCACATGATTTAAAGCACCAATAGAACAACAATGCAACAACAAATATATGCCTCTTTTCTTTACTTTTTCATAATTGAACTTTCAAGTTCTTTTCCACCCTTACACATGGTCACCAAAAGCCACCTGTTTCACCTTCGCCTGATTTTTTATGGTCACCAAAACTCCTCCTATCCTATCGCCTAGGATGAGCTCAATCCTAATAGCCGTCGCTAGATTTAGTATGGGGTAATAGAGGGGAAACACATCTCTTTCTTTTCATGAGTATGCAACTTTATCATCATTTCATGCTTAGGATTTCATGATTCTTTTTCTAAGTCAACAAATTTGGCAGGAATCCGCAGCATTAATGGCTGGGAATGGCATTTTCCAAATTTGCTTCCTGTCATATAACATCCAAACATGCATCTCAATCATAGCATATCATATTATCAAAACAATCATGTCATAAGTTCACATATTCTCATATACATGCCATTAATACTTTCATATACTCTCGATATATCAAAACTATGTGTTCACTCGGTCACTTACTCTCATCATCTTTCCTATCTTATAGTATCTTATGCTTTGACCGTTACGGGTCTTAAACTTGTTTCTAGTTATCCTAACACCCATAACAGATCTTCGATGTACCTAAAGGATCATTACTTGTAATTCTCTCTAATTTTTATGCTTACTAACACCTCCAAACAACATTGCACAGATTGGTTATGATGGTTATTATTCGATTACGGGTTCTAGAATCTACATCTTTAACCCTTTCTAAGTTCCGTCTTCACCTAAGGCTCTATATTCAATTCCTAAACCAATTATCAGGGATTCCTTTACATATCCACTAATTATAAACCATTTTTCCTAAGTTCAATTATGCTGAAACAGAATTTATAATTCTTGTGCTTAAAGTGTTCTAGAATCTCATTTTAAGTCCTTTTTAGTTGCTTGTTCTTTCCTAAAATTCCTAAATCGGTCCTTGCCTTATTTAAACACAATTTTACACATTTTAACTCCATAAAATAGTATCAATAAAGTGGCCAAACATACAAGGTAGAAACCAAATATATCTCACATAATCATATGAATTCATGATTTAAGCACATATAAGTTGCTAGTTTTTCTCTTGGAATAATTTTAGGAGCTCAAAACTCTTTTAGAAACTAATTTATCTTATTAAAATCATGTAAATATAGGTGAGGGCAGTAGCTAAATTATTTTGCCCATAAGGTAGATTTAAAACATAAAATCATGTTCATAATATTCTCTAAATTCACCTATGCCTAGAAAAATTCCAAGACATAGACTATTGATGATTAGATGCAACTCATACCAAGTCCATCATCATCATCACAAGGCCGAAATGGTATTCATGGAATGCTTACATTTTCTAAGACTTTACTTATGATACTTGGACAAGTCTTTGAGCTCTAGAATATTTAAGTGATGACATAAACATAAACATGTTATGCACTTTGTTTTATTCTTCATTATAAAATAAAGTGAGAGCATAAAATAAATATGAGATGCAACCTCATTATTATCTTTAAAGATTAAGTGATAACTTGAAATATAAACATGAAGTGCAAGCTTGGAAATTTAAACATGAAATGCAAGTTCATTTATTTATTCTTGAGAGCTTAGTGATGGCATAAAAAGTAAACATGATATGCAATGCATAAACTTAAACATGAATGAAAACTTATTTTATCTTAACTAGAGCTCAAGCAAGACTTTAGAGGAACATCAATAGCCTTAACCCAACATGTGTCTAACAATATAAAGTGAGCTTTAGAGTTCTTAGCACCAAGTCTTCAAAGAAATTTTATGGTTTAAACATCATCATCAAGCTCAAGAAAATGGATTAAGAGATAAATATCAACACTTATCAACACAAACATAAAGAGATCTACTCATATTCTTTATTTTATTGCTCACAAGCTTTAATCTAGAGTAACTCTAGAATAGCCGACCAACTTTAAGGTTGGCAAGGGTAAGCTTAGAGCTCTTTGAAAATATGTGATTGAGTTTCTTAAGCAAAACCTTGAGTGAGCTACTTAACATTTTTATCAAACTTTGTACAAATAAAGGAATGACTGAAACCATTGAGGAAGAAAGTAAATGAAACCGAAATCTTGAGTAAGGAAAAGAAAAGGAAACCAAATCATGTATGGTCCAAGACCAAGTTTTCAAGCTTTAGAGGTTTCTCACATGGTATCCACAATACCATTATCTTGAAACCTCATCATCAAGCTAAAGATTTTCTCATCACAAGGCTCTAAGGCCGAAATGAAAGGATGATAGAAAGAGTTTTGAAAACCAAGAGAAAACTAAAACTTTTCTTAAAGAAAGTAAACAAAACTTTAAAAATAAACCCCTACCAAAGATATTTTTCTTTTGAAAGATTGGAAGCTTGGTCTTGAAACAATATGAGAAAAACAACTTCTCCTTGGTGCACAAAGTGAATTCGGCCAAGAGAGAAGAAAAGGAAGAAAGATTTTGCTTTGAGTTCTTGAGCTTGAAAAAGGAAAATTTATGTGTTTAATGGAAGGTTTGTGGTGTTTGGATGATGGTTTGTGTTTAGGAAATGGTGGACGATGATGATTCTTTGAGAAGATGAAGAAGAAGTGAAAGAACTCTTGAGCCTTGAGAGAACAAAAATGAGAGAAACTTAAGAATGCTCTTTGAAACTTATACTTAGCAAATGCTCAAAAATGTGCCCAAGTTCTTCCAAGCATGATATTTATAGAAAAACAACACCAAGGGTGCATGAATGGAGGGAGGCCATGACCTCATGTTCCATGAGGTGAGAGAATTTTTTTCATGGAGGCATGGTGAGGTAAGGTCTAAAGCATGGGCAAGCATGGGTAAAAGTATGGGCAACCATGTTTCTTTAAACAATTTTTAATGGAATTTCAACATGTGATGGATGATTATGGGGAGGTGTGGCTGATTGTATTAAGGCCTAATGGAGGGAGAAAACCTCATCTTAATGTTGGTTTAGGTGTGTATTTAGGAGTTGATTTGGTTAGGATATGGATTAGGAATTGTAAGTAAGTGTTTAGGTGAGATAATGGGTAATTAAGGTGGTTCAAGACAAGATTAAATAGTGGTCTTGCTTGATTAGTGTAAATCCACCTTTACTAGGGATGAATCTCATCATGTGACAACTTCCATGATTTAAGGAAATTGATTGGAATCTTTACTATTCATGAAAATGTGACATAAAGTCTTAAAATCAAGAAAAGGATTTTGAGTTTCACTAAGCAATCTTAGGTTCTAATTAACCTTAATTAATTATTTTGACTCTAGATTAGTAATTAGAATTTACTAATATTTAATTAGAGCCTAATATTGCTTAGGTTTTGCTAATCACATCATTAGGCCCAAAATGCACATAGCTAAGGGCAAAATGGTAATTTTTCACAAAAACCGCCCGGGACTACCCGAGCTTAACCTGTTGTTAAACATCATTTAAAACCTTTTGGTAAAGTCTGGGCTCAACCGGCACGTAAATTGGTGACAAATAGCCACAGGGCTTTTTGGTAATTTCACGTAAGAACTAAAAATGAGATTCTTCTGCTCTATTAATACACACAACACATATAATCCCGTTATTATCATCAAAACATCCCCTTGAGGATAGCCAGGCGATCCTCATTTTTCGGGTAAAATGACCTCAGGGGCATTTTGTGTAACACCCTAATAATCAACCCAATACGCCTAGGTCGTATCTAATTAATTACTAGACTTTAGTCTTTGCTTCCGTTCCTTAATCATGCTTTGAAAATACTTAGTGAAATTACGAGCCATTTTTTTTTTAAACATAATTGAAAACGTGAGCCGCGCATAACGTGGACGATAATCGGGATAAAGCAGAAAATAAAAAGACATATCATGAAGAACACATCATATTGGCTCTATCATATGATATCCATAATTACTTTTCACATAGATATTTTGCCTATCAACAGAGTTAAGCTAGATGTAGGCAATCTAACAAAACATAAATAATATATGGATGGAAAAACATCTATTAACGACACCTATTTATAACACTTCACAGATAGGAATAGATATCCAGTTCACGCTCAAGGTCTAGCAATACGTTCCTCAAGGATAATAAGCTGGTTCACAAGATCACGTGCATCTACCAGGTGAGAGCATCAACAGGAATCACGAACATCACCATCACTTTCTAAGACGAGATGGAAAGAAAGAAAGAGGGAATGAGAAACTTATAAAAGAATCTCAGTAGGTACTCACCTCATATGTATCGTGTCATCATCATCGTCCCCAGGAACCTCGGGTTTCATTATGAAAATGTGAGCATGCTAAGATTCATTTAATTAGTTTGGAAATATACTTTACCGAGGTCCATCATTTTAATCATGCGTCTTATAATGCATCATAAACTTAGCATGTCATGTTTATAATGAACTTTTCCTTTCATATATAATAACATAGTTATGCATAAAATCACATCATATTCCTCATCATCATTTCATAATACTATGCATAGCAGAACATCATATTTCTCATCATCATCTCATAAATACTATGCATAGCAGAACATCATATTCACATAATGCATTTACTTAGTTTCTTAGGTGACTTAAAGTTACTTTCATCATTATTTTCCTGGGCCACCCTATACTCCACCCTTTTGGGAGTAATCTAGGTTATGAGCTCATACCTTGCTAGTCGTCACCAGCACATACTTATCCCTTTTGATAAGTAAAAATTCCGTCTCTACCCTTTTGAGAGAACAGACTAGGGGGCAAGAATCACCTTTTCACCGCCTATAGTTTGAGGGTCCAAAGGATCATTTTCTCATATATTTTGAGTCACCTTTAAGTCTTTGCATGTTATATCATAATACAATTCTTCATTCATAATCATCATAACATTTTCTCATTTATAGTCTTATGCCGAAATAATATATACCAACTGTAATCATGCATCTGGAATTCCCAGGAAAGAGAGGTGGGTCACAATGGACACGCTTAAATACCAAATCTTTCCTTAGCCAGAATCTTTCCAAATTGCACTCTTAGGAATACACTTTCTTCCAGGAATAGAATATGTCTTTATTTCATGCATAAGTTTTCATTGTTTGCAACAGCAACTATAACATACAAACCAGGGAATCAATCAATGACACCAAATTCTTAATAAGCATCAAATCACATTTTAAGTACACATAAATTACTAGCTTCCCATAAAATTCTTACAAAGTTTTAAAACTCTTTTAGAACTAATTCTTTTTGTTAAACTTGAAAGAAGTCATAGGACTTTAGGCCTAACTTAACCATGGGACCGATTTATAACTTGAAAGAATGTTCATAATTAAATCTTTCACTTAAGATAAAAGGAGCAAGTCTTGAGCTTTAGAGATTTAGGTGACATCTTAGAATTATTACCATGCTATGCAACCTTATTTTAATCTTATCTTTATAAGGTGATAGCTTGGAATTATAAACATGATATGCAATTCCATTTCTTTATCTTTAAGATTTAAGGTGATAACTTGAAAATTAAACATGATGCAAGAACTTGTAATATAAACATGATGCAAGAAACTGGAGCGCGGAATCCGCATAGGGACCAGGAGAGGGAGAAGAGAATCTTAAGCACCCGAGCGGCGTAGTCCGCATAGGACCTGAGGGAGATGAGAATTACATTTTTTTTAAGCTCCAATTCTCAAGACTTCTTAAAGAATAAATTCTTTAACTCCAATTATCTCATTTCTTCGCTTATGATTCATAGGCAAGTCTTTGAGCTCTAGGATTTTTAGGTGATGACATAAAATAAACATGTCATGCATTGATTCTTTTAGCCATTATAAAATAAAGTGAGAGCATAAAATAAACATGAGATGCAACTTCTTTATTATCTTTAGAGATTAAGTGACAACTTGAAATTTAAACATGAAATGCAAGCTTGAAATTTAAACATGAGATATGCAAGTTCATTTATTTATTCTTGAGAATTTAGTTATGACATAAAATAAATATGGTTATGCAAGGCATAAACTTAAACATGGATGCAAGTTCATTGATCTCTTTACTAGAGCTCCTTCAAGACTTTAAGAGAATTATGATTTCAACCCAATATATGTATCTTAGCAAGACAAAGTAAAAATACATATTTCATATTCAAACCTCAAGATAAAAACATTATTCTTTAAAGTTTTGCATTAAATGGAATGTTCAAGCTTTAGAGGCCTAACTTGTGATGGATTTACAACCCATATTCAAGGTCCTCATCATCAAGCCATCATTTCATTCCTTCCTAGGCCATTTGGCCGAAACCATGAAAGGAAAATAAGGAAAGAAAAACTGAAATTTTAGAAGCTTTGGAAACTAGTGAAACCTTCAAGTTTTAGAGATCTAACTTGTGAAAGCTTTGCAACCAACACTCAAGAATCTCATCATCAAACCATGGTCTCATCATAAGCTAGGCCATATGGCCGAAATACTTTAAAAAGAAAGGAAGAAGAAACTGAAAATGAAAACTTAAAAGAAAGCTCATGAAAACATCATTTTTGAGCTAGAAACATAACTTGTCTTAGCATAAAATGAACTTAGAAACACCCCCCTACCTAATTTGATTTGAAAGAAAGGAAGAGAACTTGGTTTCCTTGAGTGAAATGAAGTAAAATATCCTTGAAAAGTTGAAGGGAGAATTCGGCCAAGAGAAAGAAAGAAAGAAAGCTTTGGTGCTCCTAAGACTAGAATTTGTGTAAGTTATGAACTAAGCATCTAAACTATCTTCAAGCATGCCTATTTATAGAGATTTTGCAGCTCATAAATGGACAAAGGAAGGAAGGAAATCTGACCAAAAATTAGAGGAAAAAAAATAAGGAAGAAAAATCATTTTGTTTGGTGGCTTAAAACATGGAATCATGTTTCCATGTTTTCATGATTCTTTGTTTTCATTCTTTGGATTTTTGTGTAATAATTTTCTGACTTATTACTCAATAATTTTGGCCATTACAGCCTTGTGGAAGAGGATTTTGTGTGTTCCATGTATTATTTAGGTGTAGGCAAGGTATTCATTTAATTTAGAGAATTTACGGTTAAGGGCTTAAGTGAATTACTAAGCAATTTGGGTGTTTTAAACAATTTTAGGTTCTAATCAATCTAAATAAATAATTTTGACTCTAGATTAGTAATTAGAATTTAATAAGCTTTAATTTGAGCCTAATATTGCTTAGGTTTCATTAGACGAATCAAAAATCTCAAAAATTACAAAACTAAAGAGGGCAAAATGGTCATTTCGCTCAAAAACTTCCAGGGGCCATTCGAACTTAACCAATGGCCAATCATAGCTTAAAAACACCTTTTAAAACATTTTAGTGAGGTTCAGGTTAGCGGCACGCAAATCGGAGTTCAAACGGCCGCATGGGCGTTTTGGTCATTTTGCGCATCGAAACTCAAAATTGAGATTCTTCTCTCTATTAACACACATAACACAAACAATCCCCTATTATCCTCAAAACATCCCCTTGAGGATGGCCGGGGCCCACGATCCTCATTTTCTAGTAAAAAAACCTCAGGGCATTTTAGTCATTTTACACGTACAGAAATTCGGGCTTGTGACTCTTGCAGGAATTGCTCATAACTTCTTTTCTAATGTTATATTCCTCTATTGAGGATTGTTAGGTCTCGAATTTATATAAGAATTACCTAGGGTAATTCGTAATTTTTAAATGACAATAAAAGTTTGGGCGTTACATTTTGGTCAATTATACACTGGAAAATTCCTGTTACAGTTTAAGCATTGTTGGGTTCTAACCTTGTCCATGGTTCGAATGCCTCAAGCTTGTGTTATTGACAAGAGTTTTGAATGGTTGTTTGTGAAATATATTTTTATGAATCACTACATGTACTTCTCTTATAAATGTTTTTATGATGTTTCATGCTTATATGAGACTTAAAAACATGGTAGATGGTCCTTGTGTTGAGACTAACAACAAACATGAGAATGATTGGTGCTAGGATTTTTGGCTATTTCTAGGAGCTACTTCGAAAATATGAAACTCCCAGGAATAAGAAGCTTTTGGGAATAAAACTATTTTTCCTACAAACTAGAACACTCTCCAAAAAGAATTACCGAAAATGGAGTTTTCTAGCCCAAGATATACATTTTTAAAGTAGAGCCTAAGACTGGAACTCTAAATATGACCTTACAGGTAGTAAAATAGGTGTAACTCACTCTATAAAAATCTAAATGGACTGATTTCAACTCTGTTGGAAAACTAACACATCTAAGAACACACCCATGTATGCTATGCATAAAGATTTGCACTACATAAAAATGGAATGAGAAATAAAGTTTTGGAAACAGTGTGAGAAGAGTGGGAAAGGGATAACTTTACAAAGGTACTATGACATAACCATAAATGTATTTTAATAAAATTACCCTTAATAGAAAGGTTAATGAGATAAGAATATGGGACTATATTTAAATGACTGAGATAATAAGTATACAGAAAGTTACAAATTTTCTTATAAAAGACGTTAGAACTATAAATAGAATATTCAAGTCTTGTAAAAGAGATTTTAAGGATCTAAGTTGCAATAATCTTCAAACATAGGGGAGCCTAAAAATATATAAAGAACCTCTAATAATATTTTGAAATAAAATAATGAAATAAGGGAATGCTAAAGAGCACAAAGAAAGACATTCATAATGTATACATACCAATCAAGACATCCATGATCCCTTAGGAATACTAGGGACTCGACTTGATAGCTTGGGTTATTAATACGAATCGTTTATGAGAAATCTATATGAGATTTGTAACATCCCCGCTGCTTTATGGATTTCTTGCTGCTTTATGGATTGACGACTTCTCCACAAATCAACACGGGTTTTTTAGCGTGCTTTGTCCTCACTCACAAGCTTCCTGGAAAACTTCCCAGGAGGTCACCCATCCAAATTACCCCAAGTCAGCACGCCTAACTGTGGAGTTCTTTCGTGATAGGCTATTGAAAAGAAAGATGCATCTTTGTGGCATAGGTAGTACCAATCAATTCATATAAGCCCTCCTTAACTTTATAGTCCCATATCTATACAAACTCAGGATCCTCTCATTCGGGTGTGTAATCGGTTCATTCATGCCCTTCGCTTCGAGGCAAGAGCCGCTCCTTGTCCATGCCTTTTTGTATCGCGATCACTCCTACCTCGTCCCGGGCGTTACATGCCCACTAGCTTCCGCTTGGTTTGTCCCCGAACCACACCGTACTAGGAGAGGTGCATGCCGATTCCATTTATAACATCCCTGTTGCTTTATGGATTAAACTCCCACAAATCAACAAGGTCTTTTTAGTGTGCTTTGTCCTCACTCACAAGCTTCTTGGGAAAACTTCCAGGAGGTCACCCATCCCAAAATTAACCCAAGTCAAGCATGTTTAACTTGGAGTTCTTTATGATGGGCTTCTGAAGAAAATGCATCTTTGTGACATATGTAACACCCGATTTTCCTGTTGAGTATAAATGACCAAAATGCCCTAGGTCATTTTTACCTAATTTCAGGACAGCGACCCTGGTCGAATGGGTCAACTCAATGTTTGAAGGGGTTATAATTGTTATGAATGATATCCAAGGTGAAAATCTCATTTTCTAAACTTTCGGCTCAAAATGACCAAAATACCCTGGTATTCTACACGGGTAAAAGGTGCCGTTTGAGCCCGGAATTTTTCCAGGAAGTTTGGAATGATGTTTATGAGTGATATTTGATGTTTAGTTAGGCCGGAAGGTCGGAAGTTTAGTGCAAAATTACCATTTTGCCCCTAGAAAATAGTGTAAGTGAGCCTAATGACGCAATTAAGCAAACCTAAGCAATATTAGGCTCTAATCGAAGATTAATTTATTTTGATAATTAATCTAGAGTCAAAATAATTTATTAAGGTTAATTAGAACCTAAGATTGCTTAGATAAACTCTAATTGCATTCTTTAATTCAAGATTCCTAGTCATGGAATCTTGAATAGTGTTTTCTCTCCAATTCCTTAAATTAAGGAATTGTGCCATACCTCATTTGACCAAAAGAATTATTTTAAATTACTAATCTAGTAAGATTGCCCTCCTAATCAAGTCTTGACACTCTTAATTACCCAATTACCTCACCTAAACACTTTCTTACAACTCCTAACCAAAACCTTAATCAAAGAAACACCTAAACACATCACTAAACCACAATTACATGAACAAATTAATTCCCTTTTGCTGCCCAATCTGGCCAAATGCATGGCCTAGGAAAAGTGCCACATGTTGTTTGATTTCTCACTCAAGAGCCATGCCTAGCCCATACCTCAAACCATACCTCACCATGCTTTCAACCATGCCTTTCCCATACTTTGTAAGAGATATTTTCCTCCCTTTTCCCTCCCATTTGGCCGTCGGCCTTCTTCCCTTGGCAGCCTCATTGTGCAAAATTTCTATAAATACCAAACCTTGGAAGCCTTCATTGCTAAGTTTAGTTTCTTGCATTTTCTTGCTTTTTCTCTCAAACTTCTCTTCATCTTCTTCATTTTCTTCTACCTCTTAAAGAATCCTTCCACCACCACAAACAACCATAAACCACCACTACCTCACCTTAAACCATCTCCTAAACACTTAAACTTTCCATTCCCAAGCTTAGAAACTCAAGGAAAAATCATCTTCCTTGAGTTCCCCTTTGGCCGAATCCATCATCACAATCCAAGAGGAGATTTTGTCTTCTCAACTCTTCAAGAACCAAGCTTTCTTTCTTCCTTTCAAAGACTTCCTTAGGTAGGGGTTTTGTTTTCAAGTTTTACTTGTTTTCCTTAAAGAAAGTTCTAGTTTTCTCTTGGTTCAAACTCCTTTCTTTCTTTTCTTTTCATTTTCGGCCAAGAGGCCATTTTATGAAAATAACATGAGCTTGATGATGAGGTTTCAAGATAATGACTTGTTGTTGTCATGTGAGAAACCTCTAAAGCTTGAAACAACTTGGTCTTGGACCATACATGCTTGTGTTTCTTTCTCTTTTTCTTGGTTTCATTTTCGGTTCTTTCCTTTTTCTTCCTTAAATGATTTCGGTTTCCTTTGCCTTGGTTTGAACAAAGTTTGCTAAAAATGTAAAGTAGATCACAAAAGTTTTGTTAAAGAAAATTAATCACATGTTTTCAAAGAGCTCTAAGCTTACCCTTGCCAACCTTAAAGTTGGTCGGCCGTTCTAAGAGTTTTACTCTAGATTGAAGCCCATGAGCAATAAAATAAAGAATATGACTTAGTTCTTGTAGTTTTGTTTAGACAAAGTGTTGAACTTTGTGTCCATTTTCTTAAGCTTGATGATGAAGTTCAAACCTTAAGACTTCTTTGAAGTCTAGGTGCTAAGAACTCTAAAGCTTGCCTTATGATACATAATGGGTTGAGGTTTTGTTCCTTTAAAGTCTTGCAAAGAGCTCTAGTTAAGATCTAAAATAAGATGCATTCATGTTTACTTTATGCTTTGCATAGCATGTTTATTTTGAAGTCATCACTAAACAACTTAAAGATTAAAACAAGAATTGCATCCTCACTTAATAAATCTCAAAGCCTACCTATTTCAACCTTAAAGTTGATTGTTGATTTGGGGTAAACACCTCAAGAGGCCTAGAGCACTAAAATAAAGAATTGAACCTTGCATCTCATGTTTACTTTCTTGTCTAGCATGTTTAAATTCTATGCCATCACTTAAACTCTAAAGATAATAAAAAGGTGCATCTCATGTTTATTTTATGTCTTCACTTTATTTTCTAATGAAGAATAAAATGAGGTGCATAGCATGTTTAAGTTTATGTCATCACTTTAATGATCTAGAGCTCAAAGACTTGCCCAAGTATCCTATGTAAGGTTTTAGAAAATGTTGGCATTCTCAAAGAAGCCATTCGGCCTTGTGGTGATGATGATGGACTTAGATGAGTTCCTCTAATCACAAGTGTCCATAGTTCATGTTTTGTAATTTTTCTAAGCTTAGGAGCACCTAAGCAACATTATGAATGAAATTATATACTTTAAATCTATTTTATGAACAAGTTAATTTAGCTACTGACCTCATGTGTAATTGCATGATTTTAATGTAAGGATTTGAGTTCTAAAAGAGTTTTGAATCCCTAGAATTATTCCAAGAGAAAACTAGCAACTTATATGCATTTTAACTCATGAGATTATGTGATTTTATGGGCTTATGATTTCGGTTCTGCCCTTCATGTTTGGCTACTGTATAAATGCTGTTCTAAGGTGTTAAAATGTGTAAAATTATGTTTGAGTGAAGCAAGGATCGATTTAGAGAAGTTAGAAAAGAATAAGTAACTTGAAAGGATTAGAAATGAGAATTCTAGAACACTTTAATGCATAAAAATGCAAATCTGTTCCAGCATGATTAATTCAAGGATAAATGGTTCATAATCAGTAAGACATGTATAAAATCCCTTCATAAATGATTAGGTATTAATTTCTAAGCTTAAGGTGATGATAAGAACTTAAATAGGAAATTCTAGCACACTTAGACATGGCAAAACATAATTCTGTTCCAGCATAGTTAGATTGAGGAAAAATGGTTTACAACTTAGAGAACATGCCTAGGAATCCCTCATAATTGGTTTAGGAATTGATTATGGAGCCTTAGGCGAAGACGGATCTTAAAAAGGGTCACGAACGGAGATTCTAGAGCCCCGTAAGCATATGATATTTTCTGCCCTTACATGTACAATGCTGTTTGGAATTTTAGTGAGTTCAAATCTTAGAGAAAAGTTTAAGTGTTAACCTCTTGAGGGTAATAAAGATGTAATACGGGTATTAGAATGATTAGAATACAAGTTTAAGACCCGTAAGGGTCAAAGCATAAGATACTATGAGATAGGAGGCCGAGTGAGCATATTTATGATGATGAACCTCGAGCATATTTATGATGATGTGATTATGTTAATTCCTTGAGCATGAAACTTTATGTGTATGATTGGCATGTTGATGTGATGAAGTATTATGCCTTAATTTAAGATGCATAAGGTTTCGAAATATGAATGAAATTGAGGAATATGCTCATGTGAACTAGAAAGATATTGATTTGAGAAAGTTCCATGAAAATGATGCATGTGATTGAGATTATGTGGCATGACTCAATTTGAGGAAATTCGGAGAATAGCTGTTATGCCGAATTTCCGTCAAATTTGAGGGACATAAGAAAGTTTTGAGAAATATGATGTTTAAGGTGACACACCGAGACGTACTTCTCCTGCTCCTGAGGAGAAGGTAAAACCGTGAGGGCATAGACATTAGCCTGCCAAAGCGGACAAAGTCGCTGGCTTAACCAGTCGATGCGTTTCGAAGAAGGAAAAAGTCCCATGATGGGTGATCCTTAGGCCCCTACCCGTACTCGGGAGTCGGGATTATGATGATTATGATTATGATTATGTTTATGATTCGCTTATCAAGAGGATAAGTAAGAACTAGTGACGACTAGTTAAGGTATGAGCTCATAGCCTAGTTTAAGGGGTGCGGTTACTATTATGTTTGGTGTCACAAGTATGAGAAAGGAAAGATGTTCAAGAGAAAGTTACATGCCACTTATATGTTGTTTGATTATTGGTTTGCCTAAAGTACTGCCATGCATTCATGAACTATTATGTTGCATACATGCATTAAGACTCATTATAAAAGACATGGACCTTGGATAAATATCTTGTGAAAACCTCATAATGAACCTATGCATGCTTAACCTTTTTATAATAAACCCAAGGTTCCTGGGGACGTAAACGATGACACTAGGATAGAGGATTTCCTGAGATTCTTTAGCAAGATTCTCACCCCTCTCTGTTTCTTTCCGTTACGTCTCCAGACATCGATGGCGTCGTTCGTGATTTTTGTTGATGCACCCGTGTGGAACTGCACTAATCCGGATCATCAGTCCTACCACTTCGAGGGTCGTTGTGCTATACGCATTTTTGCATACATGGGACGCCCATTTGCCTTTCCAGTTCCAGCTTCCATTCACTCCGACTTCCCCCTTTGGCGACGACATGATTTTTGAGAGGACGCGACCCCGAGACGAGCAGAACCATCGCGCCCGTTCTGATCTTCAGCGGTGCGAGGTTACCCCGAGTACGTGCCTCGCCCGAGACGTTCGGAGACCGACCCATCAGAGGATCCTCCTTCTCATCCTTTCTCGAGGGTTCCACCCCGCTGTACCCATGGATATCGGGATGGGTAGCGAGGAGACAGTGACGCAATGGAGGTTAGCACGACGTCCAGAGATGCGCCCACGCCGTGGAGGGCATGCTCGCCCATCCTTCCACCTTCACGCATCCAAGGAGCTTGCCCAGTTCGTTGGGTATGTGCCACCGAGGGATGAGGAGGAGCATCATCCATAGTTCGAGGGAGGGAGTGTCATAGCTTGGGAGTATCTTTTGGGGTTGTTTCATGTATTCGTTGTTATGTTTCTTATTTCTGTTGTTGTACTGCAAGCTCTGCCCACTAGTATGGGTAAGACTTTATGTTTCCTTTATATTCCAGGAGTCATGTACTAAACTATGTTAACTAATGTGATGAAGAATGATGTTCATGATTGATGTGTTCTTTAATGTTTATGTTCTGTATGATTTATTTATTCTTCCGCTTCACGTTACATTTATGTTACACGCAAAGGCTCGCACTTTGTTTTACATGATTCATTTCAAAAAAAAATTTTACCTGTAATTTCCGCTAAGTATTTTGTAAATGAATTTAAAGAGAAGTAATAACTAATAATTAATCTTGATACGTCCTAGGCGTATTGGGTTAAATATTAGGGTGTTACAACATAGGTAGTACCAATCAATTCATATAAGCCCTCCTTAACTGGATAGTCCCATACCTATACAAACTCAAGAACCCTCTCATTTGGGTGTGTAATCATGTACCCTTCCGCTTGGAGGCATGAGCTGCTCCTTTGTGTGCCTTCTCACACCGGCAATCACTCCTTGCCTCATCCTTGGGCGTTACACATGATGTCTGAAAGTCCAAGTGGTCCCAGGAGTCCTTGTGTGAATTTAAGGTTTTACCCCTATTTGGTGCTAAATGAGTTTAATTAAACGGTTACGGAAATATGGGCAATATTAGGTTATAATTAAAGATAAATTAATTTTATCTATTAATTTTGAATCTAAATAATTGTTTAAGGTTAATTAAGGCCTAAGATTGATTAAGAAAGTTCAAATTTTCTTCTTAATCAAATACATTATGTCATTCAAGTCAAATAGTGTGTTCTCTCTCCAATTCCTTAAATCAAGGAAACATGTTGGAGTTTGAATTTCAAACTAATGAAGTTTAATTCAAACTAAACATGAAAGAAAACTCTTAATCTTGTCTTGACAAGACTTAAACATATGATTACAAACCCAAATACTCAATTACCAATTTCAAACCCATACCTTAATCAGATCTACCTCTAATACACATCTTAACCTACATGAAAAGAAAAATTCTTCCTTCCCAATTAGCCAAGAGTTGCAGCCTCCTCCCCACTTTCCCTTCATATTTCAATTCCCATAAATACCAAAACACCAAAAAGAGTCTCACTTTACCATTTTCTTTTGTAGCAATCTTACTCAAAGAAGTGACCAAAAATCCTCTATTCCCTCTTAACTCAAAGCTTTATCTTCTTCTTCTTTCACCACCATCCACAACCTCTTATCAACCTCAAACCATCACACCTCCACCTTAGAACAACTCACAAACACATAATCCTTCCATTTCCAAGATCAAGCTTTCTCTTTTTCAATCAAAGAAACAACTTTGGTAAGGATATTTGTCTTGAGTTTTTCTCTTTTCTTTTCATTTTCCGAATGATGATGGATGATGGCTATGATTTGTTCTTTTCTTACCTTCTATTTTTGGTTTTGATCTTCCCTTTGCTTGCTTTCATTTTCAGTTTTGTGTGGTTGGAAGATTAAAAGCCATAGCTTGATGATGAGGGATCTTGATGATGAGGTTGATACCACCATGTGCTTGACCTCTAGAGCGAAGTTTTGGTTTATTTTGTTTGATTTTAAAGAATGGTAAAGAGGAAATGTTGTTGGTTCTTGTGAAATGTTTTCCTTGTTTGATGATCAAGGCCATAGCTTGATGATGGGTTCCTTGATGTTGGTTGTGAAACCATCATGTGTTGGACCTAAAGCTCAAGGCTTGATTTTTGGTTTCACAAGAGTATGGAAAATGGTTTATGATTGGTTGTCTTTGTTGGTTTTCCTTTGAGCTTGATGGTGAGTTTAGATAAATGAGGTTCTTGGAACCATGGTGTCAAGAAACTCTAAAGCTCATTTCCATTTTGGGTTAAGATTGATTTAGGGTTGACAGTTTGATTCTTTAAAGTCTTGAAATGAGCTCTAACAAGATATAAAAGTGGATTTGCATCATGTTTATATTTCAAGCTCTTACATCTCATGTTTATGTTTCAATGCCTTACATATCATGTTTATTTTCAAGTCATCACCTTAAAAAGACTAAAGAAATGGACTTGCATTTCTATGTTTAAATTTCTAGTTTGGCATTTCATGTTTATATTTCAAGTCATCACCTAAACTTTGAAGATTAAAAAATGAACTTGCATTCTCATATTTACTTTCAAGTCTTGCATATCATATTTAAGTTTCAAGCCATCACCTAATGATGATAAGGATCTAAAATGAGGTTTGCATAACATGTTTATTATTCTTGGTCATCACATAAATCCCTAGAGCTCAAAGACTTGCCATTGTATCTTAAAATGGAAATCTTGATCATGGCTATTGGATGTGTTTTAGTCATGATACCATGTTGGTTTTGATTCGTGAAAATGTGAAAATGATTTTAAAGGAATGTTAGAAGGATGTTTTAGTCTTGAGGTAAAAAGTAACTTGGAATGTGTCAAAACTTTGATTTCTCAAATTTTGGGGATTTAGTAAACGATTACCAGCCTATGTAATGATTACCAGGATGGTTCTTGGAAGATTTTGGTTCTAGTAATCGATTACCAGCATATGTAATCGATTACCAGGATGTTCTTCATACGAACAAGTTTTAGCTTTGGTAATCGATTACTAGTTTATGTAATCGATTACCATGATGTTCTTCATGCCCAGAACATGTTTTTGGTCCTAGTAATTGATTACCATGCTCATGTAATCGATTACCAATATGCTTTTTAAGCCCGGAACAAGTTTATAATTCTAGTAATCGATTACCAACACCTGGAATGGATTACCAAAACCCCAAATGTGCAAATAAGTGTGTTCTAATCAAGGTGAAATGGGTTGGTGACCCTATATGCTTATGTGTTTTTGATGATTCCCTAGTATGCTATTTATATGTATATATTGTTGAGCATTGTATATGCATTAGCTGAACGGTCCTTGACTTGGAACATACCTGGGTAGGAGCATATTCCTTATTAGATGATGATTGATAATATGCCTATCAAATATGTGCAAAGATATGAATGCATATGTGAATAAATGATATGAGGATATTGTGGCATGATGAGATTATGATTGATTGGTTAAGATGCATGATATATGAAATTTATGAACATGATATGTTTTACGTTAAAATTATGATTACATGCTCACATTGCATCTCTAAATTAACATGCCAATATTAAGGTGACATAAGACACATGGAAATGATCCTCTAGACTCCTGAATTAAAAGTTATGAGAGGTGATCCAAAAAGGACCCTTTAGACTCTAGGAATTAATGGTTATGAAAGGTAATCCTATGCCCTCTAACCCGCACTCTAGGAGTCGGGAATTTAGCTTATCAAGAGGATAAGTGTAGACTAGAGATGACTAGTTAGGTATGAGCTCATAATCTAGAACTCTCAAAAGGGAAACTATTAGGGTGGCCCTAAGGAAAAGAGAATAAGAAAGTTTAAGTCACCTAAAAGAGTGATTCATGTTGGAATAAATTGCATTCTTTATGCTATATTCATTCAATGTGCCCCTATAATATCTCACTTCTGGCATTGACATGCACCCATGATTTAGTATGCTACTCATGCATTAAGATTCATGCTAAAATGAATGGGCTCCTAACGGTATTTTAAAACTAATAAATAAACTCTATGCATATGCCCACTAATTTCATAGTGAAACCCGAGGTTCCTAGGACATAGATGATGTCACATATTAGGAGGTGAAAACTCCTGAGATTCTTGTATAAGTTTCTCATCCCTTCTTCTTTCTTTCCATCTCGTCTTCAGAGGTCGATGGCAACATTCGTGATCTTCATTGACGCTCCCACCTGATGCACCACGATGCGCTCACCAGGACGTATCATTTCATGGGTCGTGTGCTATCCGACTTTTATTTTCATGGAGTGTCCCTTTGCACACCTGGTTTCCAGCTTTAGGTTTTCCATCGCTACTCCATTTTCTGACGACCTCATCTTCGAGAGTGCTCGCCTATGAGGGTAGATCCGCCACACTCCCCCTACTTTGGCTGTCCGGGACATCCAAGTCACATGCCGTTATCGCCACCTTACGATTCGTGGTTGGACCCCTCTAGGATTCACATACTCAGATCTACTTGAGGGTTTCTCCCACCGTTCCTATGATGGTGGAGGGTGGTACAAGGAGGCCACAATCATGTAGCCTATGTAATGAGCCGTACCTATTCATGGAAAAGCCACCCAACCCAACCGAGGCACTCATGTTTGCCCTCCTACGTCTTGCCGCACCTTCGAGCTGGCCCATCTGATCGGTGATTTCCCTCCGTCCCCAATTCCAACATTAGGAGTCGATTACGAACCTCTTGGAACGCCTGCACGTAGGAGAGAGGATAGCCTTCTTTTGCTTTTTGTTTATTATAGGTTATCTATCCTAAGCGCACCCCAAAAGGAGGAGTAGTAAGGAGAGAGGTCTTTTATTTAGCTTGAATTCATTCATGGATATTATGGGATAACTGGATATTTTGAGCCCAACCTTTGTTGGTGAGCATGACATAACTCTTTCATGTATATTTTGGGTATGCAAAGAGAATGTTTATCTATGATGATATATATATATATATATGATCTTACATGTTCATGGTGTGTGATGTTGTGCTTTATATATGCCTATGTCTTGTTGTGATCTTCTTCCTTGTTATGCTCAAGACGGGATGTAGTTCAATATGTTATCCAAGTGGCCTCAATTAACTCAACAGGGTGTCGCAGCCGAAACCGTCAACGGACGGAAAAGAATTCGTTAAAATTGGGAGTCGCCACCACGTTTATTTAAATTGGGAAAACACGAAAACCCATTTTTAAAGAAAAGGTCTTTGTAACCAGATTAGAGTTCGGGAGTCCGTTATGCATAGAGAAGGGTAGGGATTTAATCTTACGCACCCCACACCCGTCCTTAGACGTACTTATTAATTGTGCAAATTATTAATAACCTTTCAAAATATTTATTTTATTATTTATTTACAAGGATATCAAAAGAAAAAAAAATTTCTTAAGAAAAATTCTAAAACATCAAATCGTCACGATTCGATGTTTAAAATATTGAGTCAACAAGCCTCACGCTAAATCAACATCCTTATTTAAAATAAAGTAAGAAATTTAAATTTAAACATATGAAAATAAAACTCTCTTATGAATTATAAATATTTATAAATAAGATAAAAATTTATTTTTGATACTTTCTATGAAAAGAGAATAAAACATAAAATAATAAAAGAAAATTTAAAGAAAATTTAGACATCAAGCTTTTCTTACAGATGTTGAGAATAACAAGTTAACAAGCCGTCACAGCTAAATTAACATTTTATTTGGAATAAAAAAAATTAACAAATAAATGACCAATTTAAATTGAATATAATAGAAGATTTTATGAATTATTTACAAATAAGATAAATGAAATATTTTTAATATCCTTTTTTATAAAGGGAAAAAATAAATTTTCAGAGAAATTTTTGGATCATTAGCTTCAACCTAAAATGTCCAAAATATTAAGTTAACAAAGCCATCACGGCTAAATTAATATTTTTATCTAAAATTCCCCAAATAAATGAAAATTTTAAATTAAATAAAAAGTCTCATAAAATAAAAAATAAAAAAAATAAATAAAAACAAAAATGATGAAAACTTAATTTTGACTTGACAGTGATCAAGTTTGCGCTCTTACGTATCCCCTGTAATAGGGAACTCAAAGTCACGTAGTTCTTTATAAAATATTTGTAGGTTGGTTTATTCTATTTTTGAAAAGAAATTTTAGAATATCAAACTGTCACTGTAAAATATTCTTGAATATAGAATTAACAAGCCGTCACGGCTAAGTTAATTTTTAAAAAAAAATTATCAATTAATTGACTCAAATCTGTTTTTAGTAAAGTAAACCATTCAAGTATTTATTCTAAACCCAAATTAAACGAGCCCCAAACAACAAAACTCAAGAGTCAAAAATAAAATAAATATTAAACCATGAGTAAACCCAAATCCCAATAAATGAATCTAAAATAAAACACCATTATTTTAAAATATCAATAAAATAAAATTGAAACTCCCTATTTTCCTTATCCTAATTTTCCTAAACTAAATTTTTATTTCCTAAATCTACCCCGTTCCCCACTCACGCACACACAGTCACAAACCCACTCTCTCACACGCTCACATGTTCACACGCTCATATTCCTCTCATTTGCAATCACAACTTATACTTGGAAGGGAAATAAAGAAAACGGGAGAGAGAGAGAGATTAAGAAAAAGCTGGATAAATAGAGAGAGAGCAAGAGAGAGAAAATGAGATATTGAGAGAGAAAGGGAGGTTGCGCCGCGGCCAAGGGAGCGGAGGCTGGCGCGGGCATAGGCAAGGGAAGCCCGGCGAGAGCATGCATCGCAGCGCGAGGAGGGAAGGGCGCATGGCACCGCGGATCCAACCGCGGCAAAGCGGCAAGCCCGCGACATCGAGAGGGAAAGGAGGCCGCGGTGCATCCAGGAAAGGAGGGGCGCGAGGGAGATCCACCGCTCCGTTTCAACTTGCATGCGGCGGTGATGATGAGATCGGTGCGGCTTGGAGGAGGACCGATCACGGAGGTCTGCCGGTGCGGAGACGCGCGGAGGTCGCGATGTGCCCACGGTGGCCGCCAATCCCGACGCGGCAAGCGCGCGGCGAGAGAGAAGGATTAAGGGTGAAGGAAGGTTCGCGGTGGTTTTGATGATGGTGGCGGTGGCAGGAAAGGAAGGCAAATCCATGGGGATGAGATGGAGGGAGTGCGTCGGAAGGAGAGAATCGTGGCTTGAGGGGCTGTTTGGTGGTGGTTTCGTGAGGTGGAGAGGGAGGAATTTCACAGTGGTTAGCGGTGTGAGCGGTGATGCATGTCGCGGTGTTTGTGGAGTTCCTGGTTAGTGGCTTTGGCCGAGAGGAGGGGAATAATGATGGGCATGGTGGCGGGTTTATTGGTGTAAGTGGAGGGATGATGATGGTGATTGGTGGTTCTAGATGCTGATGTAATGGTTGTGATTGAAAATATACCTGGAATGGATTGTTATTCTGAACTTTCTATTCTCTCTTGCTATCTTTCTGATTTTGTGTGCCTTTTTATTGAATTCTCTTTTTTCTTCTTAAATGCTCTTCTATGTTACCCTCTGTGTTTGGAATTTTTCTTGATGATCGAGTTTATTGAGGGATGGTATGCTATGATTTGAGATCTAATGATATTGGCAGAAGGTGGATGAAGAAGATTGTCATCCATCCCTTAGACGGTGAATTGTTGATCCCTTTTTATACACAATTGTGGTAGATTGATTTTTCAGATTTGATGGAAAAACCTTTGTCTGATTGAGGGATTTGCTGATTTTATGGGATTGCGTTAAATTTCTTTGATTCGATTGCCTCTCTGCACATGCTTTCTCTTGTTTTTTTCCTTTTAGCTCGGCATTCCTTTCTAACTAGGTGAATTTGACTCTCCCATGTTTGCACGCTCTTTTTTTTTATTTGGTCCAGTGCTCTCCATTTGTTTTCTCTGCAAATTTGCACGCTTCAGCTTCTAACTCCATTGTTTTGCTAGGCACCGTTTCTTTCTTCGTCTTTTCTTTCAATCAACATGGTAAAATGAATTAAAAATAAATGAAACGGGCTGAAATCTTTTTTTTTAGCTAAATGAAACAGAATGGCCCCCTTTTTTTAAAAAAAAATCTTTTTACCTAAAAAAAAATAAATGAAAGGGACTTACTGAAATAGAAGACTTGGAATTTTTCTTTCACAACAACAAACAAAAGACAAATGGGCCTTTTTGGGCTTAACAAAAATGACAACTAAAAAAATGAAATAAACTAAAAATTCTTCAAAGGAATGACTGAAATTTTTGTTTGGGCCAACAAAAATGGGTGTTCACAGGGGGTGAATTGAGTTCAAAAACTTTTTCTTAGAGTTCACACTCTAATCACTTTTTCAAAGAGTTTTAAAGATATGACTCAAAAACTTAATTTAATAATGCAATTGCAAGAGATTTATGAATGTAATTATGTATATGAACATGATTAACCAGACAATGAAAAATAAATTTGCAATAAACGTAAAGAGATAAGAGAAGAGAAATTGCAAACTTGGTTTATCCTGGTTCGGTCACTCTGTGGCCTACATCCAGTCTCTCAAGCAACCCACTTGAGAGTTCCACTATCACTTCAATCTTTACACTTTGAAGAGCACTCTTACACCTTGGGATCCCTCACCCTTGTGTTTGAGTCTCTCAAGAACCAAGAGATGCCTCACTCTTGTTCTATCAAGGGATGCCCCACCCTTGTACACAAACTTGAAAAAGTATTGCAAGATATTACTCTTGAATAGAGTAGATGTTACAAATTGAAGCCCTATAAGGTTTCTCAAGAATAAGACAATTTGGCCAAGTATTGATCTCAAAGATTGATGATTGATAATGATTGAACAAATGATCTTTGTAGTATGTTTTCTATTGCTTTAAACATTGTTAAAGAAGGGTATTTATAGAAAACAATTCGTGTAGACCGTTAGTGATTGACCCCAAAGGATGTGTCTCTTCAAAACACACCTCTTTGCACATTTCTGGGTCTTGTAATCGATTACATTCAATTGTAATCGATTACATAGTTCAAATTTTCAAAACTGGCAACGGCTCCTTTATGGTAATCGATTACACGTGTGAAATTTCAAATTCTGAGTCTAGGAACAGGTTGGTAATCGATTACTTTATGTTGTAATCGATTACATGGTTTCCAGAAAATGAAAAATGAAAGGTTTAACATGATTTGAAGATATTCTTCCATTCTAAAACCATTTTAAAAAGATCTTTGATATAAATCCAATCCTTTCAAATCAAACTTGTATTTTCACAAAATAAACTTCTTCATTAAGAACATATGAAATAATTAAAATAAATTTTCATAGATCAAAGCATGATTAACTAGAGAATGGCCAAATAGACTTATTAATGAAACCTTTTAACAAGATTAATCTAAGTTCTAGATATCCTAACCATAGGCTTGATCAAATGCTTGTACATCTTTAAGAACTCCATGTCATTTTGCTTCTATTCTTTTTGTCTCGTTTATTCATTGGCATCATCAAAACCTACAACATAGTATTCACACAATATGCATGGCTCATGTTTTGCTTTTAAAAGTTCAAAAACAAATTTGCCAATATCTTTACTAAGGTATTTTCAAAAGTTTAAAATAAGAATTGGAACAAAAAAGTAATAACTAATAATTAACTGAATGCGTCCTAGGTGTTGGGTTAAATATTATTGCTGTCCCACATTCCTTTGCGTAGGGCATCATCCTCCTGGCTTAACCTGAGGTGACACCGAAGCACAAACCATAGGGGTGAGAATTTTAAAATTCTCAGTAGGGAAACTCCCCAATCACAATCATGATGTCATCGTCATCGCCCTAGCCACTTCGGTTTATTCAAAACTGTGATCATACAATATATTCTAAAGGTTCATTTTAAAGTTCCAAAATCATCTTTTTGAAGTGGGTAGCTTTTAACAATCAATTAGTACGTGTACATATATCTAGAAGCTCAAACACATAGTAAGTAAATCTACTTAAAGGATTTCATATGATATGGATGATGCATGTGTCAAATACAATAAAGTTATCTCAAAGTGATCTGGTTTCCATCATGGCCATAGAAAGCCAATTAGTGCATTTTTCTTTTTATTGACATAGGAAAGACTTAGTTATACCAACGGGTATTTTCAATGGACAACTCCACAATAGATCCGTTTATACCCAACGACTATTTATGGTGGATCACACCACATAAGGGAAATCACTATTGTAAGGATTAAGTTCATTCCTATACGTGGTCATCGAACTTCATTTTTACCATTTCGAATCCCACACAGACTATTCCTAGCCGATACGTCTATCGACTATAAATTGGGGGCTTCTCTTTTCAATTTCCTTCCCTCATTCAACCTAAGTCTTGTTCTGTTTTGTCCATATGTCAGAACATGCACGCCTGAAATTTATATATATTCTCTATTCTTAAATGCACGCATAATGCATATACAGGCATCCATTCACAATATAATCTCAATCATGCCTCTAGCATACTTTTATATGTCACAAGTCACATGGCCAAACACTTAATATCAAATACTCATGTCATACTAGAACCCAAAGTGCCATTACTTCATCAATTCGAAGCATTGTGGCATTTCCAGCAAAATGGCAGAATTTACACCATTGTACCACAAATTAAGTTGCACACCAAACAATCAATTCAAAGACTCTAAAAATTACTCAATACACTTTAATGTGTCCACAAGGTCCCATAAAAATTTCAACACAGAAAGAGCTCTCTAACTCCTTCAATAAATTGTACAAAATCAGTGGTCAGGGACCACCAATTCACAGCTCAGACCAGAATTCTCATAATTTTTAACCCTAGCAAATGATTGAACCAATGTACAATAAAATTTACAGTGATATTTCAATATGTTAATAACTTCGTGAAAAAATTTCAAGGGCTAGTTCAATCATTTGCTATGGTAATAAAATCGGATAACTTTACTTCAGTTTCAACATTTCAGGCAGCATCAGTCTCATTTTGGTTTATGATTTTTTTGAGGTAGTAAAAATTAAAATCAACACCCGAGAAAATTCATGTAGTTATTTTAAGATATTAAATCCAACATATAATTTTTTTTAGCTCATGAAAACACCCACAAATATACCAGAAAATTCGTGAATAAGTACTACCTGCAGAAAAACCGAAATCCAACAAGTCTAGCCCAAACGTCTTTTGATAAAAACCATTTTTTTAACAACATCCAAACACATAAACAAAATTTATACATTAATATCAACATCATATCAGTCAATACCACTAAAATTTTCGGACATAGATAAACCCAAAACAGACCAGAAAAATTTGACAAAAAAGACAGCACAAACCCTACTTGTAGCAACTTAGTGGATCCTTGGCTCCAAGATGATCCAAGCTTGATTCCTTCCACTCCAAAGCTCCCAAACCAACTTCAAACCCTCCTTAAATCAGTGAGGGAGTGAGGTATCAAGGTGAGGATTGATGGAGATTTTAGATTTTAATCGGTTAGATTTGTAGGTATTGATGTGTAGAACAAGTTTAATGAAGGAACTTTGAGGTTTCCACAACTCTAGGCTAGGGTTTTTGGGCTTAGAACTCAAGATCAAGCTCAAGAAGATGAAAATGGTGGCTGGTTCTTCTCTCCTTGAAGGCTGCACGAAATTTTGAAGAAGAAAATGATAAGGTTAGGTGGCTTGGAGGAGAAGTTGATGACTTGTTTATTTTGTATTGAATGCTTGAAGATATTTTGTGGTAAAGCAAAATGGATGGCTAAGATTTAATCTTGGATTCCAAGATTAAATCTTGGCCTTCCACATGTCCTAAAAGGATAAGCTTTGACCATTTGTGGTGATTAAAAATATCTTTTGGTGTTAAAAGCCACAGGAAATCTCACCGAACGGGTGGACACTACACGATTGACAATATTGCCCGAAAATTAATTTTAAGTATAAAATTATCATTCTCACCTATTTCTAACCTTATTCCCATGTTTTCCTAATTTCAAGCACCTTCTGGCCCGAAACTAGGTTTTCAGGATGGGCAGGTGAACCCGCAAAGTTACTATTTACCGCCCAAAATTTTTTTTTTAATAGGTCCATTGCCCCTCTAACCCCGAATTTCCCGTTAGAGTGCAAATGATCAAAATGCCCTGAGGTCATTTTTCCAGAATTAAAGGGCAGTTGCCCAACCCTCGAATGGGTAACTCGATGTTTAAAGGGGATTATGCTGTTATGAATGATATTCGAGGTGAAAATCTCGTTTTCTAAACTTTCGGCTCAAAATGACCAAAATACCCCTCCTGTGTTCTACACGGGTAAAAGGTGCCGTTTGAGCCCAAAATTTTTCAGGAAGTTTAGAATGATGTTTTTAAGTAATGTTTGATGTTTAGTTGGACCAGAAGGTCCGGGTTCACAAAATTACCATTTTGCCCCTAAAATAGTGTCCAGTGAGCCTAATGACGCAATTAAGCAAACCTAAGCAATATTAGGCTCTAATCGAAGATTAATTTATTTCGATAATTAATCTAGAGTCAAAATAATTTATTAAGGTTAATTAGAACCTAAGATTGCTTAGATAAACTCTAATTGCATTCTTTAATTCAAGATTCCTAGTCATGGAATCTTGAATAGTGTTTCTCTCTCCAATTCCTTAAATTAAGGAATTGTGCCATACCTCATTTGACCAAAAGAATTATTTTAAATTACTAATCTAGTAAGATTACCCTCCTAATCAAGTCTTGAACCACCTTAATTACCCAATTACCTCACCTAAACACCTTCTTACAAACTCCTAATCAAAACCTTAATCAAAGAAACACTTAAACACATCCTTAAACCACAATTACATGAACAAAATTCCTTCCCCCTTGGCTGATGTGTTGGCCGAAATCCCCCCTCAAAATGGTGCCACATGTTGATTTTTGTTGCACTCCAAGCCCATGCCTTAGGCCATACCCAAACCCATACCTCACCATGCCTTGCCCATGCTCTCCACCATACCAATCAAAGAGATATTTCTTCTCTCCTCCTCACTTGGCCGGCCACTCCTCCCCCTCAAAGGCCATCCATGAGCTCTCCATCTTCTATAAATACCAAGCCTTGATGAACCTTGTCACACTTTGGTTCACTTGGTAAGTTCACACTTCTTACAAAAATCTTCTCATTTCCTCTCAAACTCCCTCACTTGGGCCAAATTCTTCCTCAAGACTTCAAGAGGATTTCCTTCTCCATTTCATCAAGAACTCAAATTTTCTTTCATATCTCTTCAAGACTTCTTTAGGTAGGGGTGTTGTTTTAATGTTTTTGCTTGTGTTTTTAAGAAAGTTCTAGTTTTTCTCTTGGTTTCAAACTCTTTTCCCCTTCCCCTTTCTTTTTAGGCCAAGAGGCCCTTTCATAAAGAAAACATGAGCTTGATGATGAGGTTTCAAGATAATGACTTGTTGTTGTCATGTGAGAAACCTCTAAAGCTTGAAACAACTTGGTCTTGGACCATACATGCCTTGATTTCTTCCTTTTCCTTGATAAAGTTTGTGGTTTTCTTTCCTTTCCTCTTCATGATTTTGGTTTCCTTTGCTTTGGTTTGAACAAAGTTTGCTAAAAATGTAAAGTAGATCACAAAAGTTTTGTTAAGAAAATTAATCACATGATTTCAAAGAGCTCTAAGCTTACCCTTGCCAACCTTAAAGTTGGTCGGCCGTTCTAAGAGTTTTACTCTAGATTGAAGCCCATGAGCAATAAAATAAAGAATATGACTTAGTCTTTGTAGTTTTGTTTAGACAAAGTGTTGAACTTTGTGTCCATTTCCTTAAGCTTGATGATGAAGTTCAAACCTTAAGACTTCTTTTGAAGTCTAGGTGCTAAGAACTCTAAAGCTTGCCTTATGATACATAATGGGTTGAGGTTTATGTTCCTCTAAAAGTCTTGTAAGAGCTCTAGTTAAGATAAAAACAAGTTGCATTCATGTTTAAATTTATGTCTTGCATCTCATGTTTATTTTGATGCCATCACTAATTTCACAAGAATAAATGAATGAACTTGCATTACCATATTTAAATTCCCAAGCTTGCATTTCATGTTTATATTTCAAGTCATCACTTAATCCTTAAAGATAATAATGAAGTTGCATCTCATATTTATTTTATGCTCTCACTTTACTTTCTAATGAAGAGTAAAATAAAGTGCATAGCATGTTTAAGATTATGTTATCACCTAAATATTCTAGAGCTCAAAGACTTGCCCTAAGTATCCTAAAAAGGGAACTCTAGTAAAAAGAAATGGATGAGTTTTAGTATGATTCAATAATGGTTTGATTTTGTAAAATGCATGAATGATTTTAGGAAAATGTTGGAAAACCGTTTTATGAGGTCTCAAGGTGTTTAAATAGCTTGGAATGTGTTAAAAATCATGTTTTCTCAAATTTCGAAGGTTCTGGTAATCGATTACCATCCATGTAATCGATTACCAGAAGGGTTTTGAAGGCTTTTGGTTCTAGTAATCGATTACCAGAGGCAATGTAATCGATTACACGCTGTTCTTCATGCCTAGAACCTGTTGGAAACCCTGTAATCGATTACTGATAGTGTAATCGATTACTCCTTTGTTCTTTATTTTGGAAACAAATTTAACCTTAAGTAATCGATTACCATATGTAATCGATTACCAGTTGTTGAAACCCAGAATGAATTGAGCTCCTGGTAATCGATTACTAGGAACATGTAATCGATTACCAGAACACCTTTTTGTTCCTGAAAATGTCCCAAGAGAAAACTAGCAACTTATATGCATTTCAACTCAAGAGATTATGTGATTTTATGGGTTCATGATTTCGGTTCTATGTTTGGCTACTGTATAAATGCTGTTCTAAGGTGTTAAAATGTGTAAAATTATGTTTGAGTGAAGCAAGGATCGATTTAGAAAAGTTAGAAAGGAATAAGTAACTTGAAAGGAATTAGAGATGAGAATTCTAGAACACCTTAATGCATAAAAATGCAAATCTGTTCTAGCATGATTTATTCAAGGATAAATGACTCATAATTAGTAAGATATGTACAAAATCCCTTCATAAATGATTAGGTGTTGATTTATAAGTTTAATGTGAAGATAAGAGTCTTAAAATGGTTTATAACTTAGAGAACATGCCTAGGAATCCCTCATAATTGGTCTAGGAATTGATTATGGAGCCTTAGGCGAAGATGGATCTTAAAAAGGGTCATGAATGGAGATTCTAGAGCCCCTTAAGCAAATGATATTTTCTGCCCTTTCATGTGCAGTGATGTATGGAATTTTAGTGAGTTCAAATCTTAGAGAAAAGTTTAAGTGTTAGCCCCTTGAGGGTAATGAAGATGCAAATACAAGTTTAAGCCCGTAAGGGTCAAAGCATAAGACACATGAGATAGGTGGCCGAGAGAGCATATTATGATGATGAACCTCGAGCATATTTATGATGATGTGATTATGTTAGTTCCTTGAGCATGAAACTTTATGTGCATGATTGGTATGATGATATGATGGAATGTTGTATTTAAGATGCATAAGGTTTCGAAATTTGAATGAAATTGGGAAAGTTCCATGAAAATGATGCATGTGACTGAGATTATGTGGCATGACTCAAATTTGAGGAAATTCGGAGAGTAGCTGTTATGCCGCCGAATTTCCATCAAATTGAGGGACATAAGAAAGTTTTTGAGAAAAATGATGTTTAATGGTGATATGCCAAGACGTACTTCTCCTGCTCCGTGAGGAGAAGGTAAAACCATGAGGGCATAGGCATTAGCCAAAGCGGACAAAGTCGCTAGTCTTAACCAGTCGATGCATTTTGAAAAAGGAAAGATATATGATGTTTAAGGTGACACACCGAGACGTACTTCTCCTGCTCCTGAGGAGAAGGTAAAATTGTGAGGGCATAGACATTAGCCTGCCAAAGTGGACAAAGTCACTGGTCTTAACTAGTCGATGCGTTTCGAAGAAGGAAAAAGTCCCATGATGGGTGATCCTTAGGCCCCTACCCGTACTCTAGAAGTCGGGATTATGATGATTATGATGAATATGATTATGTTTATGATTCGCTTATCAAGAGGATAAGTAAGAACTAGTGACGACTAGTTAAGGTATGAGCTCATAGCCTAGTTAAAGGGATGCGGTTACTATTATGATTGGTGTCACAAGCATGAGAAAAGGAAAGATGTTCAAGAGAAAAGTTACATGCCACTTATATGTTGTTTGATAATTGTTTGATTTATCTAAAGTACTGTCATGCATCCATGAACTATTATGTTGCATACATGCATTGAGAATCATTATAAAAGACATGGACCTTGGATAAAACATGGCCTCCTGAACATGCTTCGAGTGTGTGTAGGCAGAAGGTGGACGAACATGGCCTCCTCGATGTGGACGCATCTCCGGTGACGAGCTAACCTCCGCTGCGTCACTATATCCTCGCTACCCATCCCGGTGTCCATGGGTAGCAGGGGCAGAACCCTCGAAAGGATGAGAAGGGGAATCCTCTGACGGGTCGGTCTCCGATGTCTCGGGCAAGGCACGTACTCGGTAGCCTCGTACGCTGAAGATGCAGGGCGGGCCGACGTTCTCATCAGAGGCCGCGTCCTCTCAAAATCAGATCATCTCCATAGGGAGAGGTCGAGGTGAAGCAAAAATTGGAGACTGGAAAGCAAATGGGTGTCCCATGTATGCAAAAATGCGTACGCAAGCGACCCTCAAAATGGTAGGACTATGAGTCCGGGTTTAAATGCACCTCCCACACCGAGGTGTCAATGAAGATCACGAACGACGCCATCGCAGCCCTGGAGACGTAACGGAAAGAAACAAAGAGAGGGGATGAGAATCTTACTAAAGAATCTCAGTAGGGAAACCTCCTATCCTAATGTCATCGTTTACGTCCCAGGAACCTTAGGTTTATTATAAAAAGGTTACACATGCAAAGGTTCATTATGAGGTTTTCATAAAAGATAATTATCCAAGGTCCGTGTTTTTTATAATGAATCTTTAATGCATGTATGCATCATAGTAGAACATGTATGCATGGCAATACTTAGCATTAATAAAACATATCATCAACAATTAATATCACACATAAGTGGCATGTAACTTTCCATGATCAACCTTTCGCTCTCATGAGCATGATATTTCTCATTTTTCCTCATTTCTCAACTTGTGACATCATGATTTTCAAAACAATAGTAACCGACCCCTGATACTAGGCTATGAGCTCATACCTTAACTAGTCGTCACTAGTTCTTACTTATCCTCTTGATAAACGAATCATAATCATAATCATAATAATAACAACCTCTCCAGAGTACAGGGAACCTAAAGAATCACCCATCATGGGACTTTCTTCCTTTCTGAAACATATCAACTGGTTAAGACCAATGACTTTGTCTGCTATGGCAGGCTAATGTTGATGCCCTCACGGTTTTACCTTCCTCACCGTAGCATGAGAAGTACATCTTCAGTCTGCAAAACGCATCATCTGGTTAAGACCAAGTGACATTGTCGCTTCGGTATGATCCCCACGATCATACCCTCCACGGGTTTCCTTTCTCCTCACCGTACAGGAGAAATGCGGCATGTCACATATAAAATCTTTCTTTTCAAAACTTTCTCAAGTCCCTTAAATTTGACGGAAATTGGCAGCATAACAACTACGCTTCGAATTTTCTCAAATTTGAGTCATGCCACATAATTCAATCACACATATCATTCTCATGGAACTTTCTCAATTAATAAACTTTCTAGTTCACATGAGCATATTCTTCTAACTCATTCATATTTCGAAACCTCATGCATCTCAAAACATGGCACAACACTTCATCACATCAACATGCCAATTATACACATAAAGTTTCATGCTCAAGATTTTAACATAATCACATCATTAAGAATATGCTCACTCGTTCCCATGCTCACATCACACCTCCTATCTCATGGTATCTTATGCTCTGGCCCTTATGGGTCTTAAACTTATGCTCCAATTATCTAACCTTCATTATGGATTTTTATAACACCTAAGGGATCATTACCTATAATTCTCACTAAGATTCAGGCTTACTGAAGTTCTCATAGAACTTTCTCAATTAATAAACTTTCTAGTTCACATGAGCATATTCTTCTAACTCATTCATATTTCGAAACCTCATGCATCTCAAAACATGGCACAACACTTCATCACATCAACATGCCAATTATACACATGAAGTTTCATGCTCAAGATGTTAACATAATCACATCATTAAGAATATGCTTACTCGTTTCCATGCTCACATCACACCTCCTATCTCATGGTATCTTATGCTCTGGCCCTTACGAGTCTTAAACTTGTGCTCCAATTATCCTAACCTTCATTATGGATTTTTATAACACCTAAGGGATCATTACCTATAATTCTCACTAAGATTCAGGCTTACTAATAGTTCCAAACAACATTATGTATTTTGGGCAGAAAATTTACCTCATGATTAGGGTTCTAGAATTTCCGTTTTAGACCCTTTTTAAGATCCGTCTTCGCCTACGGCTTTATAATTAACTCCTAAACCAATTATGAGGGATTTCCTACACATGTTCACTAATTATAAACCACTTTCCTTAGTTTTAAACATGCTGGAAACAGAATGCATATTTTATGCACTTAGGTGTTCTAGAATTCTCATTTTTAATCCTTTCAAGTTACTTATTCTTTTCTAACTTCCCTAATTCGATCCTTGCTTCACTCAAACATAATTTTACACATTTTAACACCATAAAATAGTAATTATATAGTGGCCAACCATCAAGGGCAGAACCGAAATCATAAGCTTCATAGATTCACATAATCACTTGATTTAAATGCATATAAGTTGCTAGTTTCTCTTGGAATCATTTTAGAACTCAAAACTCTTTTAGAAACCAATTAATCTTATTGAAATCATATAAATATATGCTAGGTCAGTAGCTAAATTATTTGGCTCAAGGAAAGGATTTAAAACATAAAACTTTGTTCATAAAGTTTCTTGAGTACATCTAAGCTTAGAAAAATTCCAAGACTTAGACTATGGGCACTTATGATTAGAGGAACTCATCCAAGTCCATCATCATCACCACAAGGCCGAAATGGCATTCCTTGAAATGCCTCCATTTTCTAAAACTTTATGCAAGATACTTGGGCAAGTCTTTGAGCTCTAGGATTATTTAAGTGATGGCATAAACTTAAACATGATATGCACTTATTTTACTCTTCATTAGAAAATAAAGTGAGAGCATAAAATAAATATGAGATGCAACCTCATTATTATCTTTAAGTTTAAGTGATGGCTTGAAATATAAACATGAGATGCAAGCTTGGAATTTAAACATGATAATGCAAGTCCATTTAATTATTCTTGAGAGTTTAGTGATGGCATCAAAATAAACATGCTATGCAAGACATAAACATAAACATGAGTGCACTTCATTTTATCTTAACTAGAGCTCTTACAAGACTTTAAAGGAACATCACAACCTTAACCCAATATGCATCTTAACAACATAAAGTGAGCTTTAGAGTTCTTTGCACCAAGACTTCAAAGAAGCCTTTGGTTTTGAACTTCATCATCAAGCTCAAGAAAATAGACACAAAGCTCAACACTTTGTCTAAACAAAATACAAAGAACTAAGTCATATTCTTTATTTTATTGCTCATGGGCTTCAATCTAGAGTAAAACTCTTAGAACGGCCGACCAACTTTAAGGTTGGCAAGGGTAAGCTTAGAGCTCTTTGAAAACATGTGATTAATTTTCTTAACAAAACTTTTGTGATCTACTTAACATTTTTAGCAAACTTTGTTCAAATAAAGACAAAGGAAACCGAAATCTTTCAAAGGAAAAGGGAAAGGAAGCCGAAGCCATTCAAGAAAGAAAGGAAAAGAAATGAAAATGAGATCAAGAAAGAAAGAAAACACAAGCATGTATGGTCCAAGACCAAGTTGTTTCAAGCTTTAGAGGTTTCTCACATGACAACAACAAGTCATTATCTTGAAACCTCATCATCAAGCTAAAGTTCTTTCAGCAAAAGGCTCCAAGGCCGAAAAGAAAAGAGGAGAAAGAGTTTGAAACAAGAGAAAACTAGAACTTTTCTTGAAGAAAACAAGCAAAACTTTAAAACAAAACCCCTACCTAAGGAAGTCTTTGAAGAAATGAAAGAAAGCTTGAGTTCTTGAAGAGTTGAGAAGACAAAATCTCCTCTTGGATGTGGGATGTGTTTCGGCCAAAGAGGATGCTCAAGGAAGATGATTTTTCCTTGAGTTTCTAAGCTTGGGAATGGAAAGTTTAAGTGTTTGAGAGATGGTTTAAGGTGAGGGAGTGGTGGTTTATGGTTGTTTGTGGTGGTTTATGGTGGTGGAAAGGTTCTTTGAGGGAAGGAAATAGAAGAACAAGATGAAGAGAAATTGAGAGCAAAAGGAAGAAAATGCAAGAAAGCTGAACTTGGCAAAGCTTCTAAAGTGTAACCAAGTTCTTCCAAGCTTGGTATTTATAGAAAATTTTGCACAATGGTGGCTGCCAAGGGAGAGAAGGCCGACGGCCTCTTGGCCATTTGGGGAGGAAAATATCTCTTGATTGGTATGGGCAAAGGCATGGGCAAAGCATGGTTGAAAGCATGGTGAGGTATGGTTTGAGGTATGGCCTAGGCATGGCTCTTGAGTGAGATAAAATTCAACATGTGACATTTTTCCTAGGGCCATGCATTCAGCAATTGGGCAGCCAAGGGGAGGATTAATTTGCTCATGTAATTGTGTTTAGTGATGTGTTTAGGTGTTTCTTTGATTAAGGTTTTGGTTAGGAGTTGTAAGAAAGTGTTTAGGTGAGGTAATTGGGTAATTAAGAGTGTCAAGACTTGATTAGGAGGGTAATCTTGCTAGATTAACAATTTAAAATCATTCTTTTGGTCAAATGAGGTATGGCACAATTCCTTAATTTAAGGAATTGGAGAGAGAAAATACTATTCAAGATTCCATGACTAGGAATCTTGAATTAAAGAATGTAATTAGAGTTTAACTAAGCAATCTTAGGTTCTAATTAACCTTAATAAATTATTTTGACTCTAGATTAATTATCGAAATAAATTAATCTTCGATTAGAGCCTAATATTGCTTAGGTTTGCTTAATTGCGTCATTAGGCTCACTATACACTGTTTTAGGGGCAAAATGGTAATTTTGCACTAAAACTTCGAGACCTACCGAGCTTGGCTAAACATCAAATATTACTCATAAACATCATTCCAAACTTCCTGGAAAAGTTTCGGGCTCAAACGACACCTTTTACCCATGTAGAACATAGCAGGGGTATTTTGGTCATTTTGAGTCGAAAGTTTGAAAACGAGATTTTCACCTTCAATATCAAACATAACAGTTATAACCCCCAACATTGAGTTGACCCATTCAAGGGTGCCTGTCACTGTCCCTGAATTCTGGGTAAAAATGACCTTAGGGGCATTTTGGTCATTTGCACTCAAACAAAAATTCTGGTTACAATGTTCATGGACTATATGAATAGGATCTTTAGACCCTATTTAGACTAGTTCATGGTTGTTTTCATAGATGACATACTCATCTATTCAAAACTCATGAGGAGCATGAACGTCATTTGAGGGTGGTTTTGGAGATTTTGAAGGAGAAAAAAGTTATATGCTAAGTTATCTAAGTGTGAATTTTGGTTGGAAGAAGTAAAATTTTTAGGATACTTAGTGTCAAAAGAAGGCATCACAGTGGACCCTAGTAAGATAGAGGTTGTAATGAGCTGAAGAGACCTACTATAGCAATGGAGATATGGAGTTTTCTAGGATTGGCAGGATATTACCGTAGGTTCATTAAGGGATTTTCCCAAATCTCCTTACCCTTGACTAAGCTCACTAGGAAGAATGCCCTTTCATTTGGACTCCGAGTGTGAAAAGAGATTCTAGGAGTTGAAAGTGAAGTTGACCACAACCCCGATGTTAGTTTTGCCTAACCCATGCACCCTTTGAGGTGTATTGTGATGCTTCAGGGAAAGGTTTGGGTATGTGTTGATGTAAAAGGCAAGTGGTGGCACATGCATCTAGACAATTCAAGCCTCATGAGGCAAACTACCCTACCCATGACCTAGAGTTAGCAGCTATGGTGTTTGCCTTGAAGGTGTGGTGACACCATTTGTATGGGGTGAAGTTCGAGGTGTTCTCTCATCACAAGAGTCTCAAGTACCTCTTTAATTGGAAGGAGTTGAACATGAGGTAGAGGAGATGGATGGAGTTCTTGAAGGACTATGATTTTAGGCTGAACTATCATCCCACCAAGGCGAATGTAGTGGTTGACGCCTTGAGTCGAAAGTCACTACACTTATCTTATATGATGATGAAGGAGATGGAGTTGATTGAGAAGTTTAGGGACCTAAACTTCGGGATGACATTGACTACTGAGAGCATGAAGGTGTAACATCTCAGTGTAAACAAGAAGACGTGGAGTTTAAAGAAACTCTAAAGGTAGTAAAGGAAGGAAAGTTGAAGGGTTTCACCCTAGGGGTAGATAAGCTATAAAAGTTTGAGGGCCGGATTTGTGTGCCAATGAGTGGTGACCTCCAAAGGAGGAGATTTTGGAGGAGGCTCATAAGATCCATTTCACCATTTATCCTGGTACTACCAAGATGTATCAGGACCTAAAGAAGATGTTTTGGTAGCCCGGGATGAAGAGGGATGTGACCACATGGGTGAGTAAGTGCTTAGTCAAAAGGTGAAGATCGAGCACCAAAAACCTTAGGGATGTTCAACCCCTGTTGATTCTCGAATGGAAATAGGAGAGCATCTCAATGAATTTCATAACGGGTCTACCTAAGACCCAAGCTGGCCATGACGCCATATGGGTGATCGTGGACTTACTAACAAAGTCGGCTCACTTTTGCCTATTAAGGTAACTTATTCATTGGATAAGTTGGCCCAACTTACATCCAAGAGATCATGAGGTTGCATGGAGTGCCAACGATTATCTCGGATCGTGACCCGTGGTTCACGTTGCGTTTTTGGGAAGTGTAACACCTAATTTTCTAACCTAATTTTCTTTAGAAATTAATTGAGGTTATAAGAATATTAAGTTTCTGACAGGCATAGGAATGATAAGAACAACTTTATGTTCAAACCAAAAAAAAAAAGTGAATAGTATATTGCGAGCCTCGGGCCGCCGGGCAGCCAAAACCCTAGATTCGGGACCCAAGGTGCCCGAAATTAGGAAAACATGGGAATAAGGTTAGGAATAAGTGGGAATGAAAAATTTATACATAGAATTAATTTTCGGATAATATTTGATTACCGTGTAAGTGTTTTGATTTAGTAAAATTTCGTGTGCGATTTCTAACACCGAAAACTAATTTAATGTCTACAAAATAAATTATCTTATCTCTTTAAATCAAATGAATGGCTAAGATTCAATCTTGAATTCCAAGATTGAATCATAACCATCCATTTTACTTTTTAGTTTAGGATTTATCTAGTTATATTATATAATATCAAGTCATTATTACTAGATATATATGAACTCATTTCTTCTTCAAAAAGGCAAGAAAGGTTCAGCCATTTCTAGTAGCTACATCATCTCCATTTCCAAGAGTTTCATCTTGCTTTCAAAGCCATTAAACACTAGCTTAGAGTTGTCACAACCAAAATCTTCCTTTACTAAAATTGTTACTATACTTCAATACCTACAAATCTAACCGATTAAAATCCCAAATCTCCATCAATTCTCACTTTGATCCCTGACTTCCTGCCTATAGGAGGTTTGGTGTGTGATTGGGAGTCCTTAAAGTGAAGAGAAACCAAGGGGGCATCCTTTAGAGCATAGAGCTCAAGAGCTCTCAAAGTAGGGTTTTTCTTTGCCTTTTCTTGTCCAATTTATTCTGATGTGTTTTAATTGAGCTAAGTCCAAAATTTATCTTTATATTGGCTGATATTAGGTTGATATTGATGTATTAATTTTGGTAGTATGTGTGGATGATGATAGAAGCCACTTTTATCAAAAAGATGTTGAGTGATACTTGCTGGATTTTCGGGTCTCTTAGGCGGTGTATGGTCATGATTTTTTTGGGCATGTTGTAGTCATTTTCATGAGCTAAAAATTTTATATGTTCAAGTTAACATCTTCAACTAGTCCCATGAATTTTCTTGGATTTTGATTTGAGTCAAACTGCTTTAAAAAAAATCGGTAACCGAAATTGTATAGATGCTACCTAATCTTGAAACTGAAGCAATAAAGTTATCCGATTTTATTACTATAGCAAATGATGGATTTAATCTTTGAAATTTTTACAGGAAGTGGATAACACATGGAACTATTACTGTAAATTTTATTGTGAGTTAGTTCAATCATTTGTGGGGTTAAAAATTGTGAGAACCTTGGCCTAATCTGTGAATTGGTGGTCTCTGACCACTAAATTTGTACAATTTCTTGACGGGGTTTGAGAGCTCGCGTTGTGTTGAAATTTTTATAGGGCCTCCTAGACATATTAAAATGTCATGGGGAATTTTTGTGGCCCTTGAACTGACCATTTGGTAGGGACATTAAATATTGGTACTGAAATGATAAATCTGCCCATGTGCTGAAAAGGTGAGAATGCCTTAAACTAATGATAAAGTAGTATGTAGTTCAAGTATCTAGTATATGAATGCATACTAATTGTTTTAAAGATTTGTTCATGAAGCATGAATGTGACTCCAATGTAATTGAATGCATACATGTATGGTGAGCATGCCTTTGAAAAAGAGAAAATTACATGATGCACTTATATGAGAAAAGAGAATGTATAAATTTCCCTTGTGCATGTTTTAACATATGAGAAAAAGAGACAAGGCTTATATGGGTTGAAGGGGGAAGACAAGAATAAGGACCCTAGAAACTTTATGAGCGGTAAATGTATCGGCTAGGAATAGAACTGTGTGGGATTCGGAAATGGAAAAAAATGAAGTCCGATGATCACGAATAGGAATGAGCTCATGTCCTAGCAGTCTATTGTCCTTTGCGGAATTATCAAATGCAAATATATCATTATGTGGAACTAAATCTTCCCTATGTTAACAAAAAGAGAAAAATACATGGAATTGAACTTATGGTTCCAAATAATAGTACATGACTTGTTCCTGTGGTGACATTATAAATTCCCATGATTGACGCATTTTAGCATTGATGCTTATAACTTTTGTATGGATATTTTATATGAATGAACTCGTTATCTATATCCTACATAGTCTCTGAAAACTACCCTATTAGAATTTTATAATATTCTCATCCCTATGTGTATATATGTGATATTTTATTCAGATCCCCTAGATGCCATTGGTGATTCTCTTCTTTGACTCGCCCCGGCAGTGGCACTATGACAAGATCGACTCCCTATACGTTGTGGCATATTCCCAGATGCGGGCCTATGTATTCTTCAGTTGTTCATTCAGTGTTTCTATTTTTACCCCCGAGTTCGACCCCGGTTTTCCGTATGATGGGGTGCCTTTACACATGGCATACCCAAATGTTTTTGTAGCCCCATCGACACCACCTGTGACCCTCCAGACGACCCTTCGTCATCATCCTCCTCAAAGTTGGACCCATCTGAGGGCCAAGACGCCAAGTGGAGGCGAGACCATTGTGCCGATGGCCAACGGCTTCCTGTAGGATGATACGAGATTCTAGAGACTTTTGGCGTGTACATAGTAGTAGTGTAGTGTTAGGACTTTACCAGCCTAGGCCATGTTCTATTAAATGTTTTAGGTCGTTGTATCTATATGTTATTTTTGTTGGCTGGATACTTGAGTAGGCTAGGTCTTAGGCAAGAGCTAGTCCTATTATTACGAGGTTTTGACTAGCTTAGAGGTCGTCTCGTTTGCTTTTGATGTAGTGTACACACTATAACTGAAACCTGATGTTCATATATGTAAAAATGAGTTTCGCAACATATGTATCTAAATCTCTTTATTACCTTGTATTTTGACTAGTATAGTTTTTGAATGTAAGTAATACTCTGCTAATTTCCATGTCAATACTCGAGTAGAACGTGGTAATTAGGAGGGTGTTACAAAAAGTCTTTTAGAAAGCATTTAGTTCAAAGTTGTTGAGAAGGCATACCACCTTCAAATGGATGAGATCAGAAGGACCATATAAACTGAAGGATATGTTAAGCGTATGTGTGTTGGACCAAAGAGAGAGTTGGGATAAGTACTTGTCATTGATCGAGTTCACATGTAACAATAGTTATTATGCAAGCATTGGTATGGCACGGTATGAAGCACTGTATGGAAGGAAATGTCAATCACCTTTGTGTAACACCCTAATAATCAACCCAATATGCCTAGGTCGTACTGATTAATTACTAGACTTTACTCTTTGCTTTCGTTCCTTAATCATGCTTTGAAAATACTTAGTGAAATTACGAGCCATTTACTAGACTTTACTCTTTGCTTCGTTCCTTAATCATGCTTTGAAAATACTTAGTGAAATTACGAGCCATTTTTTTTTTTTAAACATAATTGAAAACGTGAGCCGCGCATAACGTGGACGATAATCGGGATAAAGCAGAAAAATAAATAGACATATCATGAAGAACACATCATATTGGCTTTATCATATGATATCCATAATTACATTTCACATAGATATTTTGCCTATCAACGAGTTAAGCTAGATGTAGGCAATAACAAAACATAAATAATATATGGATGGAAAAACATCTATTAACGGCACCTATTTATAACATTTCAGATAGGAATGATATACGAGTTCACGCTCAAGGTCTAGCAATACGTTCCTCAAGGATAATAAGCTCGTTCACAAGATCACGTGCATCTACCAGGTGAGAGCATCAACGAATCACAAACATCACCATCACTTTCTGAATACGAGATGGAAAGAAAGAAAGAGGGAATGAGAAACTTATAAAGAATTCAGTAAGTACTCACCTCATATGTATCGTGTTCATCATCATCGTACCCAGGAACCTCGGGTTTCATTATGAAAATGTGAGCATGCTAAGATTCATTTAATTAGTTTGGAAATATACTTTACAGAGGTCCATTCATTTAATCATGCGTATTATAATGCATCATAAACTTAGCATGTCATGTTTATAATGAACTTTTCCTTTCATATATAATAACATAGTTATGCATAAAATCACATCATAGTCCTCATCATCATTTCATAATACTATGCATAGTAGAACATCATATTTCTCATCATCATCTCATAAATACTATGCATAGCAGAACATCATATTCACATAATGCATTTACTTAGTTTTTTTTTAGGTGACTTAAAGTTACTTTCATCATCATTTTCCTGGGCCACCCTATACTCCACCCTTTTGGGAGTAATCTAGGTTATGAGCTCATACCTTGCTAGTCGTCACCAGCCATACTTATCCCTTTGATAAGTAAAAATTCCGTCTCTACCCTTTGAGAGAGAACGAGCTGGGGCAAGAATCACATTTCGCCTATAGTTTGATTGGGTTCAAAGGATCATTTTCTCATATATTTTGAGTCACCTTTAAGTCTTTGCATGTTATATTATAATACAATTCTTCATTCATAATCATCATAACATTTTCTCATTTATAGTCTTATGCGGAAATAATATATCCAATTGTAATATGCATCTAGAGATTCCCAGGAAAGAGAGGTGGGTCACAATGGACACGCTTAAATACCAAATCTTTCCTTAGCCAGAATCTTTCCAAATTGCACTCTTTAAGTAATACACTTTCTTCCAAGTAACGAATATGTCTTTATTTCATGCATAAGTTTTCATTGTTTGCAACAGCAACTATAACATACAAACCAGGGAATCAATCAATGACACCAAATTCTTAATAAGCATCAAACACATTAAGTACACATAAATTACTAGCTTCCCATAAAATTCTTACAAAGTTTTAAAACTCTTTTAGAACTAATTCTTTTTGTTAAACTTGAAAGAAGTCATAGGACTTTAGGCCTCACTTAACCATGGGACCAATTTATAACTTGAAAGAATGTTCATAATTAAATCTTTCACTTAAGATAAAAGGAGCAAGTCTTGAGCTTTAGAGATTTAGGTGACATCTTTGAATTATTACCATGCTATGCAACCTTATTTTAATCTTATCTTTATAAGGTGATAGCTTGGAATTATAAACATGATATGCAATTTCATTTCTTTATCTTTAAGATTTAAGGTGATAAATTGAAAATTAAACATGATGCAAGAACTTGTAATATAAACATGATGCAAGAACTGAACGGCAGTAACACGCACAGGACCAATCTAGGGGAGAAGAATCTTAAGTGTAACACCCTAATAATTAACCCAATACACCTAGGCAGTATTTAATTAATTACTAGACTTTACTCTTTGCTTCAGTTCCTTAATCATGCTTTGAAAATACTTAGTGAAATTACGAGCCATTTTTTTTTTAAACATAATTGAAAACGTGAGCCGCGCTAACGTGAATGATTTAGCAAAATTTAAAAGACACAAAGGAATTTACAAACATCACATCATAATATATTGGCTCCATCATCCAGCATCCATAATTACATATCATATAGATATTTTGCCTACCAACAGAATAAGACTAAGTGTAGGCAATCTAATAAAACATAAATAATATATGGATGGAAGGACATCCATTAATGGCACCTAGTAATAACACTCCAGGGATAGGGATAGATATCTGAAATATACGAGTGAAACTAGGATTCAAGTTCAGCTACCGTGGCAGCCTCAATGTGATTCACGAACGCTTCCTTCTATTTCTGAAGACGAGATGGAAAGAAAAATAGAGGAGTGAGAAACTTATAAAAAGAATCTCAGTAGGGTACTCACCTCATGATGCATTGTGTCATCATCATCGTCCCCAGGAACCTCGGGTTATTATGAAATAGTGAGCATGCTAAGATTGATTTATTAAGTTTGAAAATATACTTTACCGAGGTTCGTCGGTTTTAATCATGCGTCTTATAATGCATCATAAACTTAGCATGTCATGTTTATAATGAACTTTTCCTTTCATATATAATAACATAGTTATGCATAAAATCACATCATATTCCTCATCATCATTTCATAATACTATGCATCAAATATCATATTTCTCATCATCATCTCATAAATACTATGCATAGCAGAACATCATATTCACATAATGCATTTACTTAGTTTCTTAGGTGACTTAAAGTTACTTTCATCATCATTTTCCTGGGCCACCCTATACTCCACCCTTTTGGGAGTAATCTAGGTTATGAGCTCATACCTTGCTAGTCGTCACCAGCACATACTTATCCCTTTTGATAAGTAAAAATTTGTCTCTACCCTTTTGAGAGAACAGACTAGGGGCAAGAATCACCTTTTCACCGCCTATAGTTTCGGGTCCAAAGGATCATTTCCTCATATTTTTGAGTCACCTTTAAGTCTTTGCATGTTATATCATAATACAATTCTTCATTCATAATCATCATAACATTTTCTCATTTATAGTCTTATGCCGAAATAATATATACCAACTGTAATCATGCATCTAGGAGATTCCAGGAAAGAGAGGTGGGTCACAATGGACACGCTTAAATACCAAATCTTTCCTTAGCCAGAATCTTTCCAAATTGCACTCTTACAGTAATACACTTTCTTTAGGTAACAGAATATGTCTTTATTTCATGCATAAGTTTTCATTGTTTGCAACGCAACTATAACATACAAACCAGGGAATCAATCAATGACACCAAATTCTTAATAAGCATCAAATCACATTTTAAGTACACATAAATTACTAGCTTCCCATAAAATTCTTACAAAGTTTTAAAACTCTTTTAGAACTAATTCTTTTTGTTAAACTTGAAAGAAGTCATAGGACTTTAGGCCTAACTTAACCATGGGACCGATTTATAACTTGAAAGAATGTTCATAATTAAATCTTTCACTTAAGATAAAAGGAGCAAGTCTTGAGCTTTAGAGATTTAGGTGACATCTTTGAATTATTACCATGCTATGCAACCTTATTTTAATCTTATCTTTATAAGGTGATAGCTTGGAATTATAAACATGATATGCAATTCCATTTCTTTATCTTTAAGATTTAAGGTGATAACTTGAAAATTAAACATGATGCAAGAACTTGAAGGCGGTAATCCCAGGACCGGTGAGGGAGAAGAGAATCTTAAGCAACCGAGCGGCGGTAGTTCGACGGGAATGAGGAGAAGAGAATTACATTTTTTTAAGCTCCAATTCTCAAGACTTCTTAAAGAATAAATTCTTTAACTCCAATTATCTCATTTCTTCGCTTATGATTCATAGGCAAGTCTTTGAGCTCTAGGATTTTTAGGTGATGACATAAAATAAACATGCCATGCATTGACTCTTTTAGCCATTATAAAATAAAGTGAGAGCATAAAATAAACATGAGATGCAACTTCTTTATTATCTTTAGAGATTAAGTGACAACTTGAAATTTAAACATGAAATGCAAGCTTGAAATTTAAACATGAGATATGCAAGTTCATTTATTTATTCTTGAGAATTTAGTTATGACATAAAATAAATATGGTTATGCAAGGCATAAACTTAAACATGGATGCAAGTTCACTTGATCTCTTTACTAGAGCTCCTTCAAGACTTTAAGAGAATTATGTTTTCAACCCAATATATGTATCTTAGCAAGACAAAGTAAAAATACATATTTCATATTCAAACCTCAAGATAAAAACATTATTCTTTAAAGTTTTGCATTAAATGGAATGTTCAAGCTTTAGAGGCCTAACTTGTGATGGATTTACAACCCATATTCAAGGTCCTCATCATCAAGCCATCATTTCATTCTTTCCTAGGCCATTTGGCCGAAACCATGAAAGGAAAATAAGGAAAGAAAAACTGAAATTTTAGAAGCTTTGGAAACTAGTGAAACCTTCAAGTTTTAGAGATCTAACTTGTGAAAGCTTTGCAACCAACACTCAAGAATCTCATCATCAAACCATGGTCTCATCATAAGCTAGGCCATATGGCCAAAATACTTTAAAAAGAAAGGAAGAAGAAACTGAAAATGAAAACTTAAAAGAAAGCTCATGAAAACATCATTTTTGAGCTAGAAACATAACTTGTCTTAGCATAAAATGAACTTAGAAACACCTCCCTACCTAATTTGATTTGAAAGAAAGGAAGAGAACTTGGTTTCCTTGAGTGAAATGAAGCAAAATATCCTTGAAAAGCTGAAGGGAGAATTCAGCCAAGAGAAAGAAAGAAAGAAAGCTTTTGGTGCTCCTAAGACTAGAATTTGTGTAAGTTATGAACTAAGCATCTAAACTATCTTCAAGCATGCCTATTTATAGAGATTTTGCAGCTCATAAATGGACAAAGGAAGGAAAGAAATCTGACCAAAAATTAGAGGAAAAAAATAAGGAAGAAAAATCATTTTGTTTGGTGGCTTAAAACATGGAATCATGTTTCCATGTTTTCATGATTCTTTGTTTTCATTCTTTGGATTTTTGTGTAATAATTTTCTGACTTATTACTCAATAATTTCGTGCATTACAGCCTTGTGGAAGAGGATTTTGTGTGTTCCATGTATATTTTAGGTGTAGGCAAGGTATTCATGCAATTTAGAGAATTTACGGTTAAGGGTTTAAGTGAATTACTAAGCAATTTGGGTGTTTTAAGCAATTTTAGGTTCTAATCAATCTAAATAAATAATTTTGACTCTAGATTAGTAATTAGAATTTAATAAGCTTTAATTTGAGCCTAATATTGCTTAGGTTTCGTTAGACGAATCAAAAATCTCAAAATTTGTAAAACTAAACAAAGACGGGCAAAACGGTCATTTTACTTAAAAATTGCCAGAGACCACCCGAGCTTAACCAATGGTTAATCATGGCTTAAAAACACCTTTTAACACATTTTAGTGAGGTTCGGGCTCAGTCGGCACGCAAATCGGAGTTAAAACGCGTAAGGGCGTTTTGGTCATTTCGCGCGTCGAAGCTCAAAATTAGGATTCTTCTCCTCTATTAACACACATAACACAAACAATCCCTTATTAACATCAAAACATCCCCTTGAGGATGGGTGGGGCCCACGATCCTCATTTTCTGAGTAAAATAACCTCAAGGGCATTTTGGTCATTTTACACGTCCAGAAAATTGGGGTTTGCAATACTTGCACGAATTGCTCCTAACTTCTCTTCTAACGTTATATTCCTTTATTAAGGATTGTTTGGTCTCAAATTTTATATAATATTTACCTACGGTAATTCGGTAATTCCTAATGATAGTAAAAATTGGGGTGTTACATTAAGCGGAAGCGGCGGTAGCCGCACAGGACCGGTGAGGGAGATGAGAATTACATTTTTTTTAAGCTCCAATTAAACTTCTTAAAGAATAAATTCTTTTAACTCCAATTATCTCATTTCTTCGCTTATGATTCATAGGCAAGTCTTTAGCTCTAGGATTTTTAGGTGATGACATAAAATAAATATGAGATGCAACTTCTTTATTATCTTTAGAGATTAAGTGACAACTTGAAATTTAAACATGAAATGCAAGCTTGAAATTTAAACATGAGATATGCAAGTTCATTTATTTATTCTTGAGAATTTAGTTATGACATAAAATAAATATGTCTGTGCAAGGTATAAACTTAAACGTGGATACAAGTTCACTTGATCTCTTACTAGAGCTCCTTCAAGACTTTAAGAGAATTATGATTTCAACCCAATATATGTATCTTAGCAAGGCAAAGTAAAAATACATATTTCATATTTAAACCTCAAGATAAAAACATTATTCTTTAAAGTTTTGCATTAAATGGAATGTTCAAGCTTTAGAGGCCTAACTTGTGATGGATTTACAACCCATATTCAAGGTCCTCATCATCAAGCCATCATTTCATTCTTCCTAGGCCATTTGGCCGAAACCATGAAAGGAAAATAAGGAAAGAAAAACTGAAATTTTAGAAGCTTTGGAAACTAGTGAAACCTTCAAGTTTTAGAGATCTAACTTGTGAAAGCTTTGCAACCAACACTCAAGAATCTCATCATCAAACCATGGTCTCATCATAAGCTAGGCCATATGGCCAAAATACTTTAAAAAGAAAGGAAGAAGAAACTGAAAATGAAAACTTAAAAGAAAGCTCATGAAAACATCATTTTTGAGCTAGAAACATAACTTGTCTTAGCATAAATGAACTTAGAAACACCTCCCTACCTAATTTGATTTGAAAGAAAGGAAGAGAACTTGGTTTCCTTGAGTGAAATGAAACAAAATATCCTTGAAAAGCTGAAGGGAGAATTCGGCCAAGAGAAAGAAAGAAAGAAAGCTTTTGGTGCTCCTAAGACTAGAATTTGTGTAAGTTATGAACTAAGCATCTAAACTATCTTCAAGCATGCCTATTTATAGAGATTTTGCAGCTCATAAATGGACAAAGGAAGGAAGGAAATCTGACCAAAAATTAGAGGAAAAAAAATAAGGAAGAAAAATCATTTTGTTTGGTGGCTTAAAACATGGAATCATGTTTCCATGTTTTCATGATTCTTTGTTTTCATTCTTTGGATTTTTGTGTAATAATTTTCTGACTTATTACTCAATAATTTTGGCCATTACATCCTTGTGGAAGAGGATTTTGTGTGTTCCATGTATTATTTAGGTGTAGGCAAGGTATTCATGCAATTTGAGAATTTACGGTTAAGGGCTTAAGTGAATTACTAAACAATTTGGGTGTTTTAAGCAATTTTAGGTTCTAATCAATCTAAATAAATAATTTTGACTCTAGATTAGTGATTAGAATTTAATAAGCTTTAATTTGAGCCTAATATTGCTTAGGTTTCATTAGACGAATCGAAAATCTCAAAAATTGCAAAACTACAAAGAGAGGGCAAAATGGTCATTTTGCTCAAAATTCCCGGGGCCATTAAAACTTAACCAATGGCCAATCATAGCTTAAAAACACCTTTTAAAACATTTTAGTGAGGTTCGGCTCAAGTCCACCAATGGAATTCAAACAGCGGGGCGTTTTGGTCATTTCGCACGTCAAAACTCAAAATTGAGATTCTTCTGCTCTATTAACACACATAACACAAACAATCCCCTATTATTCAGAACATCCCTTGAGGATGGACGGGCAATCCTCATTTTCTAAGTAAAATAACCTCAGGGGCATTTTAGTCATTTTACACGTACAAATTCGGGGCTTGCAACTTTGCAGGAATCGCTCATAACTTCTTTTCTAATGTTATATTCCTCTATTGAGAATTGTTAGGTCTTCGAATTTATATAAGAATTACCTAGGTAATTCTTAATTGTAAATGACAGGAAAGTAGGCGTTACACTTTGTGTTGGTATAATCCCTGGGAACAAAGAATATTGGGATCGAAGTAATGAGGGAAAGAGATCAAAGGATCAAGGATGGAATCCTTACAGCTCAAAGTCGAGAAAGCTATATGGATAAACAATGAAAGGTTGGAATTCCAGGAAGGAGAGCATGTATTCCTTAGGATTAGCCACAATAGGCATAGGGCGAGCTATGAAAGCCAAAAAGTTAGACCCGAATTTCTTAGCCCTTTGAAATCCTTAATAGAGTCGGTTAGGAGCTTACCAGATAGCCTAACCACCCAATTTGTCTAACCTTCACGATATTTTCCATGTCTCTCAATTGAGAAAGTATCAATCGACCCTAGTCATATGCTAGAACCAAAACAAGTGAGTTAAGAGGACTTAACCTTTAACCTTTATGAGGATCAAGGGCAAATGGGTAAATTAGTTGAGGAACAAAATCATACTTCTAGTCAAAGTGGCATGGGGACAAAGGAAAGTAGAGGATTTCACGTGGAGCAAATCAAGATGAGGACGCATACCCAAGCTCTTCACAGGTAACAAATTTCGAGGGTGAGATTCTTTTTAAGGAGGGAGAAATGTAAACCCCGATTTTTACAAGTGCAAAAATGACCAAAATGCCCCTGAGGCCATTTCTGCCTGGAAATTGAGGACGCGTCCAGGCTATCCTCGGGTTAGTCTAATATTTGAAGGGATTAAGTGTGTCCTGGATGTGTTAGAGATGAAAATCTCAATTTATTGGTTTTTCCCATACGAGAAATTACTGATTTACCCCAAAGGTAATTCAATGCGATTAAGTAACGGAAAAACGTCACCCAGGAGTTCAAATATGATAACAAAGAGTGTTTCATGATGGAAAGTTCTGGTGTAGGAGAGTCCTTGTGTGAATTTACGGTTTAAACCCTTTGATGCTAAATGAGTTTAATTAACGGTTATGGAAATATAGGCAATATTATGCTCTAATTAAAGGTAAATTAATTTTATCTATTAATTTTCTAAATAATTGTTTGAGGTTAATTAAGGCCTAAGATTGATTAAGAAAGTTCAAATTTCCTTCTTAATCAAAGACATTATGTCATATCAAGTCAAATAGTATTTTCTTCCAATTCCTTAAATCAAGGAAACATGTTGGAGTTTGAATTTCAAACTAATGAAGTTTAATTCAAACTAAACATGAAAGATAACTCTTAATCTTGTCTTGACAAGCCTTAAACACATGATTACAAACCCAAATACCCAATTACCAATTCCTAACTCATTCCTTAATCAAATCTACCTCTAATACACATAACCTACATGAAAAGAAAAATTCTTCCTCTAATTAGCCAAGAGGCCGCAGCCTCCTCCCACTTTTCCCTTCATATTTCAATTCCCATAAATACCAAAACACCAAAGAGTCTTCACGTTACCATTTGTTTTTTTGGTAGCATCCAAAGAAGTGACCAAAAATCTCTCTTCCCTCTCAACTCAAAGCTTTCTCTTCTTCCTCTTCCACCACCATCCATAACCTCTTATCAACTCAAACCACCATACCTTTACCTTAGAACAACTCACAAACACATAATCCTTCCATTTCCAAGATCAAGCTTTCTCTTTTTCAATCAAAGAAATAACTTTGGTAAGGATTTTTGTTTTGAGTTTTTCTCTTGTTTCTCTTTTCATTTTCGGAATAATGATGGATGATGGCTATGATTTGTTCTTTTTTTCCCTTCTATTGGTTTGAACTTCCCTTTGCTTGCTTTCATTTTTAGTTTTGTGTGGTTGGAAGATTGAAAACCATGGCTTGATGATGGGATTTGATGGTGAGGTTGATACTGTAACCAAATTTAGTCTTAGAGTACAAATGACCGAAATGCCCCTGAGGTCATTTCTACCCGAAATTAAAGGGCAGTTGCCCAGGCAACCCTCGAATGGGTCAACTCGATGTTTGAAGGGGATTATGCTGTTATGAATGATATTCGAGGAGGGAACCTCGTTTTCTAAACTTCGGCTCAAAATGACCAAAATACCCCTCCTGTGTCTACACGGGTAAAATGCCGTTTGAGCCCAAACTTTTCCAGGAAGTTTAGAATGATGTTTATGAGCAATGTTTGATGTTTAGTTGCAGGAAGGTCCCTGGAGTTTTAGTGCAAAATTACCATTTTGCCCCTAGAACAGTGTACAGTGCGCCTAATGAAGCAATTAGCAACCTAAGCAATATTAGGCTCTAATCGAAGATTAATTTATTTCGATAATTAATCTAGAGTCAAAATGATTTATTAAGGTTAATTAGAACCTAAGATTGCTTAGATAAACTCTAATTGTATTCTTTAAATTCAAGATTGCTAGTCATGGAATCTTGAATAGTGTTTCTCTCTCTTTCCTTAAATTAAGGAATTGAGCCATACCTCATTTGACCAAAAGAATTATTTTAAATTACTAATCTAATAAGATCACCCTCCTAATCAAGTCTTGAACCACCTCAATTAACCATTTTCTCACCTAAACACTTGCTTACAAACTCCTAATCAAAAAGCCTAATCATAGAAACACTTAAACACATCCTTAAACCACAATTACATGAACAAAAATCCCTTCCCCTTGGCTGATGAGGAGGCCGAAAATCTGTCCCCAAATGGTGCCACATGTTGAGTTGTGATGCACTCCAAGCCCATGCCTTAGGCCATACCTTGCCCATGCTTCCAACCATGCTTGCCATGCCTAAACCCATGCTTTTGTAAGAGATATTTCCTCCCTCCTCCTCTCCAAAATGGCGCCGGTTTCCCTCCCTTGGAAGCCTCAATGTTGAAAATTTCTATAAATACCAAGCCTTGATGAACCTTGTCACACTTTGGTTCACTTGGTAAGTTCACACTTCTTGCAAATTCTCTCATTCCTCTCAAATTCCCTCAACTTGGCTGATTTCTTCCTCAAGACTCCAAAAGGATTTCCTTCTCCTTCCATCTAGAAAACAAAGCTTTCTTACATCTCTTCAAGACTTCTTAAGGTAGGGGTTAAGTTTTGATGATTTTTGTTTGTGTTCTTCAAGAAAGTTCTAGTTTTTCTCTTGGTTTCAAACTCCTTTTCCTTCCTCTTTCTTTTTCGGCCAAGAGGCCTTCTTACAAAAAGAATGTGAGCTTGATGATGAGGTTTCAAGATAATGATTTGTTGTTGTCATGTGAGAAACCTCTAAAGCTTGAAACAACTTGGTCTTGGACCATACATGCTTGGATTTCCTTTCTTTTCTTGGCTTAAGTTTCGGTTTTTCCTCTTCCACTTTCCTTTAAGGATTTCAGTTTTCTTCTATGGATTTGAACAAAGTTTGTAAAATATGTCTAGTAGATCACGAAAGTTTTGTTAAGAAAGTTAATCTCATGATTTCAAAGAGCTCTAGGCTTACCCTTGCCAACCTTAAAGTTGGTCGGCCGTTCTGAATCCGCGCTAGATTGAAGCCTATGAGCAATAAAATAAAGAATATGACTTAGTTCTTGTAGTTTTGTTTAGACAAAGTGATGAACTTTGGGTCCATTTCCTTAAGCTTGATGATGAGTTCAAACCTTAAGATTTCTCTTGAAGTCTAGGTGCTAAGAACTCTAAAGCTTGCCTTATGATGCATAATGGGTTGAGGTTTATGTTCCTCTAAAAGTCTTGCAAGAGCTCTAGCTAAGACAAAAACAAGATGCATTCATGTTTAAATTTATGTCTTGCATCTCATGTTTATTTTGATGTTATCACTAATTTCACAAGAGTAAATGAATGAACTTGCATTACCATATTTAAATTCCCAAGCTTGCATTTCATGTTTATATTTCAAGTCATCACTTAATCCTTAAAGATAATAATGAAGTTGCATCTCATATTTATTTTATGCTCTCACTTTACTTTCTAATGAAGAGTAAAATAAAGTGCATGGCATGTTTAAGATTTTGTCATCACCTAAACACTCTAGAGCTCAAAGACTTGCCCTAAGTATCCTAAAAAGGAAACTCCATTCAAAAAGAAATGGATGAGTTTTGGTATGAACCAACAATGGTTTGATTTTGTAAAATACATGAATAATTTTCAAGGAAATGTTGGAAAACTGTTTTATGAGGTCTCAAGAGGTTTAAAATAGTTTGGAATGTGTCAAAATCATGTTTTCTCAATTTTAGGTTCTGGTAATCGATTACCACCCATGTAATCGATTACCAGAAGGTTTTGAAGGACTTTTGGTTTAATCGATTACCAGAGGAGTGTAATCGATTACTACGGCTTTTCATGCCCACCTTCTGGAAACCCTGTAATCGATTACTATAATGTAATCGATTACCATATGTTCTTTACTTTTGAAAGATTTAACCCTAAGTAATCGATTACCGTATGTAATCGATTACCCTATGTTCCTTATTTTTCCGAAACGGTTTAACCCTACGTAATCGATTACCATTATGTGTAATCGATTACCTTGTTTTGAAAACCCAGAATGAATTGAGCTCCTGGTAATCGATTACTAGGAACATGTAATCGATTACCAGAACACCTTTTGTTTCCAGAAACATTCCAAGAGAAAACTAGTAACTTATATGCATTTCAACCCAAGAGATTATGTGATCTTATGGGTTCATGATTTGGTTCTATGTTTGGCTCCTGTATAAATGCTGTTCTAAGGTGTTAAATGTGTAAAATTATGTTGAGTGAAGCAAGGATCGATTTAGAGAAGCTAGTAAAGAATAAGTAACTAAAAAGGGACTTGAGATGAGAATTCTAGAACACCTTAATACAAAGAAGTGCAAATCTGTTCTAGAATGGTTAATTCAGGGATAAATGATTCATAATTAGTAAGACATGTACAAGATCCCTTCATAAATGATTAGGTGCTAATTTCTAAGTATAAGATGATGATAAGAGATCTAAGTGGTTTATAACTTAGAGAACATGCCTAGGAATCCCTCATAATTGATCTAAGAATTAATTATGGAGTCTTAGGCGAAGATGGATCTTAAAAGGGTCGCGAATGGAGATTCTAGAGCCCCTTAAGCAAACGATATATTTCTGCCCTTTTATGTTGAGTGAGTGGAATCTTGGTGAGTTCAAATTTTAGAGGAAAAGTTTAAGTGCCAACCCCTTGAGGGTAATAATAATGCAAATACAAGTTTAAAGCCCGAAAGGGGCAAAGCATAAGATACTGTAAGATAGGTGGACGAGAGAGTATGATTATGATGATGAACCTCGTGCACACGTATGATGATGTGATTATGTTAGTTCCTTGAGCATGAAACTTTATATGCATAATTGATGAATTGTTGTGTTTGAAATGCATAATGTTTCAAAGATATGAATGAAATTGAGAAATATGCTCATGTGAACTAGAAAGTTGTGGCAATGAGAAAGTTCCATGAAAATGATGCATGTGACTGAAATTATGTGGCATGACTCAAATTTGAGGAAATTCGGAGAGTAGTGTTATGCCGAATTTCCGTCAAATTTGGGACAAAAAGAAAGTTTTTGAGAAATATGAAGTTTAAAAGTTATATGCCGAGACGCATTTCTCCTGCTTCTGAGGAGAAAGTAAACCCGTGGGGTATGGACGTCGAGCCATACCGAAGCGGACAAAGTCGCTGGTCTTAACCAGTCGATGCGTTTCGAAGAAGGAGAAAGTCCCATGATGGGTGATCCTTAGGCCCCTACCCGTACTCTGGGAGTCGGGATTATGATATTTATGATTCGCTTATCAAGAGGATAAGTAAGAACTAGTGACGACTAGTTAAGGTATGAGCTCATAGCCTAGCTTAAGGGTGCGGTTACTATATTATTGGTGACACAAGTATGAGAAAAGGAAAGATGTTCAAAGAAAAGTTTCATGCCACACAAATGTTGTTTGAATTATTGTTTGATTTACCTAAAGTGCTACCATGCATCCATGAAACATTATGTTGCATACATGCATTAAGAATCATTATAAAAGACATGGACCTTGGATAACAACCTTTGTGAAAACCTCATAATGAACCTATGCATGCTCAACCTTTTCATAATAAACCCAAGGTTCCTGGGACGTAAACGATGGCACTAGGATAGAGGACTTCCTCCTGAGATTCTTTAGTAAGAATTCTCACCCCTCTCTCTTTCTTTCCGTTACGTCTTCAGATATCGATGGCGTCGTTCGTGATTTTCATTGACCCGCCTACATGGGAGGTGCACTATGACCCCGAGCATCAGTCCTACCACTTCAAGGGTCATTGCGAGGTGCGCGTTTTTGCATATGTGGGACGCCTTTTGCTTCCCCGTCTCCAGCTATCACTTCGATCCGACTTCACCCTTTGGCGACGACTGATCTTTGAGAGGACACGACCCGAGATGGGCAGACCCGTCGTGCCCAACCTTCCTCGTCGGAGGTACGCGGATATCCTGATGTTCCCGTTCTCGATCAGAGGCTGATCCTCGGAGGGATCTTCCCTTCGTTCCCTATGGGTCACGGAGGAGGTAGTGAGGACACGGTCACCCGCGAGGCATGCGAGGCGCGTTCGACGAGAGGCGACCACGACGGAGGCCACGCTGTCCCTCGATTCCCATGCCTAGATCTCCGCTTCGTTGGGCTACATCGAGGAGCTTCGTCAGTTCGCGGGCTACATCTCCCCGAGGACCGGCGTCACCAGTAGGCTTGGAGTGGGAGGGTAGTGTTAGTTGGGTGTTTATCTTTTGGGATTATTACCATGTATTTGTCTTTATGTTTCCCATTGTCCTGCAAGCTCGCCCACTAGTACGGGTAAGACTTTATGTTTCTGTTATATTTCTGTTGAGATGTACTAAACTATATTATCTAATGTAATGAGGAATTATGTTTATGATGGATGTGTTCTTTAATGTTTATATTCTGTATGTTTTATTTATTCTTCCGCTTCACGTTGTTTATGTTACGCGCAAAGGCTCGCACTTTGGTTTACATAAATCATTTCAAAAAAAATTTACCCGTATTTTCCGCTAAGTATTTTATAAATGAATTTAAAGAGAAGTAATAACTAATAATTAGTCTTGATACGTCCTAGGCGTATTGAGGTTAAATATTAGGGTGTTACAGATACCACCATGTGCTTGACCTCTAGAGCCCAAGTTTTGGTTCATTTTGTTTGGTTTAAAGAATGGTAAGGAGGAAATGTTGTTGGTTCTTGTGAAATGTTTTCCTTATTTGATGATCAAGGCCATAGCCTGATGATGGAGGTTCCTTGATGTTGGTTGTGAAACCATCATGTGTTGGACCTCTAAAGCTCAAGGCTTGATTTTTGGTTTCACAAGAGTATGGAAAATGGTGGTCTTTGTTGGTTTTCCTTTGAGCTTGATGGTGAGTCTAGATAAATGAGGTTCTTGGAACCATGGTGTCAAGAGACCCTAAAGCTCATTTCCATTTTGGGTTAAGATTGATTTGGGGTTCAGAGTTTGATTCTTTAAAGTCTTGAAATGAGCTCTAGCAAGATATAAAAGTGGATTTGCATCATGTTTATATTTCAAACTCTTGCATCTCATGTTTATGTTTCAATGCCTTACATATCATGTTTATTTTCAAGTCATCACCTTAAAAAGACTAAAGAAATGGACTTGCATTTCCATGTTTAAATTTCTAGTTTGGCATTTCATGTTTATATTTCAAGTTATCACCTAAACTTTGAAGATTTAAAAATGAACTTGCTTTCTCATATTTACTTTCAAGTCTTGTATATCATATTTAAGTTTCAAGTCATCACCTAATAATGATAAGGATCTAAAATGAGGTTTGCATAGCATGTTTATTATTCTTGTCATCACATAAATCCCTAGAGCTCAAAGACTTGCCCTTGTATCTTAAAATGGAAATCTTGATCATGGCTATTGGATGTGTTTTAGTCATGATACAATGTTGGTTTTGATTCATGAAAATGCGAAAATGATTTCAAAGGAATGTTAGAAGGATGTTTTAAAATGGTCTTGAGGTGAAAGAGTAACTTGGAATGTGTCAAAACTTTGATTTCTCAAATTCTGGGATTCTGGTAATTGATTACCAGCCTATGTAATCGATTACTAGGATAGTTCTTGGAGAGATTTTGGTTCTAGTAATCGATTACCAACGTATGTAATTACCAAGGATGTTCCTCATACCCGGAACAAGTTTTTAGCTTTGGTAATGTATTACCAGTTCATGTAATCGATTACCATGATGTTCTTCATGCCAAGAACACATTTTTGGTCCTTGTAATTGATTACCATGCTCATGTGATCGATTACCAGGATGCTTTAAGCAGGAACAAGCTTTTAATTTGGGTAATACCAGAACCCAAATGTGCAAATAAGTGTGTTCTAAGCAAGGTGAAATGGGTTAGTGACCCTATATGCTTATTTGTTGTTGATAATTCCCTTGTATGCTATATATATGTATATATTATTGAGCATTGGATATGCATTAGTTAAGTCTGGTCCTTAACTTCCGATATATTGGTAGGAGCATGTTTCCTGCTATTAGATGATGATTGGTAATATACCTATCAAATATGTGCAGAAGATGTGAATGCATATGTGAATAAATGATATGAGGATATTGTGGTATGATGAGATTATGATTGAATGTTTAAGATGCATGATATATGAAAGTTATGAACATGATATGTTTTACGTTAAAATTATGATTACATGCTCACTTTGCATCTCTAAATTAACATGCCAATATTAAGGTGACATAAGACACATGGAAATGATCCTCTAGACTCCCCGAATTAAAGGTTATGAAAGGTGATCCAAAAGAACCCTTTAGACTCTAAGAATTAATAGTTATGAATGGTGATCCCATGCCCCTAACCCGCACTCTCAGAGTCGAGAATTTAGCTTATCAAGAGGATAAGTATAGACTAGTGATGACTAATTAGGTATGAGCTCATAACCTAAAACTCTCAAAAGGGAGAGTATTAGGGTGGCCCCAAGGAAAAGAGAATAAGAAAGGTTAAGTCACCTAAAAGAATGATTCATGTTGGAATAAATTGCATTCTTTATGCTATGTTCATTCAATGTGCCCCTATGATATCTCGCTCCTGGCATTGACATGCACCCATGATTTAGTATATGTACTCATGCATTAAGATTCATGCTAAAATGAAGGCCTTGGCTAATGGTATTTGAAAACTAATAAATAAACTCTATGCATATTGTAACATCCTCCCAAGTACAACCTCATCCTTAACTCATGACATTGTACTTTAGAGTTGTTACTTACTAATTAGCGGACCTTTCTTAAATATCTATAGCAAACTCGATTAATGTGTGTAATAACTCGGTGTAATTCTATTAAAATATATAACAAAGAAATACAATATTTATTAAATACATAGTTAAGTACAAAAGGAAGCTCTTCTATGAGCTTTAATACATATATGTCCCCTATTACATTTACATACAATTAACTCTAACTAAGTATAGTAAAGTAAAAATATCAACTACTAAACTACTATAGTCCCATATTCTTTTATGTAAGCCGCATCGTTCCTGGATCAACCTGGAGGTGACATGGGAACACAAAAATACAGGGGTGAGAATTATACAATTCTCAGTAGGGCAACTCTCCAATTACACAATCATAATGTCATCATCATCGCCCAGCCACTTCGATTTATTAAGAAAGCATGAGCATACAATATGTATATATCAAAGGTTCATTTTAAAGTTCACAAATCATCCTTCCAAAGTGGGTTTATTTTATTATTCAATCACTTAATATACACATGTAATACTACTCAATAGCATAGTATTGCATTCTGAAATACACGTGCCCTCAATAGAGAGCGTGCCCTTTACACATAAAAGGGGACTTTCCTGTTCCTTTACACATAAAAGGGGACTTTTTATCTACTTAACATATACATCATCATCAAACTTATATAAGTATCTGTTCACAATATAATTTTCAATCAGGTCTCATAAACTAATCTTTTAGGTTGCTAGCATGCATTCACATACATCATACTTGAATCAAATGTCATTATTTCATCAATTCAAAGTATCAATTCACTTTCACAATTACAGATTTCACATATTCGTAGCACAATTTATTTTCAAATCAAACAATCAATTCAGAGGCTATCAAAATTCTATAAGACACTTCATTGTGTCCACAAGGTTCTATAAAAATTTCAGAGCAAAAAGAGTTTTCTAACTATGTTAACAAAGTTAGACAAATTTGGTGGTCAGAACCACTCAACTTCAGCTCAAAACCCAAACTTCATAATTTTTCACCCTAGAAAATAATTGAATCAATTCAAAAGAAAAATCACAATTACACTTAGAGATGTTATCAACACTCAGTAAAAGTTTCAAAGGAGAATTCAATTATTTGCTATGGTAAAAAAATTAGACAAATTCACAGCTTTAAGACAGAAATTCAAGTAGCACCTATATAGTCTCGGTTCACGATTTTTTCAGGCAGTAGGAGTCTACAACAAGGCTCAAGAAAATTCATGGAACTAGCCTAGGATGTTAGCTTCAACATATATTTTTCTAACTTATGAAAATACCCAAAATTCGCTCATAAAATTTTTGAACAAATACTGCCTATACAAAAATCGAAATTTTAGCAAGCATGTTTCAACTTCTCTTTAGCAAAAATGATTTTTCCATAACACCAAACTACTCCACCAAAGCAAATACATCTATATATATGTGTAATCACACCATGGAACCAAAAAATATCAATTTCCAAAAGCCAAAACGAAGACAAACAGAAAATTAATAACAAGGTAACAAGAACCCTACTTTGGTGTCTAATGGATCCTTAGCGCCAAGTTGCTCCAAGATTGATCCCTTCCACTTAAAAGCTCCCAAATCAACCTCAAATCCTTCCTAAATCAGTGAGGGGTGAGATAGCAAAGTAAGGATTAGTGAGGAAATGAAATTCCAATCGGTTAGTTTGATAGATTATGAGGAGTAGAACAAGTTTTGTGAAACAATGTTGGTGTTTTAGTGACTTTGAGCTAGGGTTTTGTAAACTTTGAAGCTTGTCAATGGAGGTTTGGAACGAAAGAAATGGAAGTTGGTTCTTGAAGAAGCTTGGCCAAAAATGATAAGTCCATGTGATAAAGTTTGGTGGCTTGTTTTTATCTTGAAATAAATATAGTATTTATGTAAGTAAAGTGTACTTTTCTTTCTTTTTGGGAAAAGAAATGATATGAATGGCTAGGATTTGTTTTGTTGGTCAAAGAATGAATCTTGGCCATCCACTTGGCTTAAGATAAGTGGCTCCTTTGACTTAGGGAGCAAGTAGCTTTTTCAATGTTAAAACTATACTAAAATTCCACCGAACGGATGAGATATTGGCTCCGAGTAAAATATAATACACGAAAGGCCATGATTGAAACTTACTTTTCAATTTTCAATCCTTGTCATCCACTTGGCATAAAGTGGTTGGTAAAGGTTACTTGGCCACCAAGGAACTTATACGGTGTTAAAAACCACACATCAAAACTTTACCGAACGGGCAAAACACCATAGTTGGGTAGTCAAACATTATCCAAAAATTAATTCTAGGTATAACTTTTCATTCCTCATCATTTCTAACCTTAAGCTTCTTTTTTCTCAGTCCCCGGGCATTTTCCTCCAGACTCAGGGCTTACGTCCCAGGCCGTGGGGTCTGCAAGGTCACTATTCAACCCGTCTAGAAATTTTTTTTTTAACACGTCGTTGGGTCATCCTAATCATTGCTAAAACTGTTAGATTTTTGAAATTATGACTAATAAAACTCAAATTAATTTTTAAATAATTTTTAGGTATCACATTACCACCCACCTTAGAAAGAATTTTGCCCTCAAAATTCATTTAAAAACAATTTCAAAAGACAAATTTCATAAATCAAACAAGGAATTCACACACAGTTCAAACAATTCAATCAAATCCTAAATGTTCCTACCTTAGGTCGAATTCTTAGGTGGTGACGTCCCTTCAGCACTTATGGTGAAGACCTACTTTGCTATTGTGCCTTTGTAGTTGGTTTTGAATTTCTATTTGGACACTCTCTCATTGTGTATCCTAGCTTTCCTTATGATAGCATACGTTCTGCCCAGCCAAGCAAGGTCCACCCTATGGTTCTTCCCACATTTTGCACAATCTTGGCTCTGTTGACGATTATTGTTTATCCTTATGTAGTCTTGATTGAAATTGCTTCTTCAAGGGTGGATTATCCTCATAGTCTTGGTTTTCAAGGTTCAGTCTTTTATTAGAAGTTTCTTTAGCAGATTGACTGGCTTCTAACTTCTTATTGGATTCCTCTACATGATGGCACTTGTTTACCAATGTTGCATAATTTTGATCTCTAAGAGTCCCACAACAACTTTAATGTCTTCACGTAATCCTCCTTCATACTTCACACATTTCCAAGCTTCATCAGGGATTATGCTGATAGATAGTGGAAAACTTGCAAAGCTCTTCAAACTTGGCGTGTACTCAGCTACACTCATGGACCCTTGCTTAAGTGCCATGAACTCTAACTCCTTTGCATTCCTCAGAGAAGTAGGAAAATACTTGTGATAAAAAGCTTCCTTAAATACTTCCCAAGTAACTTCAGTCTGAGAAGCTTCAATAACCCCTTGGTGCCAACCCACCAGAATTCTGCATCCGCTTCTAACATGTAAGTAGCAAAGGCCACTTTTTTGGTCTCCGTATAGGGAAGAGCTGAGAAAATCTTCTCCATAGCTTTGATCCATTCTTTTGCTTCATTTAGATCAAAAGCTCCTTGGAACAGGGAGGGTTTGCCTTCCTGAACTTTGTCAACTTTTGGTATTCTATGTCCACTTCTGCTCCTCCAGGGTTCCTACTGGATTTCCTCGGCATATCGATCCAACCTTTCTATCATCCTATTGGCTCCTGCACCTCTCATGGTAGCCGCCATCTCACGAAAAGTGTCCATCATACCCGCTTCAATTTCAACACCTTCCCTACTATGCCGATTGAAGTCATCGGTTCTTGTTGTAACACCCTAATATTTAACCCCAATACGCTTAGGACATATCAAGATTAATTATTAGTTATTACTTCTCTTTAAATTTATTTACAAAATAATTAGCGAAAATTACAAGTAAAATTTTTTTTTGAAATGAAACATGTAAAACAAAGTGCGAGCCTTTGCGTGTAACATAAATGTAACATGAAGCGGAAGAATAAATAAATCATATAGAACATAAACATTAGAGAATACATCAATCATGAACATCATTCTTTATCACATTAGTTAACATAGTTTAGTACATTACTTACTAAAATTTAAAGGAAACATAAAGTCTTACCCATACTAGTGGGCAAAGCTTGCAGGACAACAACGAAATAAGAAACATAACAACGAATACATGAGAACAACCCCCAAAAGATACTCCCAAGCTATGACACTCCCTCCCTCGAACTATGGATGATGCTCATCCTCATCCTTCGGTGGCACATACCTAATGAACTGGGCAAGCTCCGGATGCGTGAAGGCGAAGGATGGCGAGCATGCCCTCCACGGCATGGGCGCATCTCCAGACGTTGTGCTAACCTCTGCGTCACTGTCTCCTCGCTACCCATCCCGATATCCATGGGTACAGGAGGGCGGAACCCTCCAAGAATGAGAAGGAGGATCCTTTGATAGGTCCCTCCAAACATCTCGGCGAGGCACGTACGGGTAACCTCGCACCGCTGAAGATGAACGGCACGACGTTTCTCGTCCTGGTCGCATCCTCTCAAAAATCATGTCGTCGCCAAACGGGGAAGTCGAGTGAATCGGAAGCTGGAGACTGGAAAGGCAAATGGGCGTCCCATGTATGCAAAAATGCATATAGAACAACGACCCTCGAAGTGGTAGGACTGATGATCCGGATCATAGTGCAGTTCCACACGGTGCATCAACAAAAATCACGAACGACGCCATCGATGTCTGGAGATGTAACGGAAAGAAACAAAGAGAGGGGTGAGAATCTTGCTAAAGAATCTCAGGAGGGAAATCCTCTATCCTAGTGTCATCGTTTACGTCCCAGGAACCTTGGGTTTATTATAAAAAGGTTAAGCATGCATAGGTTTATTATGAGATTTTCACAAGATATTTATCCAAGGTCCATGTCTTTTATAATGAGTCTTAATGCATGTATGCAGCATAATAGTTCATGAATGCATGGCAGGACTTTAGGCAAACCAAACAATAATCAAACAACATATAAGTGGCATGTGACCTTTCTTGAAACATCTTTCCTTTGCTCATACTTGTGACACCAAACATAATAGTAACCGCACCCCTTAAACTAGGCTATGAGCTCATACCTTAACTAGTCGTCACTAGTTCTTACTTATCCTCTTGATAAGTGAATCATAAACATAATCATAATCATAATCATCATAATCCCAACTCCCAGAGTATGGGTAGGGGGCCTAAGGATCACCCATCATGGGACTTTTTCCTTCTTTGAAACGCATCGACTGGTTAAGACCAGCGACTTTGTCCGCTTTGGCAGGCTAATGTCTATGCCCTCATGGTTTTACCTCTCGTCACCTAGCAGGAGAAGTACGTCTCGGTGTGTCACCTTAAACATCATATTTCTCAAAATTTTCTTATGTCCCTCAAATTTGATGGAAATTTGGCGGCATAACAGCTACTTCGAATTTCCTCAAATTTGAGTCATGCCACATAATCTTAGTCACATGCATCATTTTCATAGAACTTTCTCAAATTAATATCTTTTTAGCCCTCATGAGCATATTCCTCAATCTCATTCACATTTCGAAACCTCATGCATCTTAAATTAAGGCATAATACTTCATCACATCAACATATCATACACATAAAGTTTCATGCTCAGGGCATTAATCATAATCACATCATCATAAATATGCTTAAGGTTCATCATCATAAATATGCTCACTCGGCTTCCTATCCCATAGTATCTTATGCTTTGACCCTTACGGGTCTTAAACTTGTATTCTAACCATTCTAATACCCATATTACATCTTTATTACCCTCAAGAGGTGAACACCTAAACTTTTCTCTAAGATTTGAACTCACTAAAATTCCAAACAGCATTGCACATGTAAGGGAAAATATCATATGCTTACGGGGCTCTAGAATCTCCGTTCGTGACCCTTTTTAAGATCCGTCTTCGCCTAAGGCTCCATAATCAATTCCTAAACCAATTATGAGGGATTCCTAGGCATGTTCTGAACATCCCCTGCTTCTTTATGGATTGCCTCTCCACAAACCAACACGGTTTTTCAGCGTGCTTTGTCCTCACTCACACACTTCCTGGGAAAACTTCCCAGGAGGTCACCATCCAAAATTACCCCAAGTCAAGCACGCTAACTTGAGTTCTTCGTGATGGGCTATCGAAAGAAAGATGCATCTTTGTGCCATAGGTAGTACCAATCAATTCATATAAGCCTTCCTTAACTGTATAGTCTCATACCTATACAACTCAGGATCCCTCTCATTCGGGTGTGTAATCGGTTCATTCATGTACCCCTCCGCTTGGAGACAGGAGCCGCTCCTTGTCCGTGCTCTCGGCGATCACTCCCTGCCCGTCCTCGCGTTACATGCCCACCGCTTCCGCTTGGTTCGTCCCCGAACCACACGTCCTGGGAGAGGTGCAGGCTCTGATACCATTTGTAATATCTCCTGCTTCTTATGGATTGCCGATCCCCACAAACCAACACGGGTTTTTCAGCGTGCTTGTCCTCACTCACACACTTCCTGGAAAACTTCCCAGGAGGTCACCCATCCCAAAATTACCCCAAGTCAAGCACGCTTAACTATGGAGTTCTTTCGTGATGGGCTACCGAAAGAAAGATGCATCTTTGTGCCATAGGTAGTACCAATCAATTCATATAAGCCTTCCTTAACGTATAGTCCCATACCTATAAACTCAGGATCCTCTCATTCGGGTGTGTAATCGGTTCATTCATGTACCCCTCCGCTTGGAGACAGGAGCCACTCCTTGTCCGTGCCTCTCGGACCGATCACTCCTGCCTCGTCCTCTGGCATTACATGCCCACCAGCTTCCGCTTGGTTCGTCCCCGAACCACACACCTGGGAGAGGTGCAGGCTCTGATACCATTTGTAATATCCCTGCTTCTTTATGGATTGCTGTCCCCACAAACCAACACGGGTCTTTTCAGCGTGCTTTGTCCTCACTCACACACTTCCTGGAAAACTTCCAGGAGGTCACCCATCCCAAAATTACCCCAAGTCAAGCACGCTTAACTGGAGTTCTTTCGTGATGGGCTACCAAAGAAAGATGCATCTTTGTGGCATAGGTAGTACCAATCAATTCATATAAGCCTTCCTTAAATGTATAGTCCCATACCTATACAGACTAGATCCCTCTCATTCGGGTGTGTAATTGGTTTATTCATGTACCCCTCCGCTTGGAAACAGGAGCCGTTCCTTGTCTGTGCCCTCTCGCACCTCGATCACTCCCTCCGTCCTGGCGTTACATGTTCTCTAAGTTATAGATCACTTTTCCTCAATTTAACTATGCTGGACAGAATTACATTTTGCCATATCTAAGTGTGCTAGAATTCCTATTTTAAGGCCTTATCATCACCTTAAGCTTAGAAATTAAAACCTAATCATTTATGAAGGGATTTTTCTCATGTCTTACTGATTATGAACCATTTATCCTTGAATTAATCATGCTGGAACATATTTGCATTTTTATGCATTAAAGTGTTCTAGAATTCTCATTTCTAATCCTTTCAAGTTACTTATTCTTTTCTAACTTCTCTAAATCGATCCTTGCTTCACTCAAACATAATTTTACACATTTTAACACCTTAGAACAGCATTTATAGAGTAGCCAATCATGAAGGGCAGAACCGAAATCACAAGCCCATAAAATCACATAATCTCATGAGTTGAAATGCATACAAGTTGCTAGTTTTCTCTTGGAATAATTCTAGGGATTCAAAACTCTTTTAGAACTCAAATCCTTACATTAAAATCATGCAATTACACATGAGGTCAGTAGCTAAATTAACTTATTCATAAAATAGATTTAAAGTATGTAATTTCATTCATAATGTTGCTTAGGTGCTCCTAAGCTTAGAAAAATTACAAAACATGAACTATGGACACTTGTGATTAGAGGAACTCATGCTAAGTCCATCATCATCACCACAAGGCCGAAATGGCTTCTTAGAGTGCCGACATTTTCTTAAAAACCTTTCATAGGATACCTGGGCAAGTCTTTGAGCTCTAGATCTTTAAAGTGATGACATAAACTTAAACATGCTATGCACCTCATTTTTATTCTTCATTAGAAAGTAAAGTGAAGACATAAAGTAAACATGAGATGCACCTTTTTATTATCTTTAGAGTTTAAGTGATGGCATAGAATTTAAACATGTTAGACAAGAAAGTAAACATGAGATACAAGGTTCAATTCTTTATTTTAGTGCTCTAGGCCTCTTGAGGTGTTTACCCCAAATCAACAATCAACTTTAAGGTTGAAATAGGTAGGCTTTGAGATTTATTAAGTGAGGATGCACATTCTTGTTTTAATCTTTAAGTTGTTTAGTGATGACTTGAAAATAAACATGCTATGCAAAGCATTAAAGTAAACATGAATGCATCTTATTTTAGATCTTAGCTAGAGCTCTTTGCAAGACTTTAAAGAAACAAAAACCTCAACCCATTATGTATCATAAGGCAAGCTTTAGAGTTCTTAGCACCTAGACTTCAAAGAAGTCTTAAGGTTTGAACTTCATCATCAAGCTTAACAAAATAGACACAAAGCTCAACACTTGTCTAAACAAAACTACAAGAACTAAGTCATATTCTTTATTTTATTGCTCATGGGCTTCAATCTAGAGTAAAACTATTAGAACGGCCGACCAACTTTAAGGTTGGCAAGGGTAAGCTTAGAGCTCTTTGAAAACATGTGGTTAATTTTCTTTAACAAAACTTTTGTGATCTACTTTACATTTTTAGCAAACTTTATTCCAACCAAGGCAAAGGAAATCGAAATCATTTAAGGAAGAAAAGGAAAGAACCGAAAATGAAACCAAGAAAAGAAAGAAACACAAGCATGTATGGTCCAAGACCAAGTTATTTCAAACTTTTGAGGTTTCTCACAAGACATCATCAAGTCTTTATCTTGAAACCTCATCATCAAGCTCATGTTATTTTCATAAAATGGCCTCTTGGCCGAAAATGAAAAGAAGAGAAAGAAAGGAGTTTGAACCAAGAGAAAACTAGAACTTTCTTTAAGGAAAACAAGCAAAACTTGAAAACAAAACCCCTACTTAAGGAAGTCTTTGAAATGGAAGAAAGAAAGCTTGGTTCTTGAAGAGTTGAGAAGACAAAATCTTCTCTTGGATTGTGATGATGGATTCGGCCAAAGGGGAAACTCCAAGGAGATGATCTTTCCTTGAGTTTCTAAGCTTGGGAATGGAAAGTTTAAGTGTTTAGGAGATGGTTTAAGGTGAGGTAGTGGTGGTTTATGGTGGTGGCAAGGATTCTTTAAGAGATAGAAGAAAATGAAGAAGATGAAGAAAACTTAGAGAGAAACAAGAAAAAGCAAGAGAACTAAACTTAGCAAAGCTTCTAAAATGTATCAAGGTTCTTCAAGGCTTGGTATTTATAGAAAATTTTGCACATTGAGGGCTGATTAGGGGAGATGGCCGACGGGCATAGGGAGGGAAAAAGAGAGGAAAATATCTCTTACAAAGTATGGGCAAAGGCATGGTTGAAAGCATGGTGAGGTATGGTTTGAGGTATGGTCTAGGCATGGCTTTTGAGTGAGAAATCAAACAACATGTGGCACTTCTTCTTGGCCTTGCATTCGGCCAATTTGGGACAGCCAAGGGGGAATTAATTTGCTCATGTAATTATGTTTTAGTGATGTGTTTAGGTGTTTCTTTGATTAAGGTTTTGGTTAGGAGTTATAAGAAAGTGTTTAGGTGAGGTAATTGGGTAATTAGGAGTGTCAAGACTTGATTAGGAGGGCAATCTTACTAGATTAGTAATTTAAAATAATTCTTTTGGTCAAATGAGGTATGGCACAATTCCTTAATTTAAGGAATTGGAGAGAGAAACACTATTCAAGATTCCATGACTAGGAATCTTGAATTAAAGAATGCAATTTAGAGTTTAACTAAGCAATCTTAGGTTCTAATTAACCTTAATAAATTATTTTGACTCGGATTAATTATCAAAATAAATTAATCTTCGATTAGAGCTTAATATTGCTTAGGTTTGCTTAATTGCGTCATTAGGCTTACTGTACACTGTTCTAGGGGTAAAATGGTAATTTTGCACTAAAACTGCCCGGACCTTTGGAACTAAACATCAAATCTCACTCATAAACATCATTCAAAACTTCCTGGAAAAAATTGGGCTCAAACGGCACCTTTTACCTGTGTAGGTATTTTGGTCATTTTGAGCCGAAAGTTTAGAAACGATTTTCACCTGGATATCATTCATAACAATTCTAACCCCCTTAAAACATTGAGTTGACCCATTGGCCAGGGTCTCCTTGAATTGGGTAAAAATGATCTCAAGGGCATTTTGGTCATTTTTACTCAAGGAGAAATAGCGTACACTTGTTACACCAAACAAGAATTATTGAGTTGATCAAGCTCAATACCAAGCTAAGTGTGGCAACAACCCACAACATTCCCAACCACGTCATACATATATATAAGAATTATAATGCATGACATTGACTAAGGAAGCATAGCTAGTCCATTCCTCAAGGTCCTACAAAGATGAACTGCTCTGATACCATAATGTAACATACTCCAAGTACAACCTCATCCTTAAGTCATGACATTATACTCGAGAGTTGTTACTTACTAATTAGCAAACATTTCTTAAATATCTATAGCAAGCTTGATTAATGTGTGTAATAACTCAACGTAATTCTATTAAAATATATAGCAAAGAAATACAACATTTATTGAATACATAGCTAAGTACAAAAGGAAGTTATTCTATGAGCTTTAATACATATATGTGCCCTATTATATTTACATACATTTAACTCCAACTAAGTAAAGCAAAAATATCAACTACTAAACTACTGCAATCCCGTATTCTTTTACGTAAAGCCATATTGTTCTCTGACCAACCTGGAGGCAACATGAGAACACAAAAACACATAGGGGTGAGAATTATACAATTCTCAGGAGGGCAAATCCCCAATTACACAATCATAATGTCATCATCATCGCCCAAGCCACTTCGGTTTATTAAGAAAGTATGAGCATGCAATATGTATATATCAAAGGTTCATTTTAAAGTTCACAAATCATCCTTCCGAAATGGGTTTATTTTATTATTCAATCACTTAATATACACACGTAATACTACTCAATAACATAGTATTGCATTCTTAAATATACGTGCCCTTAGTACATTAGAAGGACTTTTTCATGCCTTTTACATATTAAAGGGGACTTTTCGTCTCTTTACACATAAAAAGGAACTTTTCCGTGTCTTTACACATAAAAAGGAACTTTCTCATGCCCTTTACATAATAAAAAGGGGACTTTCCCGTGCCCTTTACACATAAAAGGAGACTTTTTATCTACTTAACATATACATCATCATCAAACTTATATAAGTATCCATTCACAATATAATTTTCAATCAGGTCTCATAAACTAATCGTTTAGGTTGCTAGCATGCATTCACATATATCATACTTTCATCAATTCAAAGCATCAATTCATTTTCAGCACAATGACAGATTTCACATATTCGTAGTACAATTTATTTGCATAACAAACAATCAATTCAGAGACTATCAAAATTCTCTAAGACACTTCATTGTGTCCACAAAGTTTCATAAAAATTTCAGAGCAAAAAGAGTTCTCTAACTATGTTAACAAAATTAGACAAATTTGGTGGTTAGAAACCACTCAACCTCAGCTCAAAATCCAAAATTCATAATTTTTAACCCGAGCAAATGATTGAATCAATTCAAACAAAAAACAAAGTTACACTTCAAGATGTTATCAACACTCAATAAAAATTTCAAAGGAGAATTCAATCATTTTTTATGGTAGAAAAATTAGACAAATTCGTAGCTTCAAGACCAGGAATTTAGGCAACACCTATATAGTCTTGGTTCATGATTTTTTTTCAGGCAGTAGGATTCCAAAACCAGGCTCAATAAAATTCATGGAACTAGCCTAGGATTTTAGCTTCAACATATATTCTTTCTAGCTAATGAAAATACCCACAATTCCCTCAAAAAATTCATGAACAAATATTGCCTACAAAAATCAAAATTTCAGCAAGCATGTTTCAACTTCTCTCTAGTAAAAATGATTTTTTCACAACACCAAACTACTCCATCAAAGCAAATACATCTATATATATGTGTAATCACACCATAGAACCAGAAAATATCAATTTCCAAGAAGCCAAAACCAAGACAAATAGAAAATGAACAATAAGGTAACAAGAACCCTACTTTTGGTGTCTAATGGATCCTTGGCTCCAAGTTGCTTCAAGATTGATCCCTTCCACTTGAAGCTCCCAAACCAACCTCAAATCCTTCCTAAATCAGTGAGGGGTGAGATAGCAAGGTAAAGATTGGTGAGGAAATGAAATTCCAATCGGTTAGTTTGATAAATTATGAGGAGTAGAACAAGTTTTGTGAAGCAATCTTGGTGTTTTAGTGATTTTGAGCTAGGGTTTTGGAAGCTTTGAAGCTTGTCAATGGAGGTTTGGAAAGAAAGAAATGGAGGCTGGTTCTTGAAGAAGCTTGGCCGAAAATGATAAGTCCATGTGATAAAGTTTGGTGGCTTGTTTTTATCTTGAAATAAATATAGTATTTATGTAAGTAAAGTGTAATTTTCTTTCTTTTGGGAAAAGAAATGATATGAATGGTTAGGATTTGTTTTGTTGGTCAAAGAATGAATCTTGGCCATTCACTTGGCTCAAGATAAGTGGCTCACTTTGACTTGGGGAGCAAGTAGTTTTTTCATTGTTAAAACTGCACATCGAAATTCCACTAAACGGATGAGATATTGGTTCCCCAATAAAATATAATAAACGAAAGACCATGATTGAAACTTACTTTTCAAGTTTGAATCATTGCCATCCACTTGGCATAAAGTGGTTGGTAAAGGTTACTTGACCACCAAGTAACTTATACGGTGTTAAAAATCACACATCAAAACTCTATTGAACAGGCAAAACACCGTATCGGGTAGTCAAACATTACCTAAAAATTAATTCTAGGTATAACTTTTTATTCCATATCATTTCTAACCTTAACCTTCTCTTCTCAGGGCATTTCTGATTCCGATCTAGGGTTTCAACTTGGAGGCCCATAGGGCCCGCAAGGTCACTATTCACCCTGGCCTAGAAATTTTTTTTTTTAACACATCCATTGGGCCATCCTCATTTGTTGCTAAAAATGTCAGATTTTTTTAAATTATGACTAATAAAATTCAAATTAATTTTTAAATAATTTTTAGGGTGTTACATGTGTTCCTTAGGATCACCCACAACATGCATAGGACGAGCAATGAAAGTCAAAAAGTTGAGCCCCAAATTTATTGGCCCCTTCAAAATCCTTAATAGAGTCGGTTAACATATGAGTAGCCCTACCACCTAATTTGTCCAACCTTTACGATGTCTTTCATGTCTCTCAATTGAGAAAGTATCATTCGACCCTAATCATGTGCTAAAGCCAGAACAAGTGCAGTTAAGGGAAGACTTAACTTTTAACCTACCACCTACGAGGATCAAGACCGAGGAGTCAAGTTAAGGAACAAAACCATACTTCTAGTCAAAGTGGCATGGGGACAGGGGAGGATAGAGGAATTCACTTGGGAGCTGGATTGGAGATGAGGACACGATACCCGAGTTGTTTGCAGGTAACGATTTCGAGGCGAAATTATTTTTAAGGGAAGAATGTAACGTCCCATTTTCCCTAAGTGCAAAAATGACCAAAATGCCCCTGAGGTCATTTCTGCCTGGAAATCGAGGGGCGGCTTGGCTATCCTCGAAGGGTTAGTTTAGTGCTTGAAGAAGGTTATATACGTAAAGTATATGTTAGAGATGAAAATATCATTTTCCTAGTTTTTCCCATATGTGAAATTACCGGTTTATCCCTGAGGTAATTCAATGCGGATTAAGTGACGGACAAACTGACTATCCTACGTTTCTTCTGTTTGAGTACAAATGACCAAAATGCCCTGAGGTCATTTTTATCAGAATTTTAAGATAGTTGCCCCCAGTCCTCAATGGGTCAAATCAATGTTGGAAGGGAATTATATTTGTTATGTTTGATATCCAGAGGTGAAAATCTCATTTTCTAAACTTTCAGCTCAAAATGACCAAAATACCCCTCCTGTGTTCTACGAGGGTAAAAGGTGTCATTTGAGCCCAGAACTTTTCCAAAAAGTTTGGAATGATATTTTTGAGTGGTATTTGATATCTAGTTCTGCTGGAGGTCCCGGGCAATTTTAGTGTAAAATTACCATTTTGCCCCTATAATAGTGTACAATGAGCCTAATGACGCAATTAAGCAAACCTAAGTAATATTAGGCTCTAATCGAAAATTAATTTATTTCGATAATTAATCTAGAGTCAAAATAATTTATTAAGGTTAATTAGAACCTAAGATTGCTTGGATAAACTCTAATTGCATTCTTTAATTCAAGATTCCTAGTCATGGAATCTTGAATAATGTTTTCTCTCCAATTCCTTAAATTAAGGAATTGTGTCATACTTCATTTGACTAAGAAAATGAATTTAATTTGCTAATCTAGTATGACCACTCCCTAATCAAGTCTTGACATCCTTAATTAGCCAATTACCTTACCTAAACACCTTCTTACAAACACCTAATCAAAACCTTAATCAAAGAAACACCTAAACACATCCTTAAACCACAATTACATGAACAAAATCCCTTCCCCCTTGGCTGATATGCTGGCCAAAATTCCCATCCCCAAATTGTGTCACATGTTGTTTTAATTCTCATTCAAAGAGCCATGCCTAGGCCATACTTCAAGCCATGCTTTGCCCATACCTCACCATGCCTTAACCATGCTTGCACCCATACCCATTCAAGAGATATTTTTCTCTCCTTTTCCCCCTAAGCAACCGACCACTCCTCCCTCCTCTAGGCCATCCATGAGCTCTCAATCTTCTATAAATACACTAGCTTGAAAGCTCTTTGAATGTTTACACACTTGAGCAAACTTTAAGCTTTCTTCCCAAACTCAAAGAACCTCTTTCCTCCTCCCTTGGCCGAGTTCTTCATCAAGTTTCCAAGAAGGATTTCCTTCTTTTCTTCTCAAGAAACAAAGCTTTCCTTCCTCTCTTCAAGACTTCTTTAGGTAGGGGTTTATTTTCCAAGTTTTGTGTGCTTCCTTTAAGGAAGAGTTTTAGTGTTTCTCATAGTTTTTCCAAGTTCTTCTTCTCTCCTTTTATTTTCGGCCTAGAGCCTTTGTTGAGAAAAACTTTGGCTTGATGATGAGGTTTCAAGATAATGGACTTGTGACGCCATGTGAGAAACCTCTAAAGCTTGAAACAACTTGGTCTTGGACCATACATATTTGTGTTTCTTTCTTTTCCTTGGTTTTATTTTTCGGTTCCTTTTTCTTTTCCCCTTGAATGATTTCGGTTTCCTTTTCCTTTGTTTGAACAAAGTTTGCTAAAAATATTGTGTAGATCACAAAAGCTTTGTTAAAGAAAAATTAATCACATGATTTCAAAGAGCTCTAAGCTTACCCTTGCCAACCTTAAAGTTGGTCCGCCGTTCTAAGAGTTTACTCTAGATTGAAGCCCATGAGCAATAAAATAAAGAATATGAGTAGTTTTATTTATGATGTTTTGTTGAGTGTTGGTGTTTTTGTCTTAGTCCACACTCATGAGCTTGATGATGAAGTTCAAACCAAAGTATTCTTTGAAGATTTGGTGCTAAGAACTCTAAAGCTCATCCCTCATTTGTTCAAGATACATGTTGGGTTAGGCTAGTAATGTCCCTCTAAAAGTCTTGCAAGAGCTCTAGTAAAGATAAAACAAGTTGCATTCATGTTTAAGTTTATGCCTTGCATAGCATGTTTATTTTGATGCCATCACTAAACTCTCAAGAACAACTAAGTGAACTTGCATTGTCATGTTTAATTTCCCCAAGCTTGCATTTCATGTTTACATTTCAAGTCATCACTTAAACTCAAAGATAATAATGAGGTTGCATCTCATATTCATTTTATGCACTCACTTTATTTTATAAAAAGGTAAAATAAGTGCATTGCATGTTTAAGTTTATGTTATCACCTAAATACCCTAGAACTCAAAGACTTGCCCTAAGTATCTTCAAAGGGAAACTTTAACCATAAAAAAAAAGTGGATGTGTTTTAGTATGATACAATGATGGTTTGATTTTGTAAAATGTAAGGATGATTTCAGAAAATGTTGGAAAAATGTTTTATGAGGTCTCAAGGTGTTTAAATAGCTTGGAATGTGTCAAAAATCATGTTTTCTCAAATTTCGGAGGTTCTGGTAATCGATTACCAGCTTATGTAATCGATTACCAAAGTGGTTTTTCGAAGGGTTTTTGGTTCTGGCAATCGATTACCATATAATGTAATCGATTACCAAGGTTGTTCTTCATGCCCAGGTCTTTAAAACCCTGTAATCGATTACTCCGATGTTCTTTATTTTTGGAAAGAGATTTAACCCTAAGTAATCGATTACCATCCTATGTAATCGATTACCTGTTGTTTTGAACCCAGAATAAAATTTAGTCCCTAGTAATCGATTACCAGGCACATGTAATCGATTACCAGAACACCCTTTTGCTCATGAAATTATTCCAAGAGAAAGACAAGTAACTTGTATGCACTTATAACATGATTTTATGCGATTGTGCATGATACATACTTTTGGTTTTTTATCTTGTTGGCCACTGTATGAATTCTGTTTCGAAGAGTTAGAATGCGTAAGATTATGTTTGAGTGAAGTGAAGAATGATTTTGACGGTTAGGAAGGACTAAGTAAATAGAAAGGTTTGAGAACTAAAATCTTAACACCATTAGACACGAGAATAATAACTTTTGTTCCAGCATAATTGAGCTTAAGGAAGATGGCTCATAATTAGTGTTTATGCCTAGGAGTCAAACCTAGGATCTTAGGCAAAGACAGAACTTAGAAAAGAGTCTAAGGTGTAAATCCTAGAATCCCCCATAGTTGAGTAATGATCATGATGTTTAATCTATACAATGCTGATTGAATGAGTTAGTGAACATAAACGTTAGAAAGAATTATAGGTAATGATCCCTTATGTGTTATAGGATCCATAATAAAGGTTAGGATAATTGGAACACAAGTTTAAGACCTAAGGGTCAAAGCATAAGACACCATGAGGTAAGAAGTGTGATGTGAGAATGAGACCGAGCGAGTATGCTTGTGTTATGTATGAATGTGTTAATGTCATGAGTATGAGCTTATAAGGATTCATGGTGTGTTGTAATAATGATTTTGGTATATTATGGGCATAATGCATGAGACTATGTGATACAAATGAATCAGAGAAAGTATGTTTTTATGATTGAAAGGTTTATTTGATTGAGGAATTTATGAGACAACATGCATTATGTGAGTTATGTGGCATGACTCAAATTTGAGAAAATTCAAAGCGCATGTCATGCTCGAATTTCCGTCAAATTTGAGAGACTTAAGAAAGTTTTGAAAAATAAGATGTTTAATGTGACACACCGAGGCGTACTTCTCCTAGTGAGGAGAAGGTAAAACCGTGAGGGATCGACATTAGCCTACCAAAGCGGATAAAGTCACTGGTCTTAACCAGTCGATGCGTTTCAAAGAAGGAAAAAATCTCATGATGGGTGATCCTTAGGCCCCCTACCCGTACTCTAGGAGTCGGGGTTATGATGATTATGATTATGTTTATGATTCACTTATCAAGAGGATAAGTAAGAACTAGTGACGACTAGTTAAGGTATGAGCTCATAGCCTAATTTTAGGGGTGCGGTTACTATTATGATGCTTAGTGTCACAAGTTTGAAGAGAAGGAATGATGTTCAAGAGAAGTTACATGCCACTTATATGTTGATTAATTATTGTTTGGTTTGCCCATAGTACTACCATGCATTCGTGTTCTGCTATGCTGCATACATGCATTAAGATTCATTGTAAAAGGCACGGACCTTGGATAATTATCTTTGCGAAAACTTCATAATGAACCTATACATGTTTAACCTTTTCATAATAAACCCAAGGTTCCTAGGGACGTAAACGATGATACTAGGATAGAGGTTTTCCCTCCTGAGATTCTTTAGCAAGATTCTCACCCCTCTCTCTTTCTCTTTCCGTTACGTCTTCAGACATCGATGACGTCGTCGTGATCTTCATTGACCCGCCCACTTAGGAAGTGCATTATGACCTCGAGCATCAATCCTACCACTTCCAAGGTCATTGTGAGGTGCGCGTTTTTGTGTACGTGGGATGCCCGTTTGCTTTTCCCATCTCCAGCTATTGCTTCAATCCGACTTCACCTTTTGGCGACGACCTGATCTTTGAGAGGACGCGACCCCGAGACGAGTAGACCCATCGTGCCCGTCCTTCTTCATCGGCAGTACATGGATACCCCGAGTATGTTCCTCGTTCTCGATCGGAGGCCGATCCTTCGGAGGGCTCTTCCCTTCGTTCCCTATGGATCTCGGTGGAGGTAACAGGATCACCCAGCCGATGCATGCGAGGCGTGTTCGACAGCCGAGAGGCGACCACGTCGTGGAGGCCACGTCGTTCCTCGATTCCCATGCCTAGATCTCCGCTTCATTGGGCTACATCCGAGGAGCTCCGTCAGTCGTGGGCTATATCTCCCCATCCGAGGACGAGCGTCATCAGGAGGCGTGAAGGGTGAGGGTAGTGATAGTTGGGAATCTTATCTTTTGGGGATTTACCATGTACTTGCTTTTATTTTCTTTTCCGTTTATGTATTTCCAGTTTCTATGTACTACAAGCTCTGCCCACCTATATGGGTAAGACTTTATGCTTCCTTTTATGTTTTAGTGATTATGTATTAAACTATGTTAATTAATGTTATGATGAATGTTTTCATGATTGAGGTGTTCTTTATTGTTTTTGTCTCGTATGATTTATTTGCTCTTCCGCTTTACGTTTCGTTTATGTCATACGCAAAGGCTCGCACTTTGTTTTACATATTCCATTTCAAAAAAAAAATTCTGTATTTTCCGCTAAGTTATTTTACAAATGATGTTCAAAAGGAAGTAGTAACTAATAGTTAATCTTAATACGTCCTAGGCATGTTGGGTTAAATATTAGGGTGTTACACCATCACCCGGAGTTCGAATATGATAACAAAGAGTATTTCATGATGTCAGGAAAGTCGAGTGGTCCGGGAGTCTTTGTGTGAATTTACAATTTTACCCTTGTTTGGTGCTAAACAGGCATAATTAAACGATTATGAAAATATGAGCAATATTAGGCTCTAGTTAAAGATAAATTAATTTAATCTATTAATTTGGAGTCAAAATAATTAATTGAGGTGATTAGAGACTTAAGATGGATTAAGGAAACTCAAATTTCCTTTTTAAATCAAATACATTATGTCATTTCAAACCAAATAGTATTTTTTCTCTCCAATCCCTTAAATTAAGGAACATGTTGGAGTTTGAATTTTAAACTAATGAAGTTTAATTCAAACTAAACATGAAAGACAACTCTTAATCATGTCTTGCGAGCCTTAAACACATGATTACAAATCTAAACACCCAATTACCAATCCCTAACTCACTTCGTAGTCAAATCTACCTCTAATCACACATCCTAACACAAATGACAAGTAAAATTTTCCTCCCACAAGGCCAAGGAGGCCACGACTCCCCCTCCCCCCCATTTTTCCCTTCATATTTCAATTCCCATAAATACCACAACACCAAAAAGAGCCATCAATTTACCATTTGTTTTTTCGTCACAAGTCTTACTTCTAAAAATCCTCTCTTCTCTCTCAACCCAAAAGCTCTCATCTTCCTTCTTTTCCACCACCATTCTTAAACCTTTCTCAACTCACAAACACCCAAACATCTCATTCCAAGACCTAAGCTTTCTCTTTTTAACCAAAGAAAACAACTTGGTAGGGATTTTGTTTTGGGTTTTCTCTTCTATTTCTTATTCTTCTTTTTCGAATTTTGTTGATGAATAAAGTATTTGGGATGTTGTTGATGTTGTTCTTCTTCTTCTATCACTGGTTAGAACTTCCCTTTTCCTTTCTTGCCATTTTCGATTTGTGTTGTTAGATGATAGGAAACCATGGCTTGATGATAAGAGATCTTGATTTTGGTTGTGAAACCATCATTTGCTTGACCTCTAGAGCCCAAGGTTTTGGTTTATTTTTGGTTTTGAAAGAGTGAGGAATGTAGAATGCTTGTTGTTTCTTGAAATATTTTCCTTTATTTGATGTTCAAAGCCATAGCTTGATGATGAAGGTTTTCCTAATGTTTGGTTGTGAAACCTTCATGTATTGGAGCTCTAAAGCTCAAGGCTTGATTTTTGGTTTCACAAGAACATGGAAAATGGTTTATTGTTGGTTTCTCCTTTGAGCTTGATGGTAAGTCTAGATAAATGAGGTTCTTGGAACCATGGTGTCAAAAGACTCTAAAGCTCACTTCCATTTTGTTAAGATTGATTTGGGTTGAGATTTTGATTCTTTAAAGTCTTGAAATGAGTTCTAGTAAGATAGTAGAAAAAGATTTGCATTATGTTTATATTTCAAGTTTTTGCATCTCATGTTTATGTTTCAATGCCTTGCATATCATGTCTATTTTCAAGTCATCACCTTAAAAGGACTAAATAAATGAACTTGCATTTCCATATTTAAATTCTAGCCTTGAATTTCAATTTATTTTTAAGTCATCACCTAAACTTTGAAGATTTAAAAATAAACTTGCATTCTCATATTTACTTTTCAAGTCTTGCATATCATATTTACGTTTCAAGCCATCACCTAATAATGACAAGGATCTAAAATGAGGTTTGCATAGCATGTTTATTATTTTGTCATCACTGAAATCCTAGAGCTCAAAGACTTGCCCTTGCATTCTAAAATGGAAGTTTTGATGATGGCTATTGGATGTATCTTAGTCATGATACAATGTTGGATTTGATTGGTGCAAATGTGAAAATGATTTCAAAGGAATGTTAGAAAGATGTTTTAAATAATCTTGAGGTGAAAGAGTAACTTGGAATATGTCAAAGTTTTGATTTCTCAAATTTGGGATTTGGTAATCGATTACTAGCCCATGTAATCAATTACAGGATGGTCTTTTGGAAGATTTTGGCCTTAGTAATCGATTAACAAACTATGTAATCGATTACGAGGATGTTCTTCATACCCAGAACCAATTTTTGGCCTTTGTAATCGACTACCAGTTCATGCAATCGATTACTATGATGTTCTTCATGCTCATAATAAAATTTTGGATTCTAGTAATCAATTACCATGCCCATGTAATCTGTAATGCCCGAATTTTCATATCGTCTTAATTGAGTGATTAATTAAGATCAATGAGTCAAATTAAGAGTTAATTCCCTTAATTGATTAATTACTGGATAAGTAGTCATTCCTAATTTATTTTAACCTCTTGATGATTAAAATACATGATTATGTTAATTACCTTATTTAATTATTAATTACTCTAAAGCTTAAGGGTATGTACTTCCATATATGACATCACTAATTTCGATATAATGTATATGAGTACATTATTTTTTTTTACCTATACCATTATCGTAAATTTGATTGATATAACTGTACATAAAAACTTTAAATTTTAAAATACACCAAACTAGTGAAAATTGGTTGCTATTCTTGCTACCGTTTTATTCATGAGAATTTTGTTTTGATATTATATGAAGGAATTTTACCATGCTCTGTGAAAGACACATTCTCCTTTAAACCTTCATTTGTGTCATTCAACACGTATTGTTTTTACATTGATTGAGTTCTATCAATTGTATTGTTTCAAGACAAATATACTCCAAAGCTCTAATACTATGAAAAGGAATAAAAACATTACTATAAGAAAGATAGTGAGCGTGTTATTGTAATTGTGTTAGGAATGGACCGTGGGGTACCATTTTATTTTGTTCTTGTCGGTAGTCAATTTGTATTGTTGTGTGGGTTAGTTCTATAGGTGTAAAACAGATTGGGAAGAGAATCTCTACATACAATAATAAGTAAGTCCGTGTACAGGCCCCAAAATGAAAACACAGCCAAAACTATAATAATAAATAACAATAACAATAGAAACCAAAGCAGCCATCTCCACTCCCTTGGTTAGTGGAGCATCCCGGGAAGCATGGGAAGACATGTCACCTACATTCAACATTTCCTGTGGCTCCAAGCTTTGCTAGTAAGAAATTTAGTAACTCAGAAAAATGGGGGAGACAAGTTAACGTGGGTTCTCCTCCCACCCCATGAATAACATGGGATTAAACATTGAGTAAGAAAAGCAAAATCAGAGGGGCATTTATATATACCTTGCATCCGTCCTCTTTAACAATCAGCTTTCGTCTCCTTCTCTCTCACCATATTTTTTTTCATTACCAGCACTTTTCTTGATTGGAAAAGGAGCAGGAGAGAGTTAGAGCTCAGAGGAAATCCAAACACAAAGAGGAGTAAGAAATAAAAGCTCAATTCATCCTATATTTCGGTTGTTTTAGTCACCATTTAGTCCCAATTTGATTTCATCCTAGCATGTATAGTGTTTTCTACCCATGGACAATCACAAACCGAAATTCCCTATCCACCCAGCTAAAGGAAAAGCAATCCTTAGAACTGCACTCAAACCAACCATGTAGGACCCATGAAGTGTAGACCAAAAATCAAAAATCGATGGCAACAAGCTTATTATCACCTTCAAGGTTCAAACCAACCAACACAATCCTAACTCTAGCCACAAATAGCGAAAATAATAGCAAGCCCAATCAAGAATCAAACCTGAAACAAAAAAATTCAGCCAAAACAACAACAACCACAACAACACATCCAATACATCATCTAAAATTTAGTCCAGATCTTGCAAATCAAAAATGAAGAAAAAGAACCTTAGAAATGAGAGGCAAAGAGGAGTAGTAGAAGAAGGGGGTCGCGCCTTCCCTGGGCGACTGGCCCTTAACCACGTGACAAGCCTTCCCTCCTCCGCCATGTAGCCGCACCACCCACGCGTCCCCTGCCAGCTTTCCCAGGATCGCGCCTCCAACCTCTGACCACTGCCCGCGAGGCCCCCTCCTCTCTCTCTCTCTCGTGTTTCCCCTCTTTGTCTTCACCCCTCTCGTTTCTTTTAGTTTGTATGTGTATGTGAGAGGAAGAGAGCTCCCTTTTGTGATGAGTGTGTGTGTGTGACCGTGTATGGATGAAAGGTAGAGAAAGTTCTAGACTTCTTCCCTTTAGTTGATCAATGCGTGTGTGAGAAGAGAGTGCCGTGAGTGTGTCTGAACTTGAGAAGGAGAAAGTTTGTTCCGTGCATACATGAGGGAGCCAAGAGTGTGTGTGAAAGAGAGGACTATGTGCATACCCCAAACCCTTGCAAGTGGCCTTAGCTCGTGATTCTAGAAAGCCCATCCCCGTAGCCCCCTTAATTTAATTTGGCTTGTTCTTATTATTTTATGTAGGCATGCATGTTGGCCTTCATAATAATAATAATAATAATAATAATAATAATAATAAGAGGGAGTGCCTAGCCCTTTTTTAGAGAAATTTTGAATAAAAACAATGACTCTTCTTTTATGCTGGTAGGAGGAAAAGAATATGAAGCAGGGTAAGGTTTATGTTTAGTAGAGATTTTAGTTTGAGACGTAAATAAAATGAGCGGTCCCAAGTTATCATTCTTGGGCTTCATGTTTGGATTAAGGACATCTAGTTATTCCTTTCAGAAAATATATATATATATATATATATATATATATATATATATATATATATAAGAATACTAAATAAAGATATTTGAATGTTTGTCTATTTTGTTAGACTCAACTCAACTTTAACAATTTCTATTGTTTAGTTTAACCCTTGATTTATCTTGCACTATTGTATATAATGTGGTGATAGTATGAGTGTATTCTTAACATATATATATATATATACATATACATATACATATATACCTGTTAAATATTAACTGTTTTATTATTTTATGTCAACACCTATATATATTCTGCATAAATGTTATATATGATGCGAATTTCTTTTGGTATTTACTAACCTTGGTCGACAATTAGATGTTCAAAATTTCTTTCCAAAAGAAATAAATCAATAAATAATTTTTTTGAGAACGACGTGGCTTTGAGTTCCTCATTGCAGGGGATACGTCCGTAGCTAACAGCTATCAAGCCAAAAATTAATTTTTCTTAAAATTTCATTCTCCTTTTTCTTTACTATTATTATTATTCGACTTTTCCTTAATTCTTTAGTTTGTACATAAAATGTTAATTCATAAGTTATGATGATGGCTATGATTGTATGCTCATGCTTGCATATCTTAATGACATGCTTAAGGATGTAATGCATGCTCAGGTGATTATGACTGAAGTATGGAGGTGCATAATTTATTTGTTTTACGAGCATGAGATGTTAAATGATATGTTATGATTATATGTTCATATATTACATCTCTTAATACTATGCTAAGATTAACAGGTGACATAAGATATATGAAAATGATCCTCTAAACTCCAGGAATTAATGGTTATAAGAGGTGATTCAATAAGGGAATCCTCTAGACTCCAGGAATTAATGGTTATGGGAGGTGACCCAAAGAGGGACTCCTTTAGACTCCAGGTATTAATGGTTATGAAAGGTGATCCCATGCCCCCTACCCCGCACTCTGGAGTCGGGAATTAGCTTATCGAGACGATAAGTATAGACTAATGACGACTAGTTAGGTATGAGCTCATAACCTAGAACTCTCAAGAGAAGAGAGTAGTAGGGTGGCCCATAGCAGAGAACTAAAAAGTTAAGTCACCTAAGATTAGTAGAGGAAAGATCAAATTATGATAGTTTGTGTTCTTTATGCTCTATTGAGTTATTATGCTGATATGTGTTCACATGGCATTCATATGCATGTATGATGAGATATGATACACTTATAGCATTAAGAATCATGTTAAAAGACATTATTCGGTTAATGGCTTTTAAACTTAATAAATGAACCTTATTATGTCCACTATTTTCATAATGAAACCCGAGGTTCCTGAAGATGAAAATGATGACACATGACTGGAGGCAAGAGTCCTCCCGTGATTATTCAGATTACTTATTAATTTCCATTTCGTCTTCAGAGGCCGATGGCCACGTTCGTAATTTACCTTGAAGCTCCCACTTGGGAGTTGCATTTTGACCTTGCAAACCAGTCCTATCACTTTGTGGGACGATGTGCTGCCCGTTCATGTTCCTGGACCGTCATTTCACACATCCAGTTACTAGTTTTTGGTTCTCCACCGCTACCCCTTTCACTGACGATTTGCCTTCGACCGCGCCGCGTCCTGGCGGCCCCTTCATGGTCACACTGCATCGGCTACCCATGATTTCCCATTTTATACGCCCCAACCCGTCGCATCAAGTTAGACCGTCGGAGGAGTCTCCCTCCCATTCTTCAGGCGGTTCCACTCCCACCGTTCCTAGAGATGTGAGGAGAGCAACCGTGATGCAGCCCATGAGAGGAGCCCAGCATGCCGCCAGGGGACCCACCCGTCCACGTCTGGGAGCCCACGTTCACCCTGTGGGTCGACTCGCTCCCCCTTTGACCCCACTCACGTCCTCACTACCGTCCATCTCCTTGAGAGCGCCATCAGGAGGAGGATCTTGGTTTCCTGGATATATTGTCCATATCTTTGTGTGATGAGGACTAGCCCAACCCTTACTAATGGGCATATTACTGTCTTAGTGGTTTGTTTTGGTGTGGGTTATGAAACGGTTAATGTTTACGCTGCTTATATGTATATATACGGAAGTGTGACTATGTTTAATTACTTGTTTCCTTTTATGTATGCTTGTGAGGAGTTTTATCCCCTATTTACTATAATGGTAAGTGATGGGTTCTAGTTGTACACGCGGCTCACGTTTTGTTTTAATAGTTCAAAAAAAAAAATTACTCATATTTTCACTAAAGTATTTCCAAGTTAAATGATAAGAACTGAAACAAAAGAGTAATGACTAATAATTAACAGTAATACGTCCTAGGCGTGTTTAGTTAATTATTAGGGTGTTACATAATCGATTACTATGATGCCCTTTTTACTCTAGAACAAGTTTCTAATTCTGGTAATCGATTACCAACATTGGTAGTCGATTACCAGGACCCAAATGTGAATATAAATGTGTTCTAAGCAAGGTGAAATGGATTGGTGACCGTATATGCTTATGTATTGATGATGATTCCCTAGTATGTTATATATTGTTAAGCATTGCATATGCATTAGCTAGTCTGGTTCTTGACTTTCGCATACTGGGTAGGAGCATGCTTACTGTTATTTGATGATGAATAATAACATGCCTATTAAATATGTGCAAGGATGTGAATGCATATGTGGATAAATGATATAAGGATATTGTGGCATGATATGGTTATCATTGATTGGTTGAGATGCATGATATATGGAAGTTATGAACATGATATGTGTGAAAGTTATGATTACATGTTCACATTGCATTTCTAAATTAACATGCCAACATTAAGGTGACATAAGACACATGGAAATGATCTTCTAGACTTCCCGAATTAAATGTTATGAGAGGTGATCCAAAAGGACCCTTTAGACTCCAGGAATTAATGGTTATGAAAGGTGTTCCTATGCCCCCTAACCCACATTCTGGAGTCGGGAATTTAGCTTATCAAGAGGATAAGTATAGATTAGTGACGACTAGTTTAGGTATGAGCTCATAACCTAGAACTCTCAAAAGGGAAAGTATTAGGGTGGACCCCAAGGAAAAGAGAATAAAAAGTTTAAGTCACCTAAAAGAATGAGTAATGTTTAAATAAATTGTATTCATTATGCTATGTTCATTCAATATGATTCTGTGATATCTCGCTTATGGCATTGACATGCATCCACGAATTGGTATGCTGTATTCTTGCATTAAAACTCATGTTAAAATTAAACGGGCCTATTAGCATTTGAAACTAATAAATAAACCCTATGCATATGTTCACTAATTTCATAATGAAACCCGAGATTCCTGAGGATGTAGATGATGTCACATATTAGGAAGCGAGAACCCTATTGAGATTCTTGTATAAGTTTCTCATCCTTTCTTCTTTCTTTCCATCTCATCTTCAGAGGTCGATGGCCACGTTCATGATCTTCATTGACGCTCCTACCTGGGAGATGCACTACGACGCGCTCATCAGAGCACCATTTCGTGGATCATTGTGTTGTTCGCCTTTTTGTGTTCATGGGGCGTCCCTTTGCACACCCGGTTTCCAACTTCAGGTTTTTCACTGCTTTCTCGATGACCTCGTCTTCGAGCGCACCCACCCGTGAGAGGAGCAGACCGCGCACTCCCCCGCTTCAGCCGTCCGAGACATCACGTGCCGCTCTCGCCACACTGCCGTCCTGATTTGTGGTCAGATCCTGAGGATTCATCTACTTAGATCTACTCGAGGGTTTTGCCCCACCATTCCCGTGAGGATAAAGGTTGGTAACGACAAGGAGGCCACCGCACACAGCCCATGAGAGGAGCCGCACCCGCTCGTGGAGGAGCCACCCGACCCCATCGAAGCGCTCATGGTCGCCCCGCTCTCCATCTTGCCACACCCGACGAGCTGGCCAGTGGATTGGGTACATCCTCCCTCTCAGGAGCGAGAGGAGGAGCTGGTTTGGATCTTCAAACGCCCATGCACGTGCAGGAGATAGGATAACCTTCTTTTGCTTTTTGATGATTAGAGGTTATCTACCCTAGGCGCACCCTAGGAGTAGTGGGGAAAGATATTTTGTTTAGTTTGTTTTTCATTCATGGATATTATGGATTACTGTATATTTTGAGCCCAACCTATGTTGGTGGGCATGATATGACTCTTGTATGTATTTTCTGGGTATGCAAAGCGGAATGATGATCTCCTGATGAGACATATATATATAGTGAATATCTTATGCCCATGTGTTATGATGTGGTGTTTTATGTATGTTCGTATTTTATCTTTACCCTTTTCCTTTTACACACGTTTCCAAGGTTATACGATGTACCTTACGCATGCGTGGCTCATGTTTTATTTTAAAGTTTCAAAAAAAAATTTACCCGTATTTCCATTAAAGTATTTTCAAAAGTTAAAGTAAGAATTGGAACAAAAAAGTAATAACTAATAATTAACTAGAATACGTCCTAGGCGTATTGGGTTAAATATTAGGGTGCTACACTATCTAATCCTCGGGTCTATTTTCCTTCTTGCCCAGTGTCATCCTTTATCCGGTTTAGAGTTACTATTCACATGCGGCCCGAAAATCACTATTCAAGCTCAACCCAAATTTTTTTTTTCAACTCGTCCATTTGGCCATCCTCATCATTGCTAAATCTGTAGATTTTTCGAATTCTCATTAATAAAGATCAAAATAATTTTGAATAAATTTTGGGGTGTTACATTACATACGTCACATGCTAATTTGTGCCCTTTTGAGCCATAACATGTGGCCGAGGTTGTGATGTAGAAGTCATATCGGTCTTCTTCCTAACCTCAAATTCATATGCCAAGTGTGATATGGGCCAGGGGGTGAGAACTTCTCAAAGCTAATATTGATTGTCCTAACAGGTGTGCAAAATATGTTTGATATAATTTTAATTGGCTAAGATTGACTTGATCTAATAACTAAAATGTAACACCCTAATAATTAACCCAATACACCTAGGAGGTCTGATTAATTACTAGACTTTACTCTTTGCTTCAGTTCCTTAATCATGCTTTGAAAATACTTAGTGAAATTACGAGCCATTTTTTTTTAAACATAATTGAAAACGTGAGAGCGCTTAACGTGAATGATTAAGCAAAATTTAAAAGACACATAGGAATTTACAAACATCACATTATAATATATTGGCTCCATCATATAGCATCCATAATTACATATCATATATATATTTTGCCTACCAACAGAATAAGACTAAGTGTAGGCAATCTAACAAAACATAAATAATATATGGATGGAAGGACATCCATTAATGGCACCTAGTAATAACACTCCAGGGATAGGGATAGATATCTGAAATATACGAGTGAAACTAGAGGATCAAGTTCAGCTACCCTGACAGCCTCAATGTGATTCACGAACGTTTCCTTCCGTTTCTGAAGACGAGATGGAAAGAAAAATAGAGGGAGTGAGAAACTTATAAAAAGAATTTCAGTAGGGTACTCACCTCATGATGCATTGTGTCATCATCATCGTCCCCAGGAACCTCGGGTTATTATGAAATAGTGAGCATGCTAAGATTGATTTATTAAGTTCGAAAATATACTTTACCGAGGTTCGTCGGTTTTAATCATGCTTCTTATAATGCATCATAAACTTAGCATGTCATGTTTATAATGAACTTTTTCTTTTATCAACACATCGTATTCTTCATCATCATATCATAAATACTATGCATAAACGAACATCATATTTCCCATCATCATCTCATAAAATGCTATGCAGAAGAACATCATACCATAATAGCTATGCACAAGACATGGTGCACATATTTCATTCCTTTAGTGTCCTAGGTGACTTAAAATCTTGTCATCATCATCATTATTTTCCTTGGGGCCACCCTATACTCCACCTTTTTAGGAGTAATCTAGGTTATGAGCTCATACCTTGCTAGTCGTCACCAGCACATACTTATCCCTTTTGATAAGTAAAAATTTCGTCTCTACCCTTTTGAGAGAACAGACTAGGGGCAAGAATCACCTTTTCACCGCCTATAGTTTGACGGGTCTAAAGGATCATTTTCTCATATATTTTGAGTCACCTTTAAGTCTTTGCATGTTATATCATAATACAATTCTTCATTCATAATCATCATAACATTTTCTCATTTATAGTCTTATGCCGAAATAATATATACCAACTGTAATCATGCATCTGGAGATTCCCAGGAAGAGAGGTGGGTCACAATGGACACGCTTAAATACCAAATCTTTCCTTAGCCAGAATCTTTCCAAATTGCACTCTTACAGGAATACACTTTCTTCCAGGAAGAATATGTCTTTATTTCATGCATAAGTTTTCATTGTTTGCAACACAACTATAAGATACAAACCAGGGAATCAATCAATGACACCAAATTCTTAATAAGCATCAAATCACATTTTAAGTACACATAAATTACTAGCTTCCCATAAAATTCTTACAAAGTTTTAAAACTCTTTTAGAACTAATTCTTTTTGTTAAATTTGAAAGAAGTCATAGGACTTTAGACCTAACTTAACCATGGGACCGATTTATAACTTGAAAGAATGTTCATAATTAAATCTTTCACTTAAGATAAAAGGAGCAAGTCTTGAGCTTTAGAGATTTAGGTGACATCTTAGAATTATTACCATGCTATGCAACCTTATTTTAATCTTATCTTTATAAGGTGATAGCTTGGAATTATAAACATGATATGCAATTCCATTTCTTTATCTTTAAGATTTAAGGTGATAACTTGAAAATTAAACATGATGCAAGAACTTGTAATATAAACATGATGCAAGAACTGGAGCGCGTAATCCGCATAGGACCAGGAGAGGGAGAAGAGAATCTTAAGCAACCAGCGCGTAGTCCGCATAGGACGGTGAAGGAGATGAGAATTATATATATATATATTTTAAGCTCCAATTCTCAAGACTTCTTAAAGAATAAATTCTTTAACTCCAATTATCTCATTTCTTCGCTTATGATTCATAGGCAAGTCTTTGAGCTCTAGGATTTTTAGGTGATGACATAAAATAAACATGCCATGCATTGATTCTTTTAGCCATTATAAAATAAAGTGAGAGCATAAAATAAACATGAGATGCAACTTCTTTATTATCTTTAGAGATTAAGTGACAACTTGAAATTTAAACATGAAATGCAAGCTTGAAATTTAAACATGAGATATGCAAGTTCATTTATTTATTCTTGAGAATTTAGTTATGACATAAAATAAATATGGCTATGCAAGGCATAAACTTAAACGTGGATGCAAGTTCACTTGATCTCTTTACTAGAGCTCCTTCAAGACTTTAAGAGAATTATGATTTCAACCCAATATATGTATCTTAGCAAGACAAAGTAAAAATACATATTTCATATTCAAACCTCAAGATAAAAACATTATTCTTTAAAGTTTTGCATTAAATGGAATGTTCAAGCTTTAGAGGCCTAACTTGTGATGGATTTACAACCCATATTCAAGGTCCTCATCATCAAGCCATCATTTCATTCTTTCCTAGGCCATTTGGCCGAAACCATGAAAGGAAAATAAGGAAAGAAAAACTGAAATTTTAGAAGCTTTGGAAACTAGTGAAACCTTCAAGTTTTAGAGATCTAACTTGTGAAAGCTTTGCAACCAACACTCAAGAATCTCATCATCAAACCATGGTCTCATCATAAGCTAGGCCATATGGCCGAAATACTTTAAAAAGAAAGGAAGAAGAAACTGAAAATGAAAACTTAAAAGAAAGCTCATGAAAACATCATTTTTGAGCTAGAAACATAACTTGTCTTAGCATAAAATGAACTTAGAAACACCTCCCTACCTAATTTGATTTGAAAGAAAGGAAGAGAACTTGGTTTCCTTGAGTGAAATGAAGCAAAATATCCTTGAAAAGCTGAAGGGAGAATTCGGCCAAGAGAAAGAAAGAAAGAAAGCTTTTGGTGCTCCTAAGACTAGAATTTGTGTAATTTATGAACTAAGCATCTAAACTATCTTCAAGCATGCCTATTTATAGAGATTTTGCAGCTCATAAATGGACAAAGGAAGGAACGAAATCTGACCAAAAATTAGAGGAAAAAAAATAAGGAAGAAAAATTATTTTGTTTGGTGGTTTAAAATATGGAATCATGTTTCCATGTTTTCATGATTCTTTGTTTTCATTCTTTGGATTTTTGTGTAATAATTTTCTGACTTATTACTCAATAATTTGGGCCATTACAGCCTTGTGGAAGAGGATTTTGTGTGTCCCATGTATTATTTAGGTGTAGGCAAGGTATTCATGCAATTTAGAGAATTTACGGTTAAGGGCTTAAGTGAATTACTAAGCAATTTGGGTGTTTTAAGCAATTTTAGGTTCTAATCAATCTAAATAAATAATTTTGACTCTAGATTAGTGATTAGAATTTAATAAGCTTTAATTTGAGCCTAATATTACTTAGGTTTCATTAGACGAATCGAAAATCTCAAAAATTGCAAACCTATAAAGAGGGGCAAAATGGTCATTTCGCTTAAAAATCTGCCATTTGAACTTAACCAATGGCCAATCATAGCTTAAAAACACCTTTTGAAACATTTTAGTGAAGTTTGGGCTCAGCACGCAAATTTGAGTTAAAAGGTAGGGCGTTTTGGTCATTTCACGTCGAAACTCAAAATTGAGATTCTTCTTCTCTATTAACACACATAACACAAACAATCCCCTATTATCCTCAGAACATCCCCTTGAGGACGGGGGCCCACGATCCTCATTTTCGTAAAATAACCTGGGCATTTTGGTCATTTTACACGTACAGAAATTCAGGGCTTGCGACTTTGCAGGAATCGCTCATAACTTCTTTTCTAATGTTATATTCCTCTATTGAGGATTGTTAGATCTCGAATTTATATAAGAATTACCTAGGGTAATTCAATTTTAAATGACAGGAAAGTTGGGCGTTACATAAAATATATAAGAAATCTCGTGAGATGAAGCGATTTGTGAGAAAGCTAGAGATTATAACTTTAGCCTATGGATTATCCAAATCACTATAGAAAGACTTTAGAAAAGATTAAGCTAAGAGAAGTGGAAATGACAAAATACAAAGAGAAATAACAGCTGAAAGCAACTAAAATAAATTGGTTAATTGTGTGGAGATTGTTGTGTCATTTTTTACACATAAGATCTCTTATTTATAGTCCCTCAACCCAGACATATATGATCATAGCCATTCCTATTTTTTAGCAATCACTCCTTATGTTTTTACACACATTTCTATAGCTATAACACTCTTTTGCTTCAAGGGTTAGTGCTTCTTCAAATTACGTAAGCTCATTTTTTCAGTCGTTTTCTTCTACTCTTTGGGTCTGCGCTTCTTATCATCTAGCCCACTTCTTGATCATAGTCAATAGCGTTCAGTCATTCATTTTGGGCCTACGAATTGGCAATAATTTTGGGTGGCTAACAATAATTAATATAAGAAAAAACTAGAAATGTGGTATGTGCTATATGTACACTGTTAAATTTTTCTCATCATTATGTGCCGTTAGATTGTTTTCTAAGTTTGATCTATGGCTATGAGTACGCTGGGCATCCAATGTTCCTTTTTTCTACGGTGCGCATTCTAAATTCGTCCATGCTTATATATTCCACAAAATGCAGCCACGTTTGTTCCATTCAGTACCACTCTGGCTAGCGCTCCACTAAATCGAGGATTTTAGGGTTAGGGGTAGGGTATTAACCGCTCCTTCACCTTCTTCTTCAACCTATTCGGAAAACCATCTAGTCTCGATGGCCATGGATCCCACCAAGAAACGCAAACTAGAAGAGAATGGCTTCAACGCTGCCACCGATGACGACAACCATCTGATGCTCACCCCGGCGGACGCCCGCAAGATCATGGAGCGCTTCACGCCTGACCAGCTCCTCGAAATCCTCCAGGACGCTGCCGTCCGACACGCCGACGTCCTGGCCGCCGTGCGCGCCGTCGCAGACCCCGACGTCTCCCAGCGCAAGCTATTCATCCGCGGCCTCGGCTGGGACACCACCACCGACGGCCTCCGCAACCTCTTCTCCGCCTATGGAGATCTCGAGGAGGCCGTCGTCATCCTCGACAAGGTCACCGGCAAGTCCAAGGGCTACGGCTTTGTGACCTTCCGTCACGTGGACGGCGCCCTCCTCGCCCTCCGCGAGCCCAGCAAGCGCATCGACGGCCGCGTCACCGTCACCCAGCTTGCCGCGGCGGGCAACTCGGGCGCCGGCGCTAACACCGCCGATGTCGCTCTGCGGAAGATCTACGTGGCCAACGTGCCCCCGGACCTCCCCGCGGACAAGCTTCTCGCCCACTTTTCGATCTACGGGGAGATCGAGGAGGGGCCATTGGGGTTTGACAAGCAGACCGGTAAGTCGAAGGGTTTCGCACTTTTCGTGTACAAGACTGCGGAGGGGGCGCAGGCTGCGCTGATGGAGCCGGTGAAGACAGTGGATGGAGACAACTGAATTGCAAGCTGGCGATTACGGACGGGAAGCAAGGGAAACGTGGTGGTGCGGCGCCAATGGGCCATGATGGGGTTCAGGGTCATGGGAATGCCCATGGTCACGGGGATGGCATGGGGGTGCCTCCATCGTCGGTGCCGGGATCACTTTCTGGTCAGTATGGCGGTCCAGTTGGTGGTTTGGGTTCATATGGTGGGTTTGGTGGGCTTCAGGGTCAGCCGCCGATGGGGAGTCATCCTCTGAATTCGTCCGTTGGCGGTTTGAGTTCCGTTGGGAACCAGGCCCCTACAGCGATGGGCGGTGCCGGCGGGTATGGTTCTGGGATGGGAGGCCATTACGGTGGGTATGGTGGACCTGGGTCCGCTGGTTTCGGTGGAATGGGCGGCGGTACTGGTGTTGGTGTTGGTGGTGGTGGTGGGGGTGCTGGTTTGGGAGGAGGTAATGTTGGCGGTGCTGGTGCTGGTGGACTCGGTAGCGCGGGTGGCACTGGTTCGATGTATAGATTGCCGGGTTCAGGTGGAATGCCTGGTGCTGGGTATCCTGAGAGTGGACATTACAGTTTATCATCTTCAGGATACCAGAATCAGCATCACCCACCTTCTGGGGCGTCTCCTGTTCCTAGGGTTCCGCCTGGCTCCATGTATCCAAACGTGCCCCCTTACTACTGAGGTAATTTTTTCATATTCTTATTTTTAACCTTCTTTGTAGTTTTACTTTTTTGTTCCCCCTAATGTTGTTACTCTTGTTATTTGTCTCTTTGTTGTTGGTTTGTTTCTATGTTTACTTTATGTGTTTTGTTTGTTGTCTTACTGTGAGCTCTGTATTTGTTTTCTTGGACTGTCTTATTTCTTGTCTGTCATTTGCTATACAATATCGTTTCGGTTTTGGTGTTATTGTGATTTGAGTTACCTGTTGGTTGCAACGACTGAGGAAATTAAGAACATTTGTGGTAAATGATGATGCAAGGTCTCGATACTGTTCAAATTCAACGATTACTTCACTTAGTGTGTGTGTGTGTGTGTGTCTGTCTCTGTGTATATATATATATATATATAATGGAATGCTTTCCCTTTGTTGTAGTCTTTTTTTCCTTGTTATGACATACTTGTTTTTTAAGATGTATCATGTATGGGCTCTGTGCCTCTTTTCCAAAGGCAATGCCTTCATTTGTTAGTCACCATTTGACCTCCTTGCTTGGTATCTTACAAAATTTTTCATTGAAATTAACATTCTAGATTGCATGTGTTGTTGTTGGAGATCATGTACCTGATCTGTGGTCTATATCCCTGATCAATGAACGTTGTGATTTCTCTAATGCAACGATGGCTAGATAAAGTTTAAATTGAAGTTTGTTATGGTGAACTTGGGATCTGTACATTAATTACGTCATCTGTCCCAACTATGGAATACAGTTGAGCCTGTGAATTTTCTTTTGAAATATTGTTCTCTTAAAAAAAATTGTTCTAACTTTTTTGTTAGCATATTATTCTACTTTTTAATTACATCATCTTATTGGTTGTTTGTGTCATCATGCAGTGTTAAGTTAGTTATTTACCATTTAACTTGGCACGTCTCTTATAGAGATCAAATTTTTGTATATTCGAAAAGTAAGGGTCATGGTGTTTTGTAGTAGGGTCAACATGCACTGATTCCGTAGAATATAATACCCATTTATTCTGTTAGGATAAGATTTCTATTATCTTACCTTAGGGTATCATTAGAGTTATTTGAATTTGCATTTTTCATTTAATTTCAGGTTGTAAGGTTAGGGTGTTAAAAGATAAATGTTAATGCAACTTTTTTTATGTTGAGAAGGTAGATCTGGCATTGGCTTCACATTTAGTAATATGCAATTTGGATTGTTAGATTTGAGTTGATTTCCTCTTTTATTTCTGCCATGGGCAAGGAAGGGGTGGATGAGATTTGGTTGGAGGTCATTTAAAGAGGGAGGCTTCATGCATTTCTATTGTCGCGAATGTGATTGAAATGTGAATATGTTTATCTATTTTCTTTTTACTTGGTGATAACCCTTTTCGTTACATTTTCTGTCAACTCTCATTCACTAGGAACCACATAGCTTAAAATCTGAATTATCCTTGGTTTTTTATTTTTTTCCTGTGTTCATGTTGAAACTTCGAGTTAATTTTTGACTTTTAAAACTCTCAGGTGTAGTGCTTAATCCTTGAGCATCTGTTATGTGCCTGTTTTACCTTGATTTATAGAATTACCTATGCTGACTTGGGAGGGGCACCTGTTTGTTTCTGGCCATATCTTCTAATGAATGTTCATTGTGCTTTGCCCAATTTGCTTGCTGATTCAGCTTGTTTGTTGTTTGATTTTAATGTGTGTTTTGTTTTCCTTTTTGCCTCTAGTTTTCATGGATGATGTCCTCTCTTTGCCTTTATGAGTTGCTGTTTTTTCCCTTCTCTGGCTTGAAATTTCTTGGAAATTTTGTGGTGTGTTATTGTAATTTGTATCCACACAGAGACTGTTTATTGATGTGCTTTTTAAGCAATGGTGAGTATTTTGTTTGTCATTTGTCAATAAGCTTATGCTTTTACTGTATCATTTTCTTTGAATGATGGTTGTGAAATGATGAATTGAGTTGAATGGGTATTTGATTCAGGTGTATCATCGCTTATTGGGCGCAGATGCGTTATGTGCTTCTGGTGATTGCGTGATTGCAGACTGTGTGCTCTGGTGTAATGAATTTGTTAGCCTGCCCTTTTACAGCCTGTTGAGCTCCCTTTTTAAAGCTTTGATTCTAATGTGTTATTAGCTAAAGGCTTTGAGATAGACATTAGTTTTGTACTAGTGGCTGAAGCATCTGGGCTGTTAGGACCTATGTTTTAGCTATGTAGTTTTGAATTCTGGTCATTTTTAGTAGATGAGTTTGTAATTTAGTTACATCTTCCTTTTGATACTTTCAAAACAAGTTTTTCAATATTTTGGTTGTTTCATTGTGTGTTTAGCGTGTCAATATTTACTATTGCACTATTGATTTGATGCCGTGGTTGCCTAATATCTAATCATTTTCTTTGTATGATTTTGGCCATGCTGTGACCATAATGGTGTCACAGATTTCTGATGATACCTTGTTTTGGTTCAACCACTAGGATTTTAACTTGACAAAAGATTCACTAAATTGGGGATTTTGTTATAATTTGTACTATTTAGAAGGCACAGTATATTCTAAATATGGGTTTTTTGGTGCTATATTCTAAATATGGTTTGCTAGTAAGTAAATTCTAACATTGACAGTTTTACTACTAGTTCTATGCCTTGGATTGGGCCCCACATCTTGGCAGAAGATTTAATATTGAGGATTTGATATCAGCTGTTCTGTTATTCTTTTAAATAGCACAGCATTTTTGAAGTATGGTCTGTGAGTAACTTGTGATATTTCCTTTTACTTCCTGACATAAGCTTTGGAAAGCCGCCCACATCTTTGTTTCTGCCATATTTGAGGCAGTTCCATTGAGTTATTGTGTGATTTTCTAATTGTGTCTGGCTTATGTTGTATGAATTTATTCTCATCTTCTGGGTGTCAAGTTGTTGCCACGGATTAACTGTCATATGTTGATGATATTCTTGAACTATGCAAATTTTTAATTTTTGGATCTCTAGCTCCTTGGGTGCCCTTCTCTGTGTTCGTTTACCCTATGGCCTTGAGTATGTGTAAGCCATCTTGTATGATTTACCCTCACAGTAAAGATCCTAATGTAGAGCTGGTTTTAGTTGTGAAATTGGAAATTTGGCAAGTCGGTGCTGTTATTTCCCTTCTGATAGGAGGACTTCGTTTGTTTTGACTATTGATGATGAATGCTTTTGCATCTTTGTTTTATCGTTATGAGATTGCTGATTGCTAACCTGGAGGATGGTTGAGACAAATACTATGTTACTTATGGCTGACTCATTGGGGGAGTAAGCAGGACGTTCATTATGATATAATGTGTTGTTCTTCTGACGCCCTGACTATGACCTCGCCTCGTTTTTTTCTTTAAAGAGGCTTGTACATTAATGAATGCCTTCTGTTTTTACTGCATATCCCATATCTTTTTAATATTGAAGATTTGGTAATCCTAAATCCATGAGATGATTTTGAAACGGTATAGTTGTGATATCTTAGGTTCTGGGGTTGGTTGGTTATTCTACTTTTCTTCATTATCAGTTGGGTTTGTCACCAAAATATCTTAGGTTCTTGGGTTTACTGTTATTCTTTTTTTTCTTCATTGCCAATCGTGGGTTGTCACACAATTATGGCTTTCTGTATTGTCTGCTTCTGCAGCCTTCGTCTCTCCCCACCCTCTTACCCATAGCATAAATGGAAAATTGCACACTTACTATTAGAGGGTTTGTTAGAGCCTTGGGCTTTCTATTTATTATTTTTAATTTTCAGTGTATTCTAGTAGGGATTTGTATGTCTGCTCTATAGATATTTAACACTCATGGATGGTGGATAATGTTATAATCTGTCCAATCTAATTATATGGGTTGTGCTTTGAGATTGATACTCACCGTTTTAGTTACTCTGCATATGGGAATAAGAATGCCATGTTTCAAAACAAAAGCAGGATTAGGCCAAAGTTCATAATTTCCACATTGTGTTCTTGCGGGCTTTCAATTTAGTCAAATTTGTGTCCTATAGTCAAATTTACGTGTTATTGAATAACTTGTCATGTTGGTTTACTATGTGTACGTGACGACAGGATGTTGAATCAAGGGACTGATTATTATTTGCGTCTTAAGACCTCTTGATGACTTGACAAATGTCTCAGTATGATTTTATCCTTCTTAAACCCATTTGCATATTGTTTCAATTGGTTTAACTATAGACTAGAATATTCCCTATATATCCATGTGCAATCTAAATAAGAATAATCAACTGTTATCCCAATTGTCAATAGCTGTCGTCTTGGTAAAGTGCACCTCTTCAGGGTATGTCTGAGTTTAGATTTTGGAAGGAAAGAGAGGGGAGAGGAGGATTTGTAGTGTAAAATTATATTACAAGTCCTCTTCTCCTTTCCTCTCCTTTCCCCTCCAAAACTCAAACTCAAACATTTTCTGACATCTTTGGTTGAACTCTGAGTTTAAAAATCAGATGAGCCGGAGCAGGAATGGTAGCTGAACTAAGGAGCATATCTGTTGGCTTCTTTTGGCGTACTAGAATATCCGTTCTATTTAGCTGTCTTCTGAGGTGATTTCCTTGGCAAAATTGAGAATGAGGTCTCAGTAGAGTGTTGATTGTGCAATCCTATTTGCTGTTGGTGTTGACTAATGCTGTCGGAAACAACTGGATGGCTACTGCAATGCCCTATTGGCATGTGTTGCCCTAGTTCTATGGCTCTATGTATCAAAGGGGTGTTGTGACACTTAATGTTCTAGCCAACTTTAACAGTTCATTCAGTTTTGCCAATAACTTGTATAATATGAATGACTGCTAGCATTTCGTTAGATCGGATTTCTCTGTGGTTGCTTTATTGATATGTAATTTAGTGTCAGCAAGTAGAATGTATTGGATGTTCCGATCCAAATAGAAGTTTTCAACTCATGTAGCATGGAAGGATATTTAGCGTGTCACTATATCTTGGGTGGTCTATTGTACCCATTCATCATTACACAATGTATTATTTTATATATTTATATATACACGTATCTATATGTATAGATTTGAATTTTTTTTGGGTACAGTATAGACTTTAATATGGACACATCAATAATGTACAATTTTTAGAGTCAACTATAGGAGATTTACCACTTTACCTTTTTAAAGATTATATAGCTTTGAAAAATTAGACTCATCTATGACCTTATGAAGATTCACTTAGTTTGACAAATCCATTCAAATGTTAATTGACATTTGCTTAAGTTAGGGGAAGTGATTATGTTATGATCTGTGCTAAATTGACATAGTAGAATTATCACTTTAACTTTTAAAAGATCACAATTTTGATAAAATTATGTGTTACATTTTGTGTCAAGTTAATATGGTAGGATTGTCACTTTAGCCACCCAAAAGATGATGCTTTTGGCAAATTAGCCTTTGAAACAACCACTTTATCACATAAAATGGAGCCCACTTGACATTTGGGTGGTTTTTGTCAAGTGGATGGTGACAAGCAAATATAGTTTTTTTTTTTAGGGTTATTTTGTTAATGATGTAATTTTTTTGGGGTTAAAATAGTGGTTTTTCCTTTTATATATTAGCAAAAATAAGTTTTATTGTTTTGATTAAAATTTTAATTTAATCTCTAGATTTATAATGGGGGGTAAATTAATTTTTTAGATTTGAAAAATCCACCGTAATCTCTTAAATTTCACAAAGGGGCCAAGTTAGTCCTTCATTAAGTTGTTGTCTAATTTGTGTAATGTTAATTGATTTACGTGTACTGTTAATTTTCATGTTGCTTCTATAAATGATGTTTAGACCTTCTTCTTCATCACTCTTGCCATACCTTTCTGCTCAAATGAAGAGTTTGACTTTTAGTTGTCTTCTATTTTACACAAAACAAAGGAGTGAGGTAAGACTCATCGTGAACATTAACACACGTAAATAATCGCAGAACATGTGGATATTTGAGGAATTGATTTGTTCCCCACTATAAATTTGAAGTACTAAATTGGGGTTCTAATCTTTTTTTTTATTTCACTATTTTAAAAGTAATAAACGATATTTGATTAGATGGTTGTAAAAAAGCTTTAGGATTTTTTTTTTTTTTGGGTGAGGTAATGCAAAGAAAGAGAAAGGTGTTACATCCTTAGATAAACCCTTCCATTGATGTTTACTGCAAGTTTAGCCACGATAGCTTGAGGACTATCCCATGGAGACAAGCTAGCATTATCCGCATTTCCCATCCTCCCCATCATGTCCGCATAGGTGTTACCCTCACAACGAGATGTAGGAAAAGCGAGCAATCCAATGCCTGCACACTAAACGGAGGTTGTCTACTTTCTCAAATTGAAATTATTTTATGCTAAATTGCACCAAAGAAATGTGGTAAAAGGCACAACCTAGGTTGTAACATCCTTTACTACCTTATGGATTGATGACTATCTTACAAACCAACACAACTCTTTCAACGTGCTTTGTCCTCACTCACATCCTTCCTGAGAAAACTTCTCAAAAGGTCACCCATCCTCCAAGCCAAGCATGTTAACTGTGGAGTTATTTAGTGATGAGCTCAAAGAAGATGCATCTTGTTGGTATAAGTAGTACGAATCAATTCATATAAGCAAACTCACCGTGTAGTCCTATACCTATACAGTCTCTTCTCATTCTAGTGTGTAATCGGTTCATTCATGTACCCATATGCTTAGAGGCCTTGCCAGGAGTCGCTCTTTGTCCGTGTCTTTTGCATGGCGATTACTCTTTGCCCGTCCTGGGCGTTACACTTCTCACCACACAACTTCCCTCTCGCAGTGAGTCTTACACGTGCGCGACGTTGACTGAAGGAGGAAAGGCGATGATGGTGGGTGAAGCACACGGCACGGTTGGGGGAGGGAGAGAGAAAGAAGTGGAAGGCGGAGGTTGTACGTCCGAATTTCTGTGTACAAATGACCAAAATGCCTGAGGTCATTTTACCCAGAAAATGAGGATTGCTCAGGCCATCCTCAAGGGGACGTTTGATGATAATAGGGGATTATATGTGTTGTGTGTGGTAATAGAGAGAAGAATCTCATTTTGAGTTTCGACGCGAAATTACCAAACACTCCTATGGCTTTTTAATCCGATTGTGTGCCGACTGAACTGAATTTCACCAAAAGGTTTTAAATGATGTTTTTAAGTGATATTTAACAACAGGTTAAGCCGGGTAGCCCCAAGCAGTTTTGTTAAAAATTACCGTTTTGCCCTAGCTATGTGCATTTTGGGCCTAATGATATAATTAACCAAACCTAAGCAATATTAGACTCTAATAGAAGATTAATTAATTTCAATAATTAATCTAGGGTCAAAATAATTTATTAAGGTTGATTAGGACCTAAGATTGCTTAGATACACCTTAATCTTTGATTAAAAAATCAAGATGCCATGTCATGGAATCTTGAATAGTATTCTCTCTCCAATTCCTTAAATCAAGGAATTGTGTTTGTGTATATTTCACTAATAAAGCAAGAGCAACTCCTTAATCATGCCTTGATAACCTTAATTACCCATTACTTTACCTAAACACTTACTTATCACTTCCTAATCAAAGGCCTAATCCAAGATACACCTAAACACACTCCTAAACCACAATTAGATGACTAATTCCTCCCCTTGGCTGCACCCCTTGGTTGAAGCCACTCCCCCATGATCATCACATGTTAAATTATTTTTACACACAAAGAATCATTCTTTAGGCCATACTTGAGCCATGCTTCAAACCATACCATGACCCATATTTTCACCCATGCTTAACCATGCCTAAGCCCATGCCAATCAAGAGATATTTCTTCTTCCATGCCCTCAAGGCCGTCGGCCTTCTTCCCAAGGAGCACACCCATGAGCTCCATTTTCTCTATAAATATGCATGCTTGAAAGCTCACAAGAACCTTTACACACATTGCAACTCTAAGCTTTCTTCCTCAAAGTTCAAAGAGTTCTTTCTTTCTTCCTTTTCCTCTCTTGGCCAAAACTTCCTCCTCAAGCTCTAAAGAAGATTTTCTTTCCTTTTCATCTCAAAGAAACCAAGCTTTCTTTCTTTCCTTCAAACAAAACTTGGTAGGGAGTTGTCTTTAAAATTATTTTCTTGCTTTGATAAGCTTTGTTCTTGATTTAAAATGATGATTAGATGGTCTTTCTTTTCTTTTCATTTTGGTTTTCCTTTTCTTTTCTTCTTGATGATTTGGCCTCATGGCCTAGAAAAGGATGGAATCTTTAGCTTGATGATGAGGTTTCAAGATAATGGTCTTGTGGTTACCATGTGAGAAACCTCTAAAGCTTAAAAACTTGGTCTTGGACCATACATAGTTTCGGTTTTCCTTTTCTTTTTCTTGTGCAAGATTTTGGTTTTCATTCCTTTCTTTGTACCAAGTTTGATAAAAATGTTAAGTTGCTTACTAAAGTTTTGTTAAGAAAATTAATCATATGTTTTTAAAGAGCTCTAAACTTACCTTTGCCAACCTTAAAGTTGGTCTGCCATTCTAAGAGTTTACTCTAGATTGAAGCCCATGAGCAATAAAATGAAGAATATGAGTAGTTCTTTTATGTTTGCTTTGATAAAGTGTTGATGTTGATCTCTTAGTCCATTTTTTTGAGCTTGATGATGAAGTTCAAACCAAAGACTTTTTTGAAGACTTGGTGCTAAGAACTCTAAAGCTTACTTTATGTTGTTAAGATACATGTTGGGTTAAGGCTATTAATGTTCCTCTAAAGTCTTGTATGAGTTCTAGTTAAAATAAAATAAGTTGCATTCATGTTTAAGTTTATGCCTTGCATATCATGTTTACTTTTGATGCCATCACTAAGTTCCAAGAATAAATAAATGTACTTGTATTTTATGTTTAAATTCCCAAGCTTGCACTTCATGTTTACTTTTTAAGTTATCACTTAATCTTTAAAGATAATAAGGTTGCATCTTATATTTATTTTATGCTCTCAATTTACTTTATAATGAAGAATAAAACAAAGTGCATAACATATTTATGTTTATGTCATCACTTAAATATTCTAGAGCTCAAAGACTTGCCCAAGTATCACAAGTAAAGTTTTAGAAAATGGAAGCATTTCAAGAATACCATTTCGGCCTTAAGATGATGATGATGAACTTGAGATGAGTTCATCTAATCATAAGTGCCTATAGCCTATATCTTGAAATTTTTCTATGCTTGGGTGAACTTAAAGAACATTGTGAACAAGATTTTGTGTTTAAAATCTACTTCATGAACAAAGTAATTTAGCTACTGACCTCACCTATATTTATGTGATTTTAATGAGATGAATTGGTTTCTAAAAGAGTTTTGTTCCTAAAATTATTTCAAGAGAAAACTAGCAACTTATATGCATTTAAATCATGAAATTATGTGATTATGTGAGCTATACTATTCATTACTGCCTTGTTCCTTTGGCCACTATATTAATTCTGTTTTATGGAGTTAAAATGTGTAAAATTATGTTTGAGTGAAGCCAGGACCGATTTAGGGAATTTAGGAAAGAACAAGTAACTAGAAAGGACTTAAAATGAGAATTCTAGAACACTTAGATACAGAAATTGTAAATTCTGTTCCAGCATAATTGAACTTAAGGAAAATGGTTTATAATTAGTGGATATGTGTGGGAGTCCCTAATAATTGGTTTAGGAATTGAATATAGAGCCTTAGGCGAAGACGGAACTTAGAAAAGGTCAAAGACGTGGATTCTAAAACCCCGTAATTGAATGATAATCATCGGCCCAATGTATGTAATGCTGTTTGGATGAGTTAGTAAGCATAAAAATTAGAGAGAATTACAAGTAGTGATCCCTTAGGTGCATAAAAGGTCTATAATGGGCGTTAGAATAACTAGAACACAAGTTTAAGACCCGTAAGGGTCAAAGCATAAGATATTATGAGATAGGAGATAAAATGCGAGTGAGTTATCGAGTGAACATATGCTTATGGTATATCGAGAGCGTGTGAAGTGTTAATGTTACGTGTATAAGGATATGTGAACTTATAACGCGATTGTTATGATAATGCGGTATGTTATGATTAAGATGCATGAGACTATGTGATATAGATGAATGGGTGAACATGCTTATATGATTTTAAAGATTCGGTTGAATAAGAAATTGCATGAGAAAATATGTGTTCGATGAGTTATGTGGCATGACTCAAATTTGAGAAAATTCATTGTACAGTCATTATGCCTCAAATTTCCATCAAATTTGAGAGACTTAAAGAAGTTTTGAAAATAAGACTTTAAAAGTGACATGCCGAGATGCATTTCTATTGCTACTGAGGAGAAAGTAAACCCATGGGGTATGGACGTAAGCCATACCGAAGCGGACAAAGTCACTGGTCCTAACCAGATGATGCGTTTTGAAGAAGAAAAAGTCCCATGATGGGTGATCCTAGAAAGAGATATGATTCCTCCTTTCCCCATGTAAATCTAGTGACGACTAGTTAGGTTTGAGCTCATTCCTAGGTGATGGGTGATTCGGAGTTTTGGTAACCATGTTAAAATCGTTGGGGATGGCATGTTGGTTGGATTTTCGGTGATGGGTATGAGGGTGGAAAAGTTAAGAAAGGAACTCGAAGAGTTCGATTATGATAAAGTAAAAGATGCATATGCATATGTCACATCATTGTCTTGTTGATGCATTTTATCTAATTATGTGAGATGTGTTATTTATACTATTAGGTATTGCTATGCATACATGTCATTAAGACCCATGCTAAAAGACACCCACTTCGGATAATAGGATTTGAGAAACTTAAAATTGAACTTTATGCATGTACACCTCTTTCATAATAAAAATCGAAGTGGTTGGGGACAACAACGATGACACTTGTGTTAAAGTCAGGGAGCCCTCCGAGAATCTTGAATAAGTTTCTCACCCTTTTGCTTTTCTTCCGTATCGTCTCCAGACAGGAGTGATGCGATCGTTCGTGATCTTTCTTGAGGCGCGGGTGTAGGAATCACCTTATCCAGTCGGATTAGAGATCAGCGGAAGCGTGAAGACTAGTCCAGCCTTGTTAAAGTCATGTTTTGTGTTAGTTAAACTTGCTTGATGTATTTAGTATCTTAAGGTGTCTTTATATTTATAAGGACATCGCTGTTATGTTATGATTATGATATGATACTATAAGTTGTGTTGTGATTACTCTTGGTTTATTTATGATTGCTATGATGATGTGTATTTGGCTGCTATGTCTTACGTACAATAGTCGGTATCTATGCGCACGCGATTCGTATTTTAAGTTTTTAGCTCAAAAGAAAAATTTAGTCATATTTTCCTTACTCGTATTTTAAAAGATAAAGTCAAGAGCTGAAACAAAGGCGTGACAACTAACAATTAACCGAAATGCGACTTAAGCATATTAGGTTAAATGTTAGGATGTTGCAGAGGTGGTGCAGGGGATGCGACTTGGAGCTCGTGGTGGTGGGGTATGCGAAGCGCAAGTGGCCGCGAGTGGTGTGCGGAGCTTCTTGTTGTGAGAGAGAGCGATGGAAGGCGAGGAGCCGACGCCACCACGACCTCGATGCGGCTGGGCACTGCGTGGACGACGAGGTGAGGAAGAAATCGGCCAACCACGCACGTGACAAGATTTGCCATTGCTTGTGACCTCCACCTCCGCCACGCACGCGACTTCCACTTCCACCATGCACGCAACCAGCCGACGCACGCCGGTAGAGGAAGCTTAGACAGAGCATGGAGTTTTGATGATTTTTTCTTCTATGATTTTTTATGATTTTTGGCTTGTGGCTTTGGTTATGATGGAGGAATGTTGTTTGTGAACTCAAGTGAAAGGGCTATGAAAGAATGGTTTCACATTATGGCCATGTCTGTGTGTAGTTTTGTTTTTTTTTTGTGCTTCGGAAGAAGATGAAGACGAAAATAAGAACAAGATATTGATAATGGTGATAGATGTAAAGGAGGGAAGAAGTTGCTTGATGTGAATGTCACTGTTTTTTTTTTTTTTGTAGTAATGAAAAATTTGTCAAATAAACTTTTGTTTTATTAATTTTAAAAGTTATTTTTATAAAAAATTATTCAAATAGCTTTTCTATTTTTTATCATTATAAAACTATTTTTGAAGTTAAATTGTCAAACAAGTTTTTTATTTTTTTATTTTTAAAAATTGAACTTAAATTTGTTTTCTAAAATAGTTTTACAAAATTTAAGAACAAAAACACTTCCAAACAACCTCAAACTTTTTGAACCTAGTTGTAAACAATAAAACAAGTTAAAATAGATTTTTAGAAACATATTGCTTTGTATCACAAAGCATAATGTAAAGGAGATTAAGAGAGTTTAAGATTACTACACACACTTTTATTCTAGTTCGGCCAACCTTACATTCAGATTTCAACAACCTATGGAGTTCCACTAAAACAACCTTTTTCTCAATCCAAAGAAAGTAAGACAGTTTTCTATAGCCTTCTCAAGCTATCTCACGTGACCAGTAGCTCACTCTACTATCATTCTCAAGTAGTCTTTGGCTAGCCTCTCCAAGCTAACACACAATGATCACTACTAGATTAAGGTACAAATATTTTGAAAGTTGTTTCACTCCAATAAACAAACACTCAAGTTTTCTTAGAATAAAAGGATATGATCTGAAAACTTGAATGACTTCTCTTCTAACAATTCTTCCTAGAAGAAAATGTTATCTAATAAGAACTTAAAAAGAAGGTTTCTTATAGAGCCAAAGACTAATTACAAGAAGTTATTTCTTCCAGAAGAGGAAGGAAGATTCTTGCATTCTTGATAGATTTTCAAATGTTTCAACAAAAGTCTTAAATTGTAAGCACTTGACCTTCTTTTATACTTAATCTTCAATTTTGGATTGTTGCCATTTGTTTTCCTTCTGACACGTGTTGATCTTTTTTTTGTGTCTTGGAAATGCAATTTAGAATACTAACTCTGTATCAGAGCTACATTTTTAGTTCCAGAGATCGTTGTCAAATGAGGTTTATGAGTCTATTTTCATAAACTACTTTTTACTTTCTAGACAAGTTTTGTGAACATTTTCTTCTAGAAGCTGAAATGGTTGACCAAGTAAAAATGTGAGATGTCACTATCAGTCTCTCTTTGGGTTAGACTTAAGTTTGAAATTTAAATTTTCCCTCTTATTCTGTATAGTACACAATTTTGAGTAAACGTGCTTTTGAGGTGCTTTAAGTTTCTGGTCTTCTCATTTATTTTCAGTTCTTCAATCAGAACTTGTTGGTGATCTTATCATCAAGATTGAAGGCAGTAACCATGACTTGCTTCAGAGGAAGATAGTTTTCTTCATTGCGTATCATATTATGAAGATGAAGGTTACTTTCTGAAGATCTGAGCTTGGTTTCTTGCTTTGGAAATCATTTCTTTGTGTGCAAAACATACCAATATTCATTTCAAGAATTATTTTTCACTTCATTTAAGTTCTAAAATTTTTGAATGATACTAAACACGTTGAAACATGAAAATCATGAAAATAAAACTTGTTAAAAGAACTTGTATGCCAACGAGAATGGTCTTGTTGAGTACTCAATAAACTTAAGTAAAAGATTAGTCTGTTCTTTAAAAATTTTAACAATATTGGTTTTGTTGTCACTCAAAACATCAAGCTATAGCATTTTCTGAAAGGTTTGGAGCTAACAGTCATGGAGGCAAACATATAAATTAGCCATGGTGGCAACAGGATAAATGAGCCATGGAGGCAATATTATGAACGGCCATGAAGGCAATAGTAGTAAATAGCCATGTGGCAAATTTCAGAAAATGGGACCTAGTTAGGTGCCCTCAGCTTTTCCACAAGGGAGATTATTATTATTTTCACTATTATTATCCTTATGAATGTTTATCAAGTTCAGAGCATTATTGACTATGACTTAGAGGAGTTTAGAGCTTTGTTATATATGTTATATATGATATTGTTAGCAAGAGTTTTAGAATTTATTTTATAAGTGTTATTATTATTGTTATTAGTATTATTATGACTGTTATGCATTTTGATTGTTGTCCCATGAAAGGAGTTATGGGTGAGAATTCATTCACTCAGTTTTGTAACAAAACTCACCTCTCTTTTCTTCCTTTTCTCATAGATATAGATATAGATATAGCTCAGATCCTCCTCTTGCTCCCCCTCCGCAGTAGCCTATACCATTGGTGAGCTTCACGTTGCCGTGAAGTATTTTTGGTCCTTTTTGGTAGAGTGCTCCAAGTGATATGACGGGTAGATCCGGACCACATGCATTCATAGATTTGTATTTTGCATTTGTTGTCGTGAATTAGATTATGTTGTGATTGCATGATCATAGCTTTCATGGTTTTGAAATTTGTCCAGAGAGTAATTTGGTTTATGTTATATTATGATTGTAGATCTCAGAACCTGATTATTAAACAATTTATGATGTTTTAGACTTCAAAGAGAAAATGATTGTGTTAGATATGAATTCATGTTTGAAAATGGATTTTATGATTAAAGTTTTCTGCATATAGAGTGACTCAGCGATCATGAGGCTTACGTGGGGATGGGATTCCTCACGTGTTGGTCACGATCCAGGTTGGGTGTAACACCCTAAAAATTATTTAAAAATTAATTTGAGCTTTATTAGTCGTAATTTAAAAAATCTGCAGTTTGGCAATAATGAGGATGGTCCAATGGACTTGTTAAAAAAAATCGGGCCTGGGTAAATAGTAACCTTGCGGGCCCTTGAGCCTCTCAGACAGAAAACCCAGATCAGGACAGGAACTACGGGATTGAGAAAAGAGAGGATTAAGGTTAGAAATAGTTGGGAATAAAGATTTTACACTTGGAATTAATTTTTAGGCATTGTTTGATTATCAGGTACGGTTTTACCCGTTTGGTAGAGTTTTGATGTGCGGTTTTTGATACGTACAAGTTACTTGGTAGCCAAGTAACCCTTTCCAACCACTTTATGCCAAGTGGATGGTAAGGATTGAAACTTGAAAATTAAGTTTCAATCATGGCCTTTCGTTTATTGTATTTTACTTCGGAGCCAATATCTCATCCGTTCGATGGAATTTCGATGTGCAGTTTCAACATCGAAAAAGCTACTTACTCCCAAGTTAAAGTGAGCCACTTATCTTCAGCTAAGTGGATGGACAAGATTTATTCTTTGACCAACAAAACAAATCCTACCCATCCATCTCATTATTTTCTTTTAAAAGAAAGAAATACATACTTTGACTACACAATTATGACATCTAACTCAAGATAAATACAAAGCCACCAACCTTATCACCCCACCATCATCATTTTCAGCCAAGAGGCCTTGGAAAACAGCCCTCCATTGTTCTTCCTCTCAAACCTCCATTAACAAACTTCAAGCTTCAAAAACCTATGCTCAAAGTCACTAAAACACCAAGATCCCTTCATAAAACTTGTTCTACTCATGAAGATCGATCAATCCAATCGATTGAAATCTCAATTCTCCATCAATCCTCACATTGATACATCACTTCCTCACTGATTTAGGGAGGGTTTGGGTTTGATTTGGGAGCTTTGGAGTGAAGGGAATCAATCTTGGAGCAACTTGGAGCCGAGGATCCATTAGCTATCAAAAGTAGGGTTTTCTTTGGCATTTTCTTCCCAAATTTATTATGAACATTTCTGATTAGTATTATTTCAAAATTTTTGATTGTATTGGTTGATAATATATGGATAGTGATTTATTAATATTGGTAGGGTGTTTGGATGATGTTAAAAATCATTTTTGTCAAAAGGGGTTTTGGTCTATACTCCTGGATTTTTGATTTTCCTCCTGATAGTGATTGTTCACGAATTTTCTAGTATAATTATAGGTATTTTCATGAGCTAGAAAAAATATATATTGAAGCCAACATCCTAGGCTAGTTTCATAAATTTTCTTGAGCTTAGTTTTAGACTCCTACTGCCTGAAAAAAATCATGAACCAAGACTATATAGGTGCTGCCTGGCTTGAAGCTGCGAATTTGTCTAATTTTTCTACCATAGCAAATAATTTAATTCTCCTTTGAAATTTTTAATGCATGTTGATAACATCTTGAAGTGTAACTGCAATTTTTATCTTGAATTGATTCAATCATTTGCTAGGGTTAAAAATTATGAATTTCAGGTTTTGAGTTAAAGTTGAGTGGTTTCTGACCACCAAATTTGTCTAATTTTGTTAACATAGTTAGAGAACTCTTTTTGCTCTAAAACTTTTATGGAACCTTGTGGACATATTGAAGTGTCTTAGAGAATTTTGATAGCCTCTTAATTGATTGTTTGATCTACAAATAAATTGTGCTACGAATATGTGAAATATGCCATTATGCTGAAAATGAATTGATGCTTTGAATTGATGAAATAATGATATTTGGTTCAGGTATTATGTATGTGAATGCATGCTAGCAACTTAAAAGATCGGTTTATGAGACTTGATTGAAAATTTTTATTATGAATGGATACTTATATAAGCTTGATGATGATGTATATGTTAAGTAGATAAAAAGTCCCCTTGAATGGGCACGAGAAATCCTCTTTTATGGGCAAAAAGTCCCCTTTAATAGGCAGAAAGTCCCTTCGATGTATTAGAGCACGTATATTTCAGAATGCAATACTATGATATGGAGTAGTATTACATGTCTATATTAAGTGATTAAACAATAAAATAAACCCACTTCAAAAGGACGATTTTAAAACTTTAAAATGAATCTTTAGTCTGTATTGCATGATCATATTTTCTTAATAAACCGAAGTGGCTGGGCGATGATGATGACATTATGAGTATGTAACTAGGGAGTTGCCCTACTGAGAATTGTATAATTCTCACCCTTATGTGTTTTTGTATTCCCATGTGTTCTCCAGGTTGATCGAGAGAATGGGGCTATGTGAAGAGCTAAGACCAGTAGTTTAGTAGATGATATTTTTACTTTATTGTACTTAGTTGGAGTTATATGTATGTAAATGAAATAGAGAACATATTGTACTAAAGCTCTTAGAAGAGCTTCCTCTTGTACTTAGTTATGTATTCAATAAATTTTGTGTTTCTTTGTTATACATTTTAACAGAATCAGTATTAGTTACTTCACGATTCAATTGATCTTGCTATAGATAATTAAGAAAGGTCCGCTAATTTATAAGCAACAACTCCTAAGCATAATGTCATGACTTAAGGATGACGTTGCACTTGGGAGGATGTTACATTATGGTATCAAAGGTTCATCCTTGTAGGACCTTGAGGAATGGACTGACTATGCTTCCAAAGTACAGATAAGTCATGCCTTAAATCTTATCTATATGATAGGATATAGGGTTTAGATATGCATGATAGTCTAGTGGTGTTGTAGTTGGTTACTATCACACTTAGCAGAGTGTTGAGTCTGATCAACTCAATATCTTTGTTTGAGGTGTTTAGGAAATAATGGCAGATCGTAGAAGTATTAGGAACGAAAGGCTAAACTGGATGACATGATGAATACTCTCAGATAGATGGCTGCCGATAAGAGAACACAAGCCACAACACCAGAGTTTCACCACAAGTGCCAAAGGGACGTCACCAACCAAAAATCCAATCTAAGGTTGGGACGTTTAGGATTCGATTGTTGTCTTTTATTTGCCTGTGTATGAATTACTTGTGTGATTTATGAAACTGTCTTTTGGAATCATTTTCAAATGAATTTTGAGGGCAAAATTCTTTTTAAGGTGGGTGGTAATGTAACACCCTAAAAATTATTTAAAAAAAATTCAGGCCAGGGTGAATAGTAACCTTGTGGGTCCCACAGCCCGTCAAACAACCAAACCCCAATTCTGGAACAGGACCCAGGATTGAGAAAAGAGAGAAATAGTGAGGAATAAGGATTTTATACTTGGAATTAATTTTCGGGCAATGTTTGATTACTCGGGTACGGTGTTTTACTTGTCGGTAGAGTTTCGATGTGCGGTTTTTGACACTGTACGAGTTACTTAGTAGCCAAGTAACCTTTTCCAACCACTTTATGCCAAGTGGATGGCAAGGATTGAAACTTGAAAATTAAGTTTCAATCATGGCCTTTCGTTTATTATATTTTACTCGGTAGCCAATATCTCATCCGTTCGATGGAATTTCTGTGAGTTTTAACACCAAAAGCTACTTGCTCCCAAGTTAAAGTAAGCCACTTATCTTGAGCCAAGTAGATGGACAAGATTCATTATTTGACCAACAAAACAAATCCTAGCCATCCATCTCATTATTTTCTTTTAAAAGAAAGAAATACATACTTTGACTACACAATTATGACATCTAACTCAAGATAAATACAAAGCCACCAATCTTATCACCCCACCATCATCATTTTTGGCCAAGAGGCCTTGGAACACAGCCCTCCATTGTTCATCCTCTCAAACCTCCATTAACAAACTTCAAGCTTCAAAAGCCTAAGCTCAAAGTCACTAAAACACTAAGATCCCTTCATAAAACTTGTTCTACTCATCAAGATCTATCAATTCAACCGATTGAAATCTCAATTTTCCATCAATCCTCACATTGATACCTCACTTCCTCACTGATTTAGGGAGGGTTTGGGTTTGATTTAGGAGCTTTGGAGTGAAGGGAATCAATCTTGGAGCAACTTGGAGCCAAGGATCCATTAGGCACCAAAAGTAGGGTTTTCTTTAGCCTTTTCTTCCCAAATTTATTATGAACATTTCTAATTAGTATTATTCTGAAATTTTTTATTGTATTGGTTCATAATATATGGATAGTGATGTATTAATATTGGTGGGGTGTTTGGATGATATTAAAAATCATTTTTGTCAAAAGGGATTTTGGTCTATGCTGTTGGATTTTCAGTTTTTCTCCTGGTAGTGATTGTTCACGAATTTTCTAGTATATTTGTAGGCATTTTAGTGAGCTAGAAAAAATATATGTTGAAGATAACATCCTAGGCTAGTTCCATGAATTTTCTTGAGCTTGATTTTGGACTCCTACTACCTGAAAAAAATCATGAACCGAGACTATATAGGTGCTGCCTGAATTTCTGGTCTTGAAGCTGAGAATTTGTCTAATTTTTCTACCATAGTAAATGATTTAATTCTCCTTTGAAATTTTTACTGCGTGTTGATAACATCTTGAAGTGTAACTGTAATTTTTATTTTGAATTGATTCAATCATTTGCTAGGGTTAAAAATTATGAATTTCAGGTTTTGAGCTGAAGTTGAGTGGTTTCTGACCACCAAATTTGTCTAATTTTGTTAACATAGTTAGAGAACTCTTTTTACTCTGAAAATTTTATGGAACCTTGTGGACACATTGAAGTGTCTTAGAGAATTTTGATAGCCTCTGAATTGATTGTTTGATCTGCAAATAAATTGTGCTATGAATATATGAAATCTGCCATTGTGCTGAAAATGAATTGATGCTTTGAATTGATGAAATAATGACATTTGGTTCAAGTATGATGTATGTGAATGCATGCTAGCAACTTAAAAGATTGGTTTATAAGACCTGATTGAAAAATTTTGTTGTGAATGGATACTTATATAAGCTTGATGATGATGTATATGTTAAGTAGATAAAAAGTCCCTTTTAATGGGCACGGAAAAGTCCCTTCGATGTATTGAGGGCACGTATATTTCAGAATGTAATACTATGATATGGAGTAGTATTACATGTGTATATTAAGGGATTGAATAATAAAATAAACCTACTTTGAAAGGACAATTTTAGAACTTTAAAATGAATCTTTAGTCTTTATTGTTTGATCATATGTTCTTGATAAACCAAAGTGGCTTGGGCAATGACGATGACATTATGAGTGTGTAATTGGGGAGTTGCCCTCCTAGAATTGTATAATTCTTGGCCCTATATGTTTTTGTGTTCCCGTATGGCCTCCAGGTTGATCAGAGAATAATGGGGCTGCTATGTGAAGATCTGAGTAGGTAGTTTAGTAGATGATATTTTTACTTTATTGTACTTATTTGGTGTTATGTATGTAAATGAAATAGAGAACGTATTATACTAAAGCTCTTAGAAGAGCTTCCACTTGTACTTAGCTATGTATTCATTCAATTTTGTATTTCTTTGTTATACATTTTAATAAAATCAGTATTAGTTACTTCTCAATTCAATCGATCTTGCTATAGATGACTAAGAAAGATCCACTAATTTATAAGTAACAAATCCTAAGCATAATGTCATGACTTAAGGATGACGTTGCACTTGGGAGGATGTTACATCGGGTCGTGACAAAGTGGTATCAGAGCTAGGTTTCCCTGCATGTCACGAGCAAGTGTCCACAAGTAGCATGACGTTTATGTAAATGGAAGAGCACCCATTTGCATTAACAAAGTATTGCTTGAGGCCTTTAGGATGGTCAGTCATGTTTTAGTTCATAGGAAGTGTCTTGCCCTTTCTTTCATGATCTACCTTATCCCACGTGTTCATGTTTCCAGGATTCAGTATGCCTCCTTTTCGCTATCCTTCTTCATGTCCTCCATCGTAGTAGTGGCTTTTCCAGCTCGGATGCTTGCTTCAGAGTTCTAGAGCAAGCTTTGGCCACACTCAAGCGTGTTGGCTAGACAAGTGGAGGCGGGTTCCAGCCACCCCAATCCGGCAACAAGTAAGGGATCCAATGATCGGCCTAGAGTGTTAGGAGAATGGATCCACCCCTTTCATGGACAACTTATGACGGAGGATCCCAAGTTCCTGGGAGATGAGAAGATTACTGAGTCTTCGACTGCTCTTCCTGAAGGCCACAAAGTTAGTTGGTTTCCAGGGAGGCTAGGCTAGGTTATGGTAGGCAAAGCTTCTCAGAGGCATGGTGGCTCCGGGCCACCCTTTTGGGAGGAGGATTCTCTGGACGTAGGCGGGCAAGGATGATAGAGGAGTTTCTGAGGCTTTGCATGACGTCGGGCATGATGGTAGGGAGTGTGATGAGAGGTTCTCCTCTTGGCTTCCGCGGCTTGCAGGGCATGCTTGGTCTAGAGCGGAGAGGTGAGATGGTTTGTTTAGGGTCTCCCAAGGACATGTTTATGAGCTTACAGCCTCACGTAGGGGCCATGGACTATGCTTAGATTGTGGATATAGGAATTAGGCTTGAGAGTGGCTTGGCAGAGCACAAGGCTATGTCAGAGACCAAGCAAAAGTGCCAAGCTTCATGGCCTTTTCCCGTGGAGTGGTTAGAAGGAGTTCCAGCGGGCCAATGGTAGGGTCGGATAGGTCAGTCGCTTCTAAAGCCCACCCACATCTGGCCCAGCTCTATCATGGTTTGTGGCAAGGGAGGTAGCCGTGGATGGGACAGGGTTCAGTGCGCCGATCGATCACATGGGCTTGTCAGTACATCCAGGAAGTGCCACGAGGCCAGTGTTTTCTTGGTACATTTGTATGCTAGGTTCCAACGAGGTAATAAGTGGAATGATTGTCCTTTTACCAAGGCAGCCTCAAACCAGGGGTTAGCGGACCTCATCACATCGGCTCATTCCTTTCGATCGGCAACCCATAGTGGTGTAGTTCCTCGAGTTAGCGGAGGAAATGGCCCGGGCGGGGCCCAGGGAATGGGCCGCAGTACCATTCCTATGCCCTGGTCATCAGCACACACCAATACCATACACGCCATTACCTTGTAGAGTTATTGATCATGTGCTAGCATGGTAGTTCCTGTCTTTTAGTGTAGTACAAATGTGATTAGAATGGATTTGGAGGATAATTTTGAATCTAGAATGTAGACGTTCTTGAGTAAGCGAGATTGAAGAATAGGGAGATTAGAAGCCAAAGACTAGGAGCCCTTATATGCCAGTTGATGTTAGACATAAGAGAAAGAGAGCCATAACAAGGACGAAAGTGACGTTTAGCCCCTTCCTTGAAAGCTTAAGTGTGCATGAGGTGGTGGAGCATATGTGCTCATCAGGACTTGCACCGTGGAAGGGCTGCCTTTGGAGGTGGAGTCATCAGGTGTAAGTGCCATGATAGGAGCCTTTGTTGCCTTGATGGGAAAGGGCTACCCTTAGAGGCGGAGCCACCTGGGGCATGACAATTGGCATCCTCGACTAGAGTATAGTGGCCTTTAGTAATGGCATAAGTCTCCCAAAGTATTGAGCTCATACGTTAGAGTATCATGTAGAGTGTTGGGCATTGGGCCTATCCTTGAAACCCCATGTGGGTTAAGTATCCCGTTTCTTGATCTTCAGCTACACAAGTTTAGATCTTGGGACCAAATCTTTTAAGGGGGAAGATTGTAACCCAAGTGTACACGTGTTGACGTGTTCTTGGATGGCCTCAAGGTCCCTGGGACCACTTCTATGTTTGGACCTACACCTCCTTGGAGGGCTATATGTTAGAGTCATATTCTTGGGATTAAAAGTTCTGGTAATTGTTCCTAGAGGGAAAACAAGTTAAAGAGTGATTTTTAATTATTTTTCCAAACCGTTAAATATTTCATTTTGTACCACAAGTTTAGAAAGGTGAGGATTTATGGATTTGAACTAAAACCCAAAATTTGGATTTTTGATTGGTTGTGATTTTGATTTTTTTGATATTTTATTTGAATCCAAATAGAGGATATTTTCTTATTTACATATATGTTTTAAAGTTAAATTTAACATAAGTGATTATTGAGGGTGGGTGCTGTTGGGTGTTGTTGCTACAAAATTTTGCGGACAGCTTCACCCAGCGATATTGTTAAGTGAGTAAAGCTTTACTCAGCAAATGTGTTTGATGTCAGCATAGTGTAAAACGATGCAGTTTTGATAAATGAGCCCCCAACCTCTTATAAAACACCCCAACTTAGGATTTTCTTCCCAAACCCAAAACATTCCTTCCAAACCCTCCTTCTCTCCCTCCCACTCCATTCCTTCTCCTCCTAAGAGATCAAGGCAAGATTATGGGTTTTGTCATTCCTTTCCTCTCCATTTCCATGTTCTTTGGTTGAGATTGTTGTTAGCCTCCATTGTTGCCAAGTGGGTGCTACCCCAATGTTGTTGAGTTATATTAGAATTATCTAGAGTTGTGGTTGCTCTATGGCAGTTGGTGCCATCCGCTCCATGGAGCTCCCTTGGTATTACCGTTTATTGTTCTCCCCTCCAGGTGAGTGGGTTTCAATCCTATTACCTTTATTTTAGTCATTAGAGTTATTTTCCTCATATTGTGGCATAACGTATAATGTTAGAGCATATTTCAAGAGATTTTAGATAAATGTCAATTATGTCAAGTTTACGAAACCATGGGTTTCAATTATCATGAAATGTATTATTTGAGACTATTTTTAGAAAGGATTAGAGGTTAGGGATGATTTTGTTAAGTCAGAAAATTGAGGTTTTCAAAGAGCATGAAATCATTTTCAGAATTCATGGGACCATTGTTGGTAAAATGATTTTTAAGAGTAGGATAATTATATGATAGAGTTTACACGGAGAAAGAGCATAGTCCAGAGTTTTAGAGAAAATGAATATATATATATAGAGAGAGAGAGAGCAAGGCATGATTTAGCTTTTGAATAAATATGTTATATGATTTTAAAGTGTTATGATTATAAACCCAGTGTTTTTGAGCTATGATTTTAGAATATCAAGTATATGAGAATATTTAACATAAGATATAGATCTAGAATTTCAGTTTTATGGTACCAAGAGGTAAAAATTCAGTATGATTCATAACAACTATCAAATACATATTCTGTGGGCTTGAAATTGAAATGCCTACAAGTGGGAGATCCATTGGGCACGATTTTCAAGCCAGTTATGCTAAAGTTAGATTGTTAGAATTATTTGAGTCCAGAACTCTCAGGGTACTAATAATTTAGGACTCGTGTTCGCCAAGGGCGGAGTACCCACCTTCGACATTGTTGTTTTTAATTATTTTCAGTTCAGTTATGTATGATGGTTAGTATTTAGATAGCCATGGTGGCAATAGTATAAATCAGCCATGGAGGCAATATTATGAACGACCATGGACAATAGCAGTAAACATCTATGGTGGCAAATTTCAAAATGGGACCTAGTTAGGTGCCCTCAGCTTGTCCACGAGGGACCACAGGAATAAGAAAATTTGATAGCTATTATTATTATTTTCATTATTATTATCCTTATGAATGTTTATCAAGTTCAGAGCATTATTGACTATGACTTAGAGGAGTTTAGAGCTTTGTTATATATGTTATACATGAGATTGTTAGCAAGAGTTTTAGAATTTATTTTATAAGTGTTATTGTTATTGTTATTAGTATTATTATGACTTTTATGCATTTTGGTTGTTGTCCCATGAAAGCGGTTACGGGTGGAATTCACTCACTAAGTTTTGTAACAAAACTCACCCTTATTTTCTTCCTTTTCTCACAAATGCAGGTATAGCTCAAGATCATCCTCTTCCTCCCCCTCAACAATAGCCTATTCCAGTTGGTTAGCTTCACGTTGCCGTGAAGTATTTTAGGTCCTTTTTGGTAGAGTGCCCTAGTGATATGATGGGTAGGATCCTGGACTACATGCATTCATAGATTTTTATTTTGCATTTTGTTGTACCGTGAATTAGATTATGTTGTGATTGCATGATCATAGCTTTCATGGTTTTGAAATTTGTACAGAGAGTAATTCGATTTATGTTATATTATGACTGTAGATTTCAGAACCTGATTATGAAACTATTTATGATGTTTTAGACTTCAAAGAGAAAATGATTGTGTTAGATATGAATTCTTATTTGAAAATGGATTTTATGATTTAAGTTTTCTGCATATAGAGTGATTCAGCGTCATGAGGCTTACATGGGGATGGATTCCTCACGTGTCGGTCATGATCCAGGTCGGTCGTGACATTAACCCATGAAACATTTTGGCCAAAACGTCCTCTTCCCTCTCATATGTGATTTTGTCAAACACTCACACACTCACACTCTCTCATTCTTACTATTCACTTTTTTGGCCAAAACTTGTCCACAAGTTGTGTAAAATAAAATACTCTTACTCTTCTAAACTCAAGCTCTCTTCTTCCTCTTCTCCTTCATCTTCAAGAACCACCATTATTGCTCAATATCCAAGCTCCAAACATCAAACCAATACACCACCACCATAGATTAACCCCTAAACATTTAACCTTTCTATCCTCATACACAAGAACACAACAAAGATCCTTCCCCTATTTTATCTTGCCTTGGCCAAAACCCTCTTGGACCTCAACAGAAGATTTTTCTTCTCTTCTTTTCACAAGAACAAGTGCTTTTCATCTTGCAAGAAAGAAATCACTTTGGTAGGGATTTTATTCTTGAGTGTTATTTTCATTTCTATTCTTTTCTTTTGTTTTTGTTATGATCAAGGTCATAGCGTGATGATGAGTGTTCTTGATGATGGTTGTGAGACCATCATGTGTATGACTTCTAAAGCTTAAGGCTTGATCTTTGGTTTCAAAAAAAAAAAAAGAGAAAGAATGCTCATTTGGTTTCTTTGTTGTTTTTGAGCTTGATGGTGAGTCCAAGAAATGAGGTTCTTTGAACCATGGGAATGAAAGACTCTAAAGCTCATTTTCATTTTGTTAAGATTAATGGGGTTGCAAGTCTCACTCTTTAACGTCTTGAGTTTTCAAGCTTTAATAAGATATAAAAATGGACTTGCACTCATGTTTATGTTTCAAGTCTTACATCTTCATATTTATATTTCAATGTCTTGCATATCATGTTTATATTCCAAGTTGTCACCTTGTAATCCTAAAGACTCAAAAATGAACTTGCATTTTCATGTTTATATTTTAAGTTGTCACCTTATAATCTTGAGGACTTAAAAATGGGCTTGCATCTCATGTTTATATTTCAAGCCTTGCATATCATATTTATATTTCCAAGTTATCACCTTATATTATTTAAGACTTAAAATGAACTTGTATGACATATTTATGATTCTAGCTATCACCTATGTCTCTAAAGCTCAAGACTTGCCCATTTGGTCTTAAATGAAAATTTTGATTATAGACACGTGTGTGTGTGTGTGTGTGTGTGTGTGTGTGTGTGTGTATTGGCCATGTTCATGTAATGGGTTTGAAGTTAGTTTTATTTTATTTTGATACTAGAATCTTGTGTCTTGGGTATGCAAAGGAATTTTGAAAGAATTGGAAATTTAAAAGGAGCAAAAAATGTGATTTTGAATAAGTAGAACCTTATTCATGGAACTTTGAGTTTTGCTCCTGATTTCAATTTTGGCACTATTTGACATTGTTTAACATTGTAGGATATTGTTTGGCACTGTTCACATGGTAAAAAATGTGTTAAAAATTGTTTCATATGTCTTAGATGTCTTAGAATGGCCTGTGGGAAAAACTAGTAATTAGAAATAGTAAAAAATATAATTTTCTAAAGCTTTTGTAATTTTAATTTCTAGTCCTTTTTACATTTCAGCACTATTCAACACTATTTGGCATTGTTCACATGAATAAAAATTATTAATAATTGTTGCAAAAATTACTTTTAGCATCTTAAGAAAAATTAGTAACTAAAAAGGGTTAAAAATGTAATTTCCAAAGCTTTTGAAATCAATTTCTAATCCTGCCCACATGTATAGTACTATTTGGTCCTGTTCACATGCTTAAAAATTATTTTTGGTATCTTGGGTGCTTAAAAGGATAATTACAAGTGCTAGGTTAGACCATTTGCAAAATGTGAAAAATAGTGCTTGAACTTATCATTATGGAATTTTGGCCAAATGGATTTAATTAGAGTTAGTAATGATTTTGAATGTGTCCATGTATCCAAAATACCATTTATTATGTTAAGAATAATTTTTAGAAGCATTAACACTTGATAAGTGTCAAAAATGTGAAACTTTACACTTTGACCCCAAAAATCTAACAAAATTTGGCCAATGGCCCAAAATGGGTTTTATGTTGAATTTAAGTGATTTCTAAGTGTTATGGGTCTCTTAAAAGTGTAAATTAATTTTGAGAATCATTAGTTTGAGAAAATGTATTGACAGGGAAATTTACACTTTGACCCACAAACTTTTAGAAATTAGGTTTTGACCCTCTTTGGGCTAAAGTATAATTATCAAGAATTTTATGATATTAATGTGAATGATATGTTGTGAGAGCTATGTTCATATGAATTGTTTGGAAATTATATGACTTGAAGTGATTATGCAAAATTATGTATTAGTGGTAACACCCTAAAAATTATTTAAAAATTAATTTAGACTTTATTAGTCGTAATTTAAAAAATTTGACAGTTTTAGCAATGATGAAGATGGTCCAACGATGAAAAAAAAATTGACCTGGGATGAATAGTGACCTTACGGGTCCCACAAGCTCGTAGGACAATCAAAACCCTAGATCAACAGGAAATGCCCGAGACTAGAAAAGAGAGGGTTAAGGTTAGAAATGATAAGGAATGAGAAGTTATACCTAGAATTAATTTTCGGGTAATGTTTGATTACCCGTGTAAGTGTTTTACCCATTCGGTAGAGTTTTGATGTGTAGTTTTTAACACGTACAAGTTACTTAGTGGCCAAGTAACATTTACCAACCACTTTATGTCAAATGGATGGCAAGGACTGAAACTTGAAAAGTAAGTTTCAATCATCGTATTTCATTTATTATATTTTACTCAGGAGCCAATATCTCATCGGTGGAATTTTGGTGTGCGATTTAACAGAAAAAGCTACTGCTCCCCAAGCTAAAGTGAGCCACTTATCTTCAGCTAAGTGGATAGCCAAGATTCATTCTTTGACTATCCAATCAAATCCTAGCCATTCATATCATTTCTTTTCCCAAAAAGAAAGAAAATTACACTTTACTTACATAAATACTACATTTATATCAAGATAAAGATAAGCTACCTAACTTTCTCACTCCATCATCATCAATTTTGGCCATAACCCTTCAAGAACACCTCCTCCATTGTTCTTGCTCCCAAACCCTTATTCTTGCTTTCAAATCCCCAGAATACTAGCTCAAAATTACTAAAACACCAAGATCTCTTCATAAAACTTGTTCTACTCATCAAGATCTATCAATCCAACCGATTGGAATTTGAAATCCTCACCAATCCTTACCTTGCTATCACACACCTCACTGATTTAGGAGGGATTTGGGGTTAATTTGGAGGCCTTAAAGTGAGCAAAATCCTTCTTAGATCACCCTTGGAGCCAAGCTCCCTAAAGCCACCAAAGTAGGGTTTTCTTTGGCCTTTTCGTTCCAAATTTATTCTGAACATTTCTGATTTGTTTTGGTCTGAAATATTTTATTATATTCGTTGATGATATATGGATATTGATGTATTAATTTTGGTGAAATGTTTGGATGATGTTAGAAAACCCATTTTGGCAAAAGAAGTTTTGAATCATGTGCTGGAATTCTTGGCTTTGTACTAGTAGGTTATGAATCACAAATTTTCTGATGTATTTGTAGATGTTTTTATGAGCTATAAAAATTATATATTGAAGTAACACCTTAAGCTACAAATTTTCTTGAGTTTTGATTTTGAGTTATCCTGCTTTAAAAAAAATCAATAATTGAGATTGTAACCATGTTGCCTGGATTGTGGGAACTGAAGCTATGATTTTGTATAATTTTATTATCATAGCAAATGATTTAATTTTCCTTTGAAATTTTTACAGAGTATTGGGAACATCTTGAAGTTCAACCGTGATTTTTCTTTTGAATTGATTCAATCATTTTCTGAGGCTAAAAATTATGAAATTCAGGTTCTAAGCTAAGGTAAAGTGATTTCTGATCACCAAATTTATCTAATTTTATTAACATAGTTAGAGAACTCTTTTTCTCTAAAATTTTTATAGGACCTTGGGGACACATGGAAGTGTTTTGAATAATTTTTATAACCTCCAAATTGATTGTTTGATGTGTAAGTAAATTTGTGCTACAATAGTGTGAAATGTGCCAAATTGCTGGAAATGAGCCCAAACCTTGAATTGGTAATGTAATGACATTTGGTTCAAGTATGATGTATGTGAATGCATGCTAGTAACTTAAAAGATTAATTTATGAGGCCTAATTGAAAATTATATTGTGAATGGATGCTTGTATAAGCTTGATAATGATAGGAAAAGGGCACGAAATAGTCCCTTTTAGTCTAAAGCGGAAGGTTCCCTGAATGTGTAAAGGCACAGGAAACTCCCCTTTGATGTACTGAGGGCACGTAAAGTTGAAAATGAATTATTATGATGTTGAGTAGTATGACATATGTATATTGAGTGATTGAGTAAGTAAAATAAACCCACTTCGGAAGAATGATTTTTGAACTTTAAAATGAACCTTTGATATATGTTGCATGCTCACAATTTTACTAATAAACCAAAGTAGCTGGGACAATAACGATGACATGAGTTTCATTATATGTTTTGGGATGCCTACTGAGAATTTTATAATTCTCACCCCTATGTGTTTGTTTTAGGTGTCTCCTGGTTGATTCCAGAGATAGGAAAGCCCATACAAGAAAGGACTGAAGACAATGTTTGTTGTACTTAGTTATATAAAAGTGTCTGGAAATATAGTAAAGAGCAGATGTGTACTAAAGCTCATAGAAGAGCTTCCTTTTGTACTTGGCATGTACTAAATAAATACTTTGTTTCCTTGCTATATATTTGATAGAACCACGAGTTAGTTACTACACAATTCGACCAATTCTTGCTATAAATAATTAAGAAAGGTCTGCAAATTTATAAGTAACAACTCTCGAGTACGATGCCATGACTTAAGGATGAGGTTGTACTTGGGAGGATGTTACAATGACTATGCATGCTTGATTGATACCATTTGTAACGTCCTATGCCGCTTTATGGGTTGATGACTGTGCATGCTTGATTCTTGAATTGTGCAAGTAATGGCTACTATTATGTTATATATATATATATATATCCTATTGAACATAGCATATGCATTAGCTAAGTCTGGTCATTGATATCTGGCATCCTGGATAGGAGCATGTTTACTTTTCAATGGGATATTGATGATAACATGCTTATGGATATATGTAAAGAATGTGATGCATGCTTATATGATCAATTACATGATGAATTGTGACATGTTGTGATTATAAACAAATGATTGAGGTGCATAATTGATGTGTTCTATGGCATGAGGAAAATTTGGGAAGCCTTTCCAGGTTTATCTGGATTTCCATCAAATTTGTGGACTTAGAAAAATTATGGAGTTTATGAGTATGAAATGTTAAATGAAAAGTTATGATGACTGTGCTTATATGCTCATGTTTGCATCTCTAAATAACATGCTAAGATTAAAGGTGACATAAGACACTTGGAAATGATCCTTCCATAATGGGGGGAGCCTAGCATAAGGTGATCCAGGGTGATGATCTTTCTGGAATAGGCTGCTGGATAAAGTGATCCAAGTAGGTGATCTTTCGTAATAGGTAGGCCCAATGGAAAGTGATCCAATGCCCCCTAACCCATACTCTAAGAGTTGAGAATTTGCTTATCGAGAGGATAAGTATAGACTAATGACGACTAGTTAGGTATAAGCTCATAACCTTAGAACTTTCAAGAAGGAGAGTATTAGGGTGGCCCCTATAAAAGAAAGATTAAGGAAGCTAAGTCACCTAGGAAAGAAAAAGAGAAAAGCTGTGTGCCATAGTTGGATATGTTCCTTATGCTTCTATATTATGTCATTGTGTACTTGAAATGTTGCATAAGGTATTGACATCATTTATAATATGGTATAGTGCATTCATGACATTAAGAATCATGCCAAAAGATACAGGCCTCAACTAATAGTATTTGGAACTTAATAAATGAATCTTATTTATGAACACTATTTTCATAATGAAACCAGGTCCTTGGGGACGATGATGATGACAATTTGTGGAGATGGAAAACCCTACTAAGATTCTTGCATAAGTTTTTCACTCCCTCTCTTTCTTTCCTTTTTCATCTTCAACAAGGTTAATGGCAATGTCCGTGGACTTCCTTGAGATGCTTGGCATGGGAGTTGCACTATGGTCTAGATTAGAAGTGCAGGCATAAGAGGAGATATAGTCCCTCCTATTTGCAGCGCTTAGGAGTTGTCTCATCTTTGTGCATGCTCATAACTTAGTTTATGGTAGACGTGAACCCATGAAGGGTATAGCTATGTTATAGTTATGCTTAGCTTTTGAATTATTGTATGCTCAACCTCTATAGGTGGGCTCAATATATTTGTTATGGTATTATGCTTGTGGAATACTTCTATATTATTATTATTATATGACATGAAATTTAAATTTAATGTTATGATATGATGTTTTTAGTTTATGTTATACCCTGCTGTGATTTGCATGTATGCTATCTGATGGATGGTTAAGAATACATCAATTGTAACACCCTAATATTTAACTCAACATGCCTAGGATGTATTTAAGTTAATTATTAGTTATTACTCTTTTGTTCCAATTCTTAATTTAAACTCTTGGAAATATTTTAATGCAATTATAGGTAAATTTTTTTTTCAAAACAAAACATGAGCCGTGTGTACTAAGAAAAACTCATCATCTGTCTCGCACAAATAGAGGAGAAATAAAAACGAGTCACATGCGTGCATAATAATCACATGAACAAAACCATATCATCATATATAATTATAGTATAAGTATTAACCGTTCCACATCACGCACCAAAATACACTACTAAAAGGATATCATGCCTACCAACAGAGGTTGGGCTAGGTATAGTCATTAGAAAAGACATAAATAGTACATGGATAAAAACTAAAATAACCTACTAAAACATCTTCTCCCACTACTCCTCCTGAGACATGCATAGAGTAGATAACCTCTAACAAAACTATCAAAATAAGGTTATCCTTTCCACGAGATATGCATAAGCACTCCAAAAGGTCCACCATCAACACCTACTAATGACACTCCCAAGAGGAGGATAGGTATCCAGCACACGAGCAAGGTTAGTAGGAGTAGCGAGACGACCCACAAAATGATAAGGCTAGTTGGCAGGATTGAAGTGCATCTAGCAAGTGAGAGCATCAATGTGGATCACGAACGTAGCCATTGACCTCTGAAGAGGAGATGGAAAAGAAAGACATAGAGAATGAGAAACTTATACAAGAATCTCAATAGGGCTTTCACCTCCAACCAAATGTCATCATCTTTGTCCTGAGGAACCTCGGGTTTCATTATGAAAATAGTGGACATAAATAAGATTCATTTATTAAGTTCCAAATCCCATTATCCGAGGCCCATATCTTTTAGCATGAATCTTAATGTCAAGAATGCATCATACCATATTATGAAATGCATGTCAATGCTTATGCAACATACCATAAGACTTGAATGAATTATCATAACATAAGAAACATAATTCATCTTAATATAATCTTTCCTCTTTACTTTCTTAGGTGACTTAACTTTTCTTGTTCTTTTTTATGGGGCCACCCTAATACTCTCTCATCTTGATAGTTCTAGGTTATGAGCTTATACCTAACTAGTCATCACTAGTCTACACTTATCCTGGAGATAAGCAAATTCCCAACTCAGAGTGTGGGTTAGGGGACATAGGATCACCTTTCATAACCATTAATTCCTGGAGTCTAAAGGATCACCTTTATTGGATCACTTCTCATAACCATTAATTCCTGAGTCTAGAGGATCATTTCTGTAACATCCTCCCAAGTACAACCCCATCCTTAAGTCATGGTATCATACTCAAGAGTTGTTACTTATATTTCGGACCTTTCTTAATTATCTATAATAAGGGTCGATCGAAATACGTGTTAACTAACTCGTGGTTCTATCAAGATATATAGCCAGAAACAACTTATTTATTTAATACAAATCAAGTACAAAAGGAAGCTCTTCTAAGAGCTTTACAGTACATCCGTTATCTCTTATGTTTTAAGACATATACATACACTTAAGTACAAAAAAAACACAAGTTCTGCTACTAACTACTGCAAATCCACTTGATCTTCTCCTGATGCCTCACCGTCTTCTAGATCAACCTGGGACGAACAGGAAAAACAAATACATAGGGGTGAGAATTCTAACATTCTCATAGGGCGTTCCCAAAACATATACTGAAGTTCATGTCATCGTTATCGCGCCATCCACTTCGATTTATTTAACAAAAAGTGATCATGCATTACATAATGACTATTCATTTTTAAAGTTCAAAATCTATCTTTTCTAAGTGGGTTACTTTTAAGAAAAACCAATCACTTAATACACCTCTACCGTAACTATACTCATAGTAAGTTATGGCAACCAAGAAGAACCAATATACACAAATATGTATATGCCCAATGTAATGAAATTCATCTTTGATTTTCCTTGATGAATCAAAAGTATCACATCCCTCTCTATTTGCCTTCGACAAGCCAAAAGGATCTTAATCCACTCCATTTGCCTTTGACAAGTCAAAAGGATCTCACTCACTCTATTTGCCTTTGACAAGTCAAAAGGATCTCACTCACTCTATTTGCCTTTGACAAGTCAAAAGGATCTCGTGTGTCATTATTTGCCCTTGTCAAAGAGGATCTCAAGTTTCATTATTTGCCCTTAACAAGTCAAGAGGATCTCAAATTTCTTGGGATCATAGAATTTAATTCCGTACATCATTCACTGTATGCATAAAACACATACAGGCATCCATTCACAACGAAATTCTCATTTGTATCTTATAAATCAACCTTTTAAATTATCTAGTATGTATTCATATGTCACAAGACATACAGCCAAAAAGGTAACATCAAGTACTCATGTCATTCAAGAACCAAAAATTCCATTACTTCATCAATTCAAAGCATTGTTGCATTTCCAGCATAATGGCAGATTTTACACCATTGTAACACGAATTATGTTGCCCCTCAAACAATCAATTAAGAGGCTATAAAAATTTCACATGACACTTCAATGTGTCTAAAACAACCTGTAAAAATTTCAGGGCAATCAGAATTATATAACCACTTCAATAAAATAGGCAAATCTGGTGATCAGAAGCCACAAATTCATAGTCCAGACTTGTGTTCTCAAAATATTTAGCCCTAGAATTCGATGGAATCATGGTACAAGAAAATTCACAGAGGTATTTCAACATGTTATTAGTCTTGTGTATAAATTTCAGGAGCTATCTCAATCAATTGCTATGATGAAAAATTCGGGCAAGTTTGTCACTTCAGTCCCAACAATTCAGACAAGCAGTTACAATTCGGTTTCTAATTTTTTTGAGGCATCAAACCTTAGAATTAACCCCTAAGAAAATTCGTGTATTTAGTTTAAGGGGTTAAATACAACATATAATTTTCATGGCTCATGAAACCACCCACAAAATTTCCAGAAAATTCGTGAAAGGTTCTGATTTCAGAACAGGAATAGTCCAGCAACCTAGTTCCAATTTCACTTTAGAGAAAACCCATTTTAAAACCATCGAAACACAACACAAAAATTCATACATCAATATCAATATGTTAACCATCAATATCATCAAAATTTTCAGAATTAGGCCAAGCCAAAACAGAATTGAAAAATTTCACAAGGAAGGCAGCAAAACCCTACTTTGAGAGCTCTTGAGCTCTATGCTCCAAAGGATGCTCTAGAATGCTTTTGCTTCACTTCAAAGCTTCCCCACCAACATCAAACCCTTCCTTTAACCTCTGATTGTGTGCCCTCAAAGTTGGAAAAAGTGATGGATTCAAATTATAATCAGTTAGATTTGTAGGTTATGATGAATAGAATAAGTTTAGTGAAGAGAGTTTGTGGTTTTAGTGACTTTGAGCTAGGGTTTTGCAAGCTTGAAGCTTGTTAATGGAGTTTGAGAGGAAGAACAATGGAGGAATGGTTCTTAGAGAGGTCTGGACGAAATTTTCATGAAGGAAATGATAAGATATTGATTTTATGAGTTTATGACAAAATGCATAGAATTTTCAAGTCCAAAATGTTTTCTTTTTTAAAGATAAATGTAGAAATTTTTTGTAAGCATCCTATTGGTCCTAATAAAGTGGCAATGGTGTGGCTTCTTCTAAGCCACACACTTGTCTAGATGGGTGGCAAACTTTCACTGGAAGTTTCATTCGTGTAAGAAACTATAACAGAAATCTCACCGAACGGGTAAACACCGTACCGATTAACCGATATTGCCGAAAATTTATTTTAAGTATAAAATTATCAATCCCACCTATTTCTAACCTTATTCCCATGTTTTCCTAATTTCGGGCACCTGGGCCCAAATCTAGGTTTCAGCTGTCTGCGGCCTGTGGGGCCCACAAGGTTACTATTGGCCCGAAATTTTTTTTTTTGACAATTCCGTTGGGCCGCCCTCATCATTACTAAACTATTATATTTTTGAAATTATGATTAATAAAGCTCAAATTAATTTTTAATTAAATTTTAGGGTGTTACAATTTCCACGTATCTTATGTCACTTTTAACCTTAGCATGTGATTTAGAGATACAAACATGGGCATATAAACATAATCATCATCATAACTTATCAGTTGACATTTCATACTCATAAACTTCATAATCTTTATAAGTCCAAAAATTTGACGAAACCTCAGGCATAACGTGTAACACCCTAATATTTAACCCATACGCCTAGGACGTATCAAGATTAATTATTAGTTATTACTTCCCTTTAAATTCATTTACAAAATACTTAGCGAAATACAGGTAAAATTTTGTTTTATTATTATTATTATTTTTGAAATGAAACACGTAAAACAAAGTGCGAGCCTTTGTATAACATAAGCGAAACGGAAAGAGGAAGAATAAATAAATCATACAAATCAAAAGCCATAAAGAACACATCAATCATGAAAACATTCCTCATAACATTAATTAACATAGTTTAGTACATCACTACAGAAATATAAAGGAAAGCATAAAGTCTTACCCATATAGTGGGAGAGCTTTAGGACAATAACAAAAATAAGAAACTTAACAATGAATACATGAAACACCCCAAAAGAATTTCCCTACAAAAGCAACCCTCCTCTACAGCCTACATACAACACTAATCCTCGGACGAAGATATGTAACCTACGAACTGCCAAAGCTCCTCGATGTGGCCCACCAAAGAGGGGGCGTGGGCATGCGAATTGGTGGAGCGATGTGACCACCTCGGCGAGGGCGCCTCTCGGCTGACGTACACGCCTCATAGGCATCGCTAAAGACCGTGTCCTCGCTACCCCTCAGCCACCAAAGGCACCGAAAGGCGGAATCCTCCGAATAAGGATCGGCCGGTGAGTCCTCAGATAGGTCCCTCCCGCAACGACGTATGAGGGGTACGTACTTCGGAGAATCACGCACAGCTGAGGATGATGGGGACAGGCGTTCTGCTCATCAGGGGTCGCGTCCTCTCAAAAATCATGTCATCGCCAAAGGGAGAAGTCGGGAAGCGGAAACGGAGACCGGAAAGGCAAATGGGCATCCCATGTATGCAAAAATGCGTATAGCACAACGACCTTCGAAATGGTATGACTGGTGATCGGATCGTAGTGCACTCCCACAGGCACATCAACAAAAATCACGATAACGCCATCGCAGCTGGAGACGTAATGGAAAGAGAAATAGAGAGAGAGGGTGAGAATCTTGCTAAAGAATCTCAGTAGGGAAATCCCCTATCCTAGTGTCATCGTTTACGTCCCAGGAACCTTGGGTTTATTATGAAAAGGTTAAGCATGCATAGGTTCATTATGAAGTTTTCACAAAAGATATTTATCCAAGGTCCGTGTTTTTATAATGAATCTTAATGCATGTATGCAACATAATAGTTCATGGATGCATGGCAGTACTTATAGGCAAACCAACAATAATCAATCAACATATAAGTGGCATGAAACTTCTCTTTGAACATCATTCCTTCATCTTAATCTAGTGACACCAAACATAAAAGTAACCGCACCCTTAAACTAGGCTATGAGCTCATACCTTAACTAGTCGTCACTAGTTCTTACTTATCCTCTTGATAAGCGAATCATAAACATAATCATAATCATAATCATCAAAATCCCGACTCCAGAGTATGGGTAGGGGCCTAAGGATCACCCATCATGGGACTTTTTCCTTCTTCGAAATGCATCGACTGGTTAAGACCAGCGACTTTGTCCGCTTTGGAGGCTGAATGTCTATGCCCTCACAATTTTACCTTCTCCTTGGAAGTAGGAGAAGTACATCTCAGTGTGTCACTTTAAACTCTTATTTTTCAAAAACTTTCTTAGTCTCTCAAATTTGACGGAAATTCGGCAACATAACAGCTACTCTCCGAATTTCCTTAAATTTGAGTCATGCCACATAATCTCAATCACATGCACCATTTTTATGGAACTTTCTCAAATCAATAACTTTCAGTTCACATGAGCATATTCCTCAATCTCATTCATATTTCGAAACCTCATGCATCTCAAATACATGGCACAACACTTCATCATATCAACATATCAACTATACACATAAGGTTTCATACTTGAAATGTAATCATATTCACATCATTAAGAATATACTCTCTGGTCTCATGCTCACATCACACCTCCTATCTCATGGTGTCTTATGCTTTGGCCCTTACGGGTCTTAAATTCTTTTCTAGTAATCTTATCACCCATTGCAAGTCTTTATCATATCTAGGGAATTGTTCTTTATAATTCTTCTAACATTATACTCACTAATTCATCTAACAGCATTATATAGATTACTCATCAAGATCATTTATTCAACTTCGGGATCTAGAATCTATGCCTTAAACTCTTTTCTAAGTTCTATCTTTGCCTAAGATTCTATGTTCAACTCCTAGGCATAATCACTAGTTATGAACCATCTTCCTTAAGCTCAATTATGCTGGAAAAGAAGTTATTATTCTTGTGTCTAAGCACTTTAAGATTCTAGTTCTAAATTGTCCTTATTTGTTTAGTCTCACCAATCCTCTAAAATGTTCCTCACTTCGCTAAGCATAATATTATGCATTCTAACTCCTCAAACAGAATTTATACAGTGGCCACAAAAGATAAAATAGAAACCAAAAATGTTCATCACACATAATCACATAAACTCAGGTTATAAGTGCACACAAGTTGCTAGTTTTTCTCTTGGACAATTTCAGGAGCAAAAGGTGTTCTGGTAATCGATTACATGTTCCTGTAATCGATTACCAGGAGCTAAATTTATTCTGGGTTCAAACAACCTGGTAATCGATTACATAGGATGGTAATCGATTACTTAGGTTAAATGTTTGAAAAATAAACATCGAGTAATCGATTACACTAACAGGTAATCGATTAGGGTTTTGATGAAGGTTCTGGGCATGAAGAACAGCCTTGGTAATCGATTACATTGTGGTAATCGACAGAACCAAAAACCCTTCAAAAACCACTCTGGTAATCGATTACATAAGCTGTTAATCGATTACCAGGACCTCCAATTTGAGAAAACACAATTTTTGACACATTTCAAACCATTTAAACACCTTGAGACCTCATAAAACATTTTTCCAACATTTTTCTGAAATCATCCTTACATTTTACAAAATCAAACCATCATTGTATCATACTAAACACATTCACTTATCATGGTTAAAATTTCCTTTTGAAGATACTTAGGGCAAGTCTTTGAGCTCTAGAGTATTTAGGTGATAACATAATCTTAAACATGCTATGCACTTCATTTTACTCTTCATTACAAAGTAAAGTGATAGCATAAAATAAATATGAGATGCAACTTCATTATTATCTTTAAGGATTAAGTGATGACTTGAAATATAAACATGAAATGCAAGCTTGGGAATTTAAATATGGTAATGCAAGTTCATTCATTTATCTTTGTGAAATTAGTGATGGCATCAAAATAAACATGAGATGCAAGACATAAACTTAAACATGAATGCAACTTATTTTTATCTTAACTAGAGCTCTTGCAAGACTTTAGAGGAACATTAATAGCCTTAACCCAACATGTATCTTAACAATGGAAGATGAGCTTTAGAGTTCTTAACACCAAGTCCTCAAAGGAGACTTTGGTTTTGAACTTCATCATCAAGCTCAAGAAAGTAGATTAAAACAAGAATACCAACATTTTAGTAAAACAAACACAAATAGAACTACTCATATTCTTTATTTTATTGCTCATGGGCTTCAATCTAGAGTAAAACTCTTAGAACGGCCGACCAACTTTAAGGTTGGCAAGGGTAAGCTTAGAGCTCTTGGAAAACATGATTAATTTTCTTTAACAAAGCTTTTGTGATCTACTCAATATTTTAGCAAACCTTGTTCAAGCAAATGAAAAAGGAAACCAAAACATAAACCAAGGAAAAGAAAAGAACACAAGCATATATGGTCCAAGACCAAGTTGTTTTCAAGCTTTAGAGGTTTCTCACATGACAACAACAAGTCATTATCTTGAAACCTCATCATCAAGCCAAAGTTTTTCTCAATCAAAGGCTCTAGGCCGAAAATAAAAAGAGAGGGGGAGAACTTGAAAAACCAAGAGAAGCACTAGCACTCTCTCTTAAAGGAAGCACACAAAACTTAGAAAATAAACCCCTACCTAAAGAAGTCTTGAAGAGAGATGTAAGGAAGCTTTGTTTTCTTGATGAAATGAGAAGGAAATCCTCTTGAAATCTTGAGGAAGAACTCGGCCAAAGTGAGGGAGTTTGAGAGGAAATGAGAAGATTTTTCAAGAAGTGTAAACTTAACAAATGAGCCAAAGTGTGACAAGGTTCATCAAGGCTTGGTATTTATAGAAAATTTCAACAATGAAGCTTCCATGGGGGAGGAGGAACCGGCCACTTGGGGAAGGAAGGAGAGAAGAAATATCTCTTGGCCAAGGCATGGTGTTGGGCATGGGCAAGGCATGGTGAGGTATGGGTTTGGGTTTGGCTTAAGGCATGGGCTTGGAGTGCAATAAAAATCAACATGTGGCACCATTTTGGGAGGAAGATTTCAGCCAACATATCAGCCAAGGGGGAAGGGATTTTGTTCATGTAATTGTGGTTTAAGGATGTGTTTAGGTGTTTCTTTGATTAAGGTTTTGATTAGGGGTTTGTAAGAAGGTGTTTAGGTGAGGTAATTGGTAATTAAGGATGTCAAGACTTGATTAGGGAGTGGTCATACTAGATTAACAAATTAAATTCATTTTCTTAGTCAAATGAGGTATGGCACAATTCCTTAATTTAAGGAATTGGAGAGAGAAAATACTATTCAAGATTCCATGTGTAACACCCTAATAATTAACCGAATACACCTAGGTTTATCTAATTAATTACTAGACTTTACTCTTTGCTTTAGTTCTTTCATCATACTTTGAAAATACTTAGTGAAATTATGAGCCATTTTTTTTTTAAAACATAATTGAAAACGTGAGCCGTACATAACGTGAACAATAATCGAATAAAGCGAATAACGTAGATATAGCATGAAAAACACATCATATTGGCTCCATCATATAACATCCATAATTACATAACACATAGATATTTTGCCTACCAACAGAATAAGACTAGGTGTAGGCAATTTAACAAAACATTAATAATATATGGATGGAAGGACATCCATTAATGGCACCTAGTAATAACACTCCAAGGATAGGGATAGATATCTAAATATACGAGTGAAACTAAGGATCAAGTTCAGTACCAGGTGTAAGCCTCAATGTGATTCACGAACGCTTCCTTCTTCTGAAGACGAGATGGAAAGAAAAATAGAGGGAGTGAGAAACTTATAAAAAGAATCTCAGTAGGGTACTCACCTCATGATGCATTGTGTCATCATCATCGTCCCCAGGAACCTGGGTTATTATGAAATAGTGAGCATGCTAAGATTGATTTATTAAGTTCGAAAATATACTTTATCGAGGTTCGTTGGTTTTAATCATGCGTCTTATAATGCATCATAAACTTAGCATGTCATGTTTATAATGAACTTTTCCTTTCATATATAATAACATAATTATGCATAAAATCACATCATATTCCTTATCATCATTTCATAATACTATGCATAGCAGAACATCATATTCACATAATGCATTTACTTAGTTTCTTAGGTGACTTAAAGTTACTTTCATCATCATTTTCCTGGGCCACCCTATACTCACCCTTTTGGGAGTAATCTAGGTTATGAGCTCATACCTTACTAGTCGTCACTAGCATATACTTATCCTTTTTGATAAGCTAAAATCTTACTCTACCCTTTTGAGAACAGGGCTGGGGCAAGAATCACCTTTTCACCACCTATAGTCTGATGGGTTCAAAGGATCATTTTCTTATATGTTTAAGTCACCATTAAGTCTTTGCATGTTATATCATAATCCAATTCTCAATTCATAATCATTATAACATTTTCTCATTTATAGTCTTATTCTGGAATAATATATACCAACTGGATTCATGCATGGGAGATTCAGGAGAGGTGGGTGACAAATGGACACGCTTAAATACCAAGTCTTCCTAGCCAAACCTTTCCAAATTACACTTTTACAATAATATACTTTCTTCCAAGCAAGAGTAAATTTTTAAATAACAAAGAATATTTCATTATTTCATGCATAAGCATTCTCATTGTTTGCAACAGCAACTATAACATGCAAGCCATGAAATCATTCAATGAAATCAAATACTTAATAAGCATCATCATAAATCATTACCGAAAGTTTTCTTAAATAACCGAAACTCAATCGGTAACCTCAATTATCAAACTAATTAATTATGCATCTAAGGGATTAATTACCATCATTACCATTAATCATAAGCCTCAAGAACATTATTAAACCATATGAGGCAGCATAAGTAGTAAATCATATTTAAAGCTTTACGTTGCTTTATGTAGCTAATTTCACTTCTAACATGCATAGAATTATTCCTTATCAATAAACATAATTATCACAATTTCAAACATATCAAATCATAGTAATACTAACTAAGATCATGGCTGAATCATGAACCTCACATAATTGCTTAATATCTCATTTTAAGTACATGCAAGATATTAGTTTCCCGTAATATCATTTCAAGCCTTAAAACTCTTTAGAAACTAATTCTTTTTGGTAATCTTGAAAGAAATTATAGAACCAACTCAGTAGCTATTTAAAAATCACTTTAGGCCTACCTTAATCATGAGGTCAATTTATACATTGAAAGAATGTTCATGATTAAAATTCTCACTTAAGATAAAAGGAGCAAGTCGTGTAACACCCTAATAATTAACCCAATACACCTAGGTCTGATTAATTACTAGACTTTACTCTTTGCTTCAGTTCTTTAATCATGCTTTGAAAATACTTAGTGAAATTACGAGCCATATTTTTTTAAACATAATTGAAAACATGAGCCGCTAACGTGAATGATTTAACAAAATTTAAAAGACACATAGGAATTTACAAACATCACATCATAATATATTGGCTCCATCATACAGCATCCATAATTACATATCATATAAATAATATATGGATGGAAGGACATCCATTAATGGCACCTAGTAATAACACTCAGGGATAGGGATAGATATCTAAATATACGAGTGAAACTAGAGGATCAAGTTCAGCTACCGGTGATAGCCTCAATGTGATTCATGAACGCTTCCTTCTATTTCTTGAAGACGAAATGGAAAGAAAAATAGAAGTGAGAAACTTATAAAAAGAATCTCAGGGGTACTCACCTCATGATGCATTGTGTCATCATCATCGTCCCCAGGAACCTCGGGTTATTATGAAATAGTGAGCATGCTAAGATTGATTTATTAAGTTCGAAAATATACTTTACAAGGGTTGTCGATTTTAATCATGCGTCTTATAATGCATCATAAACTTAGCATGTCATGTTTATAATGAACTTTTCCTTTTATCAACACATCGTATTCTTCATCATCATATCATAAATACTATGCATAAAAGAACATCATATTTCTCATCATCAAATCATAAATACTATGCATAGAAGAACATCATATTTCCCATCATCATCTCATAAAATGCTATATACAAAAACATCATACCATAATAGCTATGCACAAGACATGGTGCACATATTTCATTCCTTTAGTGTCCTAGGTGACTTAAAATCTTGTCATCATCATCATTATTTTCCTTGGGGCCACCCTATACTCCATCCTTTTGGGAGTAATCTAGGTTATGAGCTCATACCTTATTAGTCGTCACTAGCATATACTTATCCCTTTTGATAAGTTAAAATCCAACTCTACCCTTTTGAGAGAACGGGCTAGGGGCAAGAATCACCTTTTCACCACCTCTAGTCTAATGGGTCTTAAAGGATCATTTTCTCAAGATCACCTTTTCACCACTTATAGTCTGATGGGTCCAAAGGATCATTTCCTCATGAGTTTAAGTCACCATTAAGTCTTAGCATGTTATATCATAATCATCAAGATGCATGAACATTCTCATTGTTTGCAATAGCAATTATAACATGCAAGCCATGAAATCATTCAATAATATCAAATTCTCAGGAGGCATTACATATCATATAAACTGACATTCCAAAGCATCAAAAGATGTCATCTAAAATTTTCACAGGAAGCTCCCTTAAATAACCGAACTCTAAAATTGGATAACCTTAATTATCAAACTAATTACTTATGCATCTAAGGGATTTATTACCATCAATTATAAGCCTTAAGAACATTATTAGACTATATGGGGTAGCATAGACAGGAGTTGTTCTTAATGTAACATCCTCCCAAATACAACGTCATCCTTAAGTCATGAAATTATGCTTAGGAGTTGTTACTTGTAATTAGCGGACCTTTCTTAGTTATCTATAGCAAGTTCAATTTCGTACGAGATAACTAAGCGTAATTCTATTAAAACATATTACAAGTAAACATTAAGTTTATTAAACATACAGCTAAAATACATAAGGAAGCTCCCCTATGAGCTTTAGTACATATCCGTCTTCTAATACATTTACATACATACTCATTTCACTATGTATAGCAGAAATAAAACAATAACCTATACTTACCAATCCTACACTCCTTTGCATAGCAGCATCTCATCCTCTGGCTTAACCTGGAGGCGACCGAAACAAACACATAGGGGTGAGAATTTTTAAAATTCTGGAGGCAACTCCCCAATCATAATCATAATGTTATCGTCATCGCCCCAGCCATTTCGTTTATTCAAAACTGTGATCATGCAATATATTCTAAAGGTTCATTTTAAGGTTCCAAAATCATCCTTCCAAGTGGGTAGCTTTTAGCATTTCGTCACTTCAAGCATATATCTCATCACATTCCAACAGACATTTCAAAATAAGATAAGTAGCATATAATACATGCAATGAATTTATCTCAAGGTGACATGGTATCACTTATGGCCACAAAGATCAAATCAGTGCATTTGTCTCTTTTCATTGACATAGGAAAGACTTAGTGTACCCAACGGGTAATTCAGCGACAATTCCATAATAGATCCGTTTATACCAACGGGTATTTATGGTGGATCACACCATACAAGGGAATAGACCGCTTCAGGATGAACTCATTCCTATACGTGGTCATCGAACTTCATTTTTTTTCCATTTCCAAATCCCACATAAGATCTATTCTAGATAGTACAACCGACTCAAAATAAATTTTGGAAGTTACTACTTTCGCCTTCCCTCATTCAATCTAAGTCTTGTTTCTATTTTGTCCATATGTCAGAACATGCACAATTTAAATTTATACATCCTTATAATGGCATCATATACTTTTCTCTTTTCTCAAATGCATACATAGGCCACATATAGGCAATCATTCACAATGAAATTCTCATTCTTTTCTCATTCTTCAATCCTTAAAATCCATAGCATGCATTTACATGTCATAAGTCACATGGCCAAACACTTAATATCAAATACTCATGTCATACTAGAAGCCAAAGTGCCATTACATTCTCAATTCAAAGCATTGTTCCATTCCCAGCACAATGGGCAGTTTTCACCCCATTGTGGCACAATTTTGTTTTGCTCATCAAAAAATCAATTTAGAGGTTATAAAATTCTCTAAGACACTTCAATGTGTCTAGGAGACCCTGTAAAAATTTCAAGACAATCAGAGCTCTATAGCTACCTCAGTAAAATGTACAAATTTAGTGGTCAGGGGTCACCAATTCCCAGACCAGAACCGAGTTCCCCTAATTTTTAACCCCAGCAAATGATTGAATTAATTCACAATAAAATTCACAGTGACACTTCAATATATTAGTAACTTCGTGTAAAAATTTCAAGAGTTAGTTCAATCATTTGCTATGGTAATAAATTCAGACAAGTTTACTGCTTCAGTCTCAACAATCAGGACAGGATCTGCCTCATTTCGGTTTCTGATTTTTCTGAGGCATCAAAACTTAAAACTAACACCTAAGAAAATTCATGTAGTTATTTTAAGGTGCTAACTCCAACATATAATTTTTATAGCTCATGAAAGCACTCAAAAATATTCCAAAAAATTTCGTGAACAACTGCAACATACAGGAAAACAGAATTTCCAGCAACTTAGTCCAAACTTACTTTGATTAAACTCATTTTCTAACACCATCCAAACCCACCACCAAAATTCACACATCAATATCAACATAATATCATCCAAAATAACCAGAAATTTCAGACTTAACACAACCCAAAACAGATTACAAAAATTTGACAAAGAAAAGGCAAGAAAAACCCTACTTTGAGTAACCTATTAGCTTCTTGGCTTCAAGATTAACCAAGCTTGCTTCTTCTCCTCCAAAGCTCCCAATCCAACTTCAAACCCCTCTGATATCAGTGAGGTGTGAGGTACAAGAAAAGGTTTTGATAAGGAATGGAAATTTTGTTCAGTTAGATTGGTAGAGAATTAGGTGTAGAACATGTTTTGTGAAGAGATCTTGAGGTTTTATCAAGTTTAGGCTAGGGTTTATGAAGCTCCAAGTTTGTTAATGGAGTTTGAGAGGAAGAACAATGGAGGAGAGCTTCTTGGAGTGTTCTGGACGAAATTTTGATGAAGGAAATGATAAGATATTGATTTTATGAGTTTATGACAAATTGCATAATAATTTCAAGTACAAAATGTTTTATTTTCTTAAAGATAAGTCTAGTAATTTTTGTAAGCATCCTATTGGTTGCAATAAAGTAGTAATGGTGTGGCTTCTTCTAAGCCACACACTTGTCTAGTTAAGTGGCAAACTTTCATTGAAAGTTTCATTCGTGTAAAAACTTACAAAATTTCACTTGAACGGTAAACAGGTACCCATTGAACCGATATTGCCCAAAAATTAATTTTAAGTATAAAATTATCATTCCCACCTATTTTCTAACCTTATTCCCATGTTTTCCTAATTTTGGGCATCTGACTGAATCTAGGTTTAGCTTGACTGACCAATGGGCCAGGAAGGTTACTATTCATAATTTTTTTTTTTTGGAGGTGGTTGGGCCGCCCCATCATTGCTAAACTATTAGATTTTTGAAATTAAGATTAATAAAGCTCAAATTAATTTTTAATTAAAATTTAGGGTGTTACATTTAAGGTTTTACTGCTTAGAAGTTACATTTTTAACCCTTCGTTATTCCTTTCCCTATGATGCTAAAATTAATTACTAAAACAATTATGAATCATTGTCCCTTATCTAAAGATAATAATATCTGGTTCTTAAGGTCACTAAAGGCTCTGACAGAATGCATAAATTTTATTCTCTAAAGTTCTAGAAATCTTGCTTTTACGGTTTTCTAGGAAGCTAGTTTTATCTCTAACATGCATAGAATCATTCCTTTAGCAATAAACCATAATTATCACAACTTCAAACATATTAAATCATCATCATTTATTGGTACTAATCTCATATCAGAAGCCGAATCATGAACCTCATATAATTGTATAAAATCACATTTTAAGTGAACATAAAATATTAGTTTCCGTAGAATCCTTGCAAAGCTTTAAAACTCTTTTAGAAACTAATTCTTTTTGAAAGAATCTTCATAATTAAAATTCTCACTTAAGATAAAAGGAGCAAGTCTTGAGCTTAAGAGATTTATGTGATATCTTAGAATCATAAACATGCTATGCAACCTCATTTTAATCTTGTCATTATAAGGTGATAACTTGGAATTATAAACATGATATGCAAATCCATTTCTTTATCTTTAAGATTTAAGGTGATGACTTGAAAATTAAACATGATGCAAGCTTGAAATATAAACATGATGCAAGAAACTGAAGCGGTAGGATTCGCGGGCGGGTGGAGGAAAGAGATCTTAAGAAATCTGAGCCCGGTAATCCGCACTAGACCGGTGAAGGGAGAAGAGAATTATTATTACATCTTTTAAGCTCCAATCTCAAGACTTCTTAAAGAATCAATTCTTTAACTCCAATAATCTTATTTCTTTGCTTGTGATACTTGGGTAAGTCTTTGAGCTCTAGGATCTTTAGGTGATGACATAAAAATAAACATGTCATGCGTTGATTCTTTTAGCCATTATAAAATAAAGTGAGAACATAAAATAAATATGAGATGCAACTTCTTTATTATCTTTAGAGATTAAGTGACAACATGAAATATAAACATGAAATGCAAACTTGGAAATTTAAACATGAGTATGCAAGTCCATTTATTCATTCTTGAAATTTTAGTGATGACATAGAAAGTAAACATGATTATGCAAGGCATAAACTTAAACATGGATGCAAGTTCATTTGATTTCTTTACTAGAGCTCCTTCAAGACTTTATAGAAATACAAATTCAATATATATATCTTAACAAGACAAAGTGAGAAATACATCTTTCAAATTCTAAACTCAAGATCATAAAATCATCATAAAAACATCATTCTTTAAAGTTTTGCATCAAGTGGAACTTTCAAGCTTTAGAGGCCTAACTTGTGATGGATTCACAACCCACCTTCAAGGTCCTCATCATCAAGCCATCATCTTAGTCCCACCTAGGCCATATGGCCGAATTGGTTAAAGAAAAAGGAAGAAGAAAACCAAATGGAAAAACTAGAGAAAATCCATGAAATCATCATTTTGAACCAAGAACAACACTTAGCAAAACATAGAAATAAACTTAAAAACAACTCCCTACCTAATCTGATTTGAAGGAAAGGAAGAGAACTTGGTTTCTTTGAGTGAAATGGAAGAAAATCTCTTTGAAAAATTGAAGAGAATTCAGCCAAGGAGGAGGAAGAAAGAAAGCTTTTGGTGCTTCTAAGAACTAGAATTGTGTAAGTTATGATCAAAGGCTTCTAACACCTCTTCAAGCATGCCTATTTATAGAGATTTTGAAGCTCATAAATGGACAAATGAAGGAGGAAGGCTGATGGATTTTCATGGGGAACAAAGGGAGGAAAATCATTCCTTGTTTAAGGCATGTTTTATGCCATGTTTTAGGGAATTTTTGGCATTTTATTTTAGTGTATCTTTGGGCAATTATTCTGATGCATAATGGCATCAATAATTTCATGCATTACAGCCCAAGGAGGAGAAATTTGTGTGTTCCATGTATTATTTAGGTGTAGGCAAGGTATTCATGCAATTTAGAGAATTACGGTTAAGGGCTTAGGTGAATTAGTAAGCAATTTGAGTGTTTTAAAGCAATTTTAGGTTCTAATCAATTTAAATAAATAATTTTGACTCTAGATTAATAATTAGAATTTAATAAGCTTTAATTTGAGCCTAATATTGTTTAGGTTTCGTTAGACAAATCAAAAATCTCAAAATTTGCAAAACTTGCACGAAAGGGGCAAAATGGTAATTTAACCCAAAATTACGGGACCATCGTACTTAACCAATGGTCATTCATAACTTAAAAACACCTTTTAAAACATTTTAGTGAGGTTCGAACTATCCACGCAAATCGGAGTTAAAATAGCCGCATGGGCGTTTTGGTCATTTCGCGCGCTCGAAACTAAAATTCAGATTCTCCTCTATTAACACACATAACACAAACAATCCTTTATTATCCTCAAAACATCCCCTTGAGGACGGGTGGGCCCACGATCCTCATTTTCTAGTAAAATAACCTCATGGGCATTTTGGTCATTTTACACGTACAGAAATTGGGTTTGCAATGCTTGTACGAATTGCTTCTAACTTCTCTTCTAACGTTATATTCCTTTATTGAGAATTGTTTGGTCTCAAATTTTATATAATATTTACCTACGATAATTTGGTTTTTAATGACAGTAAAAATTACAGTAAAAATTGGGGCATTACATATCGAGCTTTAAAGATTTAGGTGATACTAGAATCATAAACATGCTATGCAACCTCATTTTAATCTTATCTTTATAAGGTGATAACTTGGAATTGTAAACATGATGCAAGAAGCTGGAGGTCATGGGCATTAACCAGTAGAGGGAGAAGAGAATCTTAATAAAAGAAAAATAAAAAACCGGAGCGGCATAAGTCGCATGAACCAGTGAAAGGGAGAAGAGAATTCTTATTAAGCTCTAACTCAGACTTCTTAAAGAAGAAATTCTTTGACTCTAATAATCTTAAGGAAATATCCATCCTTAGGATACTACCATTTTCCAACTTTGCTTGTGATACTTGGGGAAGTCTTTGAGCTCTAAAATTCTTAGGTGATAACATAATAATAAACATGCCATGCATTCATTATTTTAGTCATTATAAAATAAAGTGAGAGCATAAAATAAATATGAGATGCATCCTCTTTATTATCTTTGAAGATTAAGTGACAACTTGAAACATAAACATGAAATGCAAGCTTAGAAATTTAAACATGAGATATGTAAGTTGTAACACCCTAATAATTAACCTAATACACCTAGGTTGTGATTAATTACTAGGCTTTACTCTTTGCTTCAGTTCTTTAATCGTACTTTGAAAATACTTAATGAAATTATGAGCCATTTTTTTAAAACATGATTGAAATCGTGAGGATTTGTGTAGCGTGAACAATAATCGAATAAAATGGAAAACCAACGGGCATATTATGAAAACACATCATATTGGCTCCATCATATAACATCCATAATTACATAACACATAGATATTTTGCCTACCAACAAGTTAAGCTAGATGTAGGCAATCAAAGAAAACATAAATAGTATATGGATGGAAAATATCCATCAACGGCACCTACTAATAACATTTTAGAGGTATGAATAGATGTCCAAGCTCACACGTAAAGTTTAGCGATACATTCCTCAAGGATAATAAGCTTGTTCACCAAGAATCAAGTACATCTAAGGTGAGAGCATCAACGGAATCACAAACATCACCATTACTTTCTGAAGACGAGATGGAAAGAAAGGAGGAGTGAGAAACTTATAAAAGAATCCAAGAAGGGTACTCACCTCATATGCATCGTGTCATCATCATCGTCCTCAGGAACCTCGGGGTTATTATGAAATAGTGAGCATGCTAAGATTGATTTATAAGTTTGAAAATATATACTTTCGAGGGTTTGTTGGTTTTAATCATGCGTCTTATAATGCATCATAAACTTAGCATGTCATGTTTATAATGAACTTTTCCTTTCATATATAATAACATAGTTATGCATAAAATCACATCATATTCCTCATCATCATTTCATAATACTATGCATAGCAGAACATCATATTTCTCATCATCATCTCATAAATACTATGCATCAGAACATCATATTCACATAATGCATTTACTTAGTTTCTTAGGTGACTTAAAGTTACTTTCATCATCATTTTCTTGGGCCACCCTATACTCCACCCTTTGGGAGTAATCTAGGTTATGAGCTCATACCTTACTAGTCGTCACTAGCATATACTTATCCCTTTTGATAAGTTAAAATACCGACTCTACCCTTTTGAGAACGGGCTCAGGGGCAAGAATCACCTTTTCACCACTTATAGTCTGATGGGTCTAAAGGATCATTTTCTTAGGATCACCTTTTCACCATCTAGTCTAATGGGTCCAAAGGATCATTTCCTCATAAGTTTAAGTCACCATTAAGTCTTACATGTTATCATAATCATCAAGATGCATGAACATTCTCATTGTTGCAGACGGCAACTATAACATGCAAGCCATGAAATCATTAATAATATCAAATTCTCAATAGGAATTACATTCATCATATAAACTGACATTCAAAGCATCTAAGATGTCATCTATAAAATTCAAGGAAAGCTTCCTTAAATAACCAAACTCTAAAATTGGGTAACCTTAATTATCAAACTAATTACTTATGCATCTAAGGGATTCATTACCATCAATTATAAGCCTTAAGAACATTATTAGACTATATGGGGTAGCATAGATAGTAAGTTGTTCTTAAGGTTTTAAGTGTGCTAGAAGTTACGTTTTTAACCCTTTCTTAAACAGGCTTTTCCTATGATGCTAAAATTAATTACTTAAACCAATTATGAATCATTGTCCCTTATCTAAAAATAATAAAATCTGGTTCTTAAGGCCACTAAAGGCTCTCAGTAATGCATAATGTAACATCCTAGTTTTCTTCAGAATATTAATTGAGGAAAACTTAATAGGAATATTAGAATTCTGGCAAAGGTTGTGATGAGAATGACTCCATAGAGTACAAAAAAAAAAAATATGAATAGTACTTGGGGCCCGCAGCCTCGGCACCGAAGCTGGGATTGGGACCAGGAGTGCCCGAAGTTAAGAAAATATGAGAATAAGATTAGGAATGTGTGGAACGATAATTTTATACCTAGAATTAAATTTCGGGTAATATCGGTTGAGTCGGTACGGCGTTTACCCGTCGGAGATTTCGGTGTGTGGTTTTTAACAGAAAGACATTTCCATCACTACAACTAAATAATATCCCCCAAATTAAGACAAGTGGAAGGCTAGGATTCAATCTTGGAATCCAAGATCAAATCCTAGCCATCCATCATAGCCTAGTCACCAAGTTCATCATGATTTTTAACAAATATCTTACCTTGCATTTATTACAAGCCTAGTCACTTGATCTTCTTAACCAAGCCAAGCATAAACTCGGCCTTGCAAGGAGAGAAACCAGAATGTGAAGTGCCTCCATAGCCAAGAGCTTCATCTTGTTTTCATCTCACAAAAACCCTAGCTTAGAATCATCAAAACCCAAATCTTCCTTCACAAAAATTGATCTACACTTCCACCTCTACAATTATAACCGATTGAAATTTCAAGAACCCCATCCTTCTTGCACATCCATCAGTGATCAGAGGAGGGTTTGAGGTTGTGTGGGGAGTTTTGGTTGTGAAGAAATCACACCTTGAAGCAAGCTAGAGATAGAGACTTGTTGAACCTTCAAGAGTAGGGTTTTCTGCTGCCTTTTTGTGGAATTTTTCAATTCTGTTTTGGCTTGCCCTAATTCCGAAAATTTTGATGATACTGATGGTTAACATATTGATATTGATGTATGAATTTTTGTGTTGTGTTTGGATGGTTTTAAAATGGGTTTTCTCTCAAGTGAAATTGGAACTAGGTTGCTGGACTGATTTCTGTTCTGTAATCAGAATTTCTCACGAATTTTCTGGAAAATTTGTGGGTGGTTTCATGAGCCATGAAAATTATATGTTGTAGTTAAGCCCTTAAACTAAATACACGAATTTTCTTGGGGTTAATTTTAAGGTTTGATGCCTCAAAAAATTAGGAACCGAATTGTAACTGTTGCTGTCTAAATTGTTGAGACTGAAGTAACAAACTTGCCCGAATTTTTAATCATAGCAATTGATTGAGATAGCTCCTGAAATTTTTACACAAGACTAATAACATGTTGAAATACCTCTGTGAATTTTCTTGTACCTTGATTCCATCGAATTCTAGGGTTAAATATTCTGAGAACACAAGTCTGGACTATGAATTTGTGACTTCTGACCACCAGATTTGCCTATTTTATTGAAGTGGTTATATAACTCTGATTGCCCTGAAATTTTTACAGGTTGTTTTAGACACATTGAAGTGTCATGTGAAATTTTCCTTAAGGGTGGAATGGTTGTTTGGTATGGTAACAAATTGTTGTGCCTAGAACTTCAATTCTGCCAGGATAATGAGATGTGGAAATGGCTGAAATTCTATGATAGTATGTGCATATCTTACGTGTATGTTTGAGACATATGGGGAAAATAGAAACAAGGCTTAGAAAGAATTGAGAGGGAAGGCAAAAAGAAGGACTTCCCTAGAAAAGTTGTGAGTCGATAGACGTGTCGGCTAGGCATAGACCCTGAGTGATCCAAAATGGAAAAAAATGAAGTTCGTGATCTCGAATAGGAATGAGCTCATGTCCTAGTCTATGGTCCTCTGTGAAATTGTGAAATGAATGTATCTCTCTGTGAGAATAAGCCTTCCCTATGTTGAGAAAATTGAGAAAGACATGAGAAATGGAGTTTATGATTGTGCATATTATTACTTGATTGATTATTGTGATACTATCCTTAGTCCCCCTACGGGTTTCAAGATTTCTGTGTATGTGTTTGTATGAATATTGTATATGCATGAATTGCTTATCCCTACTGTGTATAGTATATGGGAAACCCTCCTGAGAATTTTATATTATTCTCACCCCAAGTTGTATGTATTATATTGTTCAATTCGACAGATGCCGTCCCTAGTGTTTTTCTGATTCGCCACAATGGGTGTGGCAATATGATCCGCATTGGACTGCATGTACGCTTGGTTATTCCAGTTCTGATCTACATGTTCTTTGATCGCTCCTTCAGTACTTCGGTCTTTGCCGACTTCGACCGCTTTTCCTTATGACGGTGTGCCCCTTCACATGGCCCATCCTGGAGTGTTTGAGATTCCCCTCGCTCCACCCGTATATCCGCGGACGCACCCGTTTCGTCATCCTCCTCATCTGACTCAGATCCCTCTGAGGACCCCGTGCCCCTGGAGGAGAGGTCATTGCCCCGATGGCCAATGGCTTCCTGCACGAGGAAGAGCCTCCAAAGGATGCATTGTACATAGAGATAGGATAGTGTTAGGACCTTACCCTCCAACTTGATGTACTTTTGGTTTTCTTTTGCTCTGTTGTATATGTACATATGCGGTTTTGTCATCAGGGTGTTTGAGTAGGTTAGGTACAGGTAGGGGGATTAGCCTCGTTCGCATCGAGTCCTGTACTTTTCGGGGTTATTTTGTTAATCTTGCCCTTATGATGTATATATAGTGACTGACGTTATGCCCCTATATGTAAATCTCGTTATGATAGTATATGTATTGCGACATTTCGTGTCATTGATTATTTCAACTAGTATAGATCCCAAACTTGTCAGGAATACTCTCTAATTACTATGTTCATACTCGGTAAATGTGGTAATTTGGAGGGTGTTACACATAAATTTCATTCTTAAAGTTCTAGAAATCTTGCTTTTACTTCTAGGAAGCTAGTTTTATCTCTAACATGTATAGAATCATTCCTTTAGCAATAAACCATAATTATCATAACTTCAAACATATTAAACCATCATCATACAGGAGTACTAAACTAGATTAGTGGCTGAATTATGAACCTCACATAATTGCTTAAAATTACATTTTAAGTACATGTAAGATACTAGTTTCCCATAAAATCTTTGCAAAGCCTTAAAACTCTTTTAGAAACTAATTCTTTTTGTTAATCTTGAAAGAAATTATAGAACTAAATCAGTAGCTATTTAAAATCACTTTGGGCCTACCTTAATTATGAGGCCGAGTTATATATTGAAAGAATCTTCACGATTAAAATTCTCACTTAAGATAAAAGGAGCAAGTCTTGAGCTTTAGAGATTTAGTGATAACTAGAATTATAAACATGCTATGCAACCCATTTTAATCTTGTCTTTATAAGGTGATAACTTGGAAATATAAACATGATGCAAGAAACGGAGGCGGAGTCCGCACTCTGACCAGTGGAGGGAAAGAATCTTAATAAAAGAAAAATAAGAAATTGGAGCGCGGTAGTCCACACCTGAGGGAGAAGAGAATTCTTATTACACCTTATTAGGCTCCAAACTCAAGACTTCTTAAAGAATGAATTCTTTAACTCCAATAATCTTAAGGAAATTGAAAGTGATATTACCATTTTCCAGCTTTGCTTGTGATACTTGGGCAAGTCTTTGAGCTCTAGGATCTTTAGGTGATGACATAAAATAAACATGTCATGCATTGATTCTTTTAGCCATTATAAAATAAAGTGAGAGCATAAAATAAATATGAGATGCATCCTCTTTATTATCTTTAGAGATTAAGTGACAACTTGAAACATAAACATGAAATGCAAGCTTGGAAATTTAAACATGAATATGCAAGTTCATTTATTCATTCTTAAGAATTTAGTGATGACATAGAAAGTAAATATGGTTATGCAAAGCATAAACTTAAACATGGATGCAAGTTCAATTTATTTCTTTACTAGAGCTCCTCCAAGACTTTAGAGAAATATAAATTCAACCCAATATATCTTAGCAAGACAAAGTGAAAAATACATCTTTCAAGTTCTAAACTCAAGATCTTTATTTTTACATCATAAAAACATCATTCTTTAAAGTTTTGCATCAAGTGGAATTTTCAAGCTTTAGAGGCCTAACTTGTGATGGATTTACAACCCATACTCAAGGTCCTCATCATCAAGCCATCATTTCATTCCTTCTTAGGCCATTTGGCCGAAACCATAGAAGAAGAATAAGGAAAGAAAAATGAAATTATAAAGCTTTAAAAACTAGTGAAACCTTCAAGTTTTAGAGGTCTAACTTGTGAAGGCTTTGCAACCAACACTCAAGAACCTCATAATCAAACCATGGTCTCATCATAATCTAAGCCATAAGGCCGAATTACTCAAAAGAAAGAAGGAAGAAAATTGAATTGAAAAAGCCATAGAAAATGTTCATTGATTCAACGTTTTTGAACTAGAAACATAACTTGTCATAGCATAAAATGAACTTAGAAACAACACCCTACCTAATTTTATTTGAAGGAAAGGAAGAGAACTTGGTTTCTTGAAGTGAAATGAAACAAAATATCCTTGAAAGGTTGAAGAAAGAATTTCAGCCAAGGGGGAAGAAAGAAAGAAAGTTTTTGAGCTTAGGAAAAACTTGAAGTTGTGAAATTTTTGAGCAAGTCTCTAATGACTTCTAAGCTTGCCTATTTATAGAAGAATTCAAGCTCATGTATGGACAAGAGGAGGAGGAAAATCTGACTAAATTTGAGGAGGAAACAAGGAAGGAAAAATCATCTTGTTTGGTGGCTTAAAACATGGAATCATGAAACATGATTCCTTGTTTTCATACCTTGAGTTTTGTGCCAAGTTTGAAATTTTCTGATGCATATTAGGCCATATAATTTCATGCATTATAGCCCAAGGAGGAGAAAATTTATGTGTTCCATGTATTATTTAGGTGTAGGTAAGGTATTCTTGCAAATTAGAGAATCTACAATTAAGGGCTTAGGTGAATTAGTAAGCAATTTGGGTGTTTTTAAGCAATTTTAGGTTCTAATCAATTTAAATAAATAATTTTGACTCTAGATTAAGAATTAGAATTTAATAAGCTTTAATTTGAGCCTAATATTGCTTATGTTTTGCTAGACGAATCAAAAATCTCAAAATTTGCAAAACTTACAAAGAGGGGCAAAATCGTAACTTCACTCAAAAAGTTCCTGGCCATCCGAACTTAACCAATGGCCAATCATAGCTTAAAAACACCTTTTAAAACATTTTAGTGAGGTTCGGGTTTAGTGAACGAAATTAAAACGTAGGGCGTTTTGGTCATTTCGCACGTCGAAACTCAAAATTGAGATTCTTCTTCTCTATTAACACACATAACACAAACAATCCCCTATTATCCTCAAAACATCCCCTTGAGGACGGGGGCCCACGATCCTCATTTTCCGAGAAATAACCTCGGGCATTTTGGTCATTTTACACGTAGAATTCGGGGCTTGCGACTTGCAGGAATCGCTCATAACCTCTTTTCTAATGTTATATTCCTCTATTGAGGATTGTTCGCTTTTAATTTATATAAGAATTACCTAGGGTAATTCGGTAATTTCTAACGATAGTAAAATTCCGTTACATAAGTTCATTTATTTATTCTTGAGAATTTAGTGATGACATTAAAAGTGAACATGGTTATGCAAGGCATCAACTTAGACATGGATGCAAGTTCCTTTTATTTCTTTACTAAGCTTTCCAGACTTTAAATATAAATTCAACCCAATATATATCTTAGCAAGACAAAGTGAAAAATACATCTTTCAAGTTCTAAACTCAAGATCTTTATTTTTTTCATCATAAAAACATCATTCTTTAAAGTTTTGTATCAAGTGGAATTTTCAGCTTTAAAGACCAACTTGTGATGGATTTACAACCCATACTCAAGGTCCTCATCATCAAGCCATCATTTCATTCCTTCTTAGGCCATTTGGCTGAAACCATGGAAGAAAAAATAAGGAAAGAAAAATTGAAATTATAAAGCTTTAAAAACTAGTGAAACCTTCAAGTTTTAGAGGTCTAACTTGTGAAGGCTTTGCAACCAACACTCAAGAACCTCATCATCAAACCATGGTCTCATCATAATCTAAGCCATAAGGCCGAATTACTCAAAAGAAAGAAGGAAGAAAATTGAATTGAAAAAGCCATAGAAAATGTTCATTGATTCAACATTTTGAGCTAGAAACATAACTTGTCATAGCATAAAATGAACTTAGAAACAACACCCTACCTAATTTTATTTGAAGGAAAGGAAGAGAACTTGGTTTCTTGAAGTGAAATGAAACAAAATATCCTTGAAAGGTTGAAGAAAGAATTTCAGCCAAGGGGGAAGAAAGAAAAAAAGTTTTTGAGCTTAGGAAAAACTTGAAGTTGTGAAATTTTTGAGCAAGCCTCTAATGACTTCTAAGCATGCCTATTTATAGAAGAATTCAAGCTCATGTATGGACAAGAGGAGGAGGAAAATCTGACTAAATTTGAGGAGGAAACAAGGAAGGAAAAATCATCTTGTTTGGTGGCTTAAAACATGGAATCATGTTTCAAAGTTTCTTGTTTTATGGTAATTTTTGGCATTATGTTTTAGTGCAATTTTCTGGTGTATTATGGCTGCATTATTTCGGCCATTTGCAGCCCATGGAAGAGAAATTTGTGTGTTCCATGTATGATTTAGGTGTAGGTAAGTATCTTTGCAATTTTAGAGAATTTGCAATTAAGGGCTTAGGTGAATTAGTAAGCAATTTAGGTGTTTCTAAGCAATTTTAGGTTCTAATCAATTTAAATAAATAATTTTGACTCTAGATTAAGAATTAGAATTTAATAAGCTTGAATTTGAGCCTAATATTGCTTATGTTTTGCTACAAATCAAAAATCTCAAAATTTGCAAAACTGACAAAGAGTGGGCAAAATCGTAACTTCACTCAAAAATTTCGGCCATCAAACTAACCAATAGCCAATCATAGCTTAAAAACACCTTTTAAAACATTTTAGTGAGGTTTGGGTTAGTCCACGCAAATTTGAAGTTAAAACACTGGCCGTTTTGGTCATTTCACTCATCGAAACTCAAAATTGAGATTCTTCTCCTCTATTAACACACATAACACAAACAATCCCCTATTATCCTTATAACATCCCCTTGAGGACGGCCCACGATCCTCATTTTGAGTAAAATAACCTCAAGGGTATTTTGGTCATTTTACACTTTAGAAATTCGGCTTGCGACTCTTGCAAGAATTGCTCATAACCTCTTTTCTAATGTTATATTCCTCTATTGAGGATTGTTCGTTTAATTTATATAAGAATTACCTAGGGTAATTCTGGAATTTCTAAATGAATAAAAAGGACGTTACACCATGACTAGGAATCTTGAATTAAGGAATGCAATTAAAGTTTATCTAAGCAATCTTAGATTCTAATTAACCTTAACAAATTATTTTGACCCTAGATTAATTATCAAAATAAATTAATCTTCGATTAGAGCCTAATATTGCTTAGGTTTGCTTAATTGCGTCATTAGGATCACTTGCGTTCAGGGCAAAATGGTAATTTCACTAAAACTGCCTGGACCTTCGAGCCTGACTAAACATCAAACATCACTTAAAAACATCATTCTAAACTTCCTAGAAAAATTCCACTAACGACACCTTTTACCCGTGTAGACACAATGGGGTATTTTGGTCATTTTAAGCTGAAATTTTAAGAAAATGAGATTTTCACCTTTATCATTCATAAAAATATAATCCTCTTTAAACATCGAGTTGACCCATTCAAGGATTTTCAGGGCAACTGCCCCTTGAATTTTGGTAAAAATGACCTAGGGCATTTTGGTCATTTGCACTCAACAGGAAAATTGGGTGTTACATAACGGATAGAACTTCTCCAAATTTGTTTCATGCCATAGAACACATCAATCAAGCATCTCAATCATTTGTACATAATCACAACATGCCACAAATCATTAGGTACTTGATCACATAAACACACGTCATATTTTTTGCATATATCCATAAGCATGTTATATCTCATAATAGTAAATAAGTTCCTACCCAGGATGCCAAAAATCAAGGATTAAACTCAGTTAATGCATATGCTATGCTCAACAGGATATATACAATTATACTATAGATCATCATTTGCATAATTTAAGAATCAAACATTACCAAATCAGTAGCCATAATTTCCATTTAAGATAAAAGAGACAAGTCTTGAGCTTTAAAGATTTAGGTGGTAGCTAGAATCATAAAAATGCTATGCAATCTCATTTTTAATCTTTATCATTATAAGGTGATGGCTTAGAAATATAAATATGATGTGTAAGACTTGAAATATAAATATGAGAATGCAAGTTCACTTTTAAGTCTTCAAGGGTTAGGTGTTAACTTGAAATTTAAACATGATATGCAAGGCTTTGGAATTTAAACATGAAATGCAAGTCCATTTCCTTATCTTCAAGATTTAAGGTGATGACTTGAAATTTAAATATGATGTGCAAGGCTTGAAATTTAAATATAAATGCAAGCTCATTTTAAGTCTTTAAGATTTAGGTAACTTGAAATTTAAACATGATATGCAATACTTGAAATTTAAACATGAATATGCAAGTCCATTTTCTTATCTTCAAGATTTAAGGTGATGACTTGAAATTTAAATATGATATGCAAGGCTTAGAATTTAAACATGAGATGCATGAGCTTTAAACATAAACATGTATTAGCAAGTCCATTTTATTTCTTGTTAAGCTCAAAACTCAATACTTTAAAGAATAAACTCTTAACCCCAATCAATCTTAAACAAAAATGAAAGTGAGCTTTAGAGTTTATATGTTATTTTCAAGAACCTCATTTCTTGGACTCATCATCAAGCTCAAAAAGAAATAACCAAGAAAATCAACAATATTCCTTTAATCTTTTGACAACAAAAATTAAACCTTGAGCTTTAGGGGTCAAATATATGGTGGATCTACCACCATCATGATTCCTCATCATCAAGCCATGGTCATCATCAAACCATAAAAACTAAAAATAAAGGAGAAAAACTTAAGAAGCACATGAAATAAAATCCCTACCAAGAGTGTTTTCTTATTTGCAAAGAGAAAGCTTGATCTTTTGTAAAGAAATAAGAAGAACAAATCTTCTCTTAGAGCTAAAATGGATTTCAAAGGGAAAATAAATGGAAGGAGGATTTTCTGTGTTCTTGTGTTTGGGAATGGAAAGGATAGGTGTTTGGGAGTTGATCTATGGTAGAGATGTGGTGGTTTAAGGTTGAGAGCTTGGGTGGAGGTTAAGAATGGAGGTTCTTGAAGATGGAAGAGGGGAGAAAGAAGAGAGCTTGAGGTTAGAGAGAACAAGACTCTTTTTTTTGCACAAATTAGTCGGCAAGTTTTGGCCAAAAAAATGAATGGTAAGAATGAGAGTTTGAAGAGTATTTATAGTGAAAGGATCAAGAAAAGAAGAAGAATGCTTTCATAATTTATGCAAGCATGTTGGCCTAATTTTGGGATGAAAATGCTCCATGTTTTAGGCAAATGTTGTTGTTGGGCATGCATGGTTAGCAAATTTTCTAACCTTTAATGCATGTATGCATCATAGATTTACAACATGTGATTTTATGTTTTAATAGGTATTTTTAATTTTTAGCATGGAATTGTCTATGTGCATGTATGTGGTTAAGGATGTGCATGATGTATGTGATTGAATTATTGTATTGTCATCTTAATCCAATGGCCTAGATTCATTCTTGTTTAAAGACAAGTCTAGGGATGTGTGCAAATGACATTGTAGTAATTATTAAAGTAGTGGCATTGTAGTAATTTTAACCAAGACAAGGGTATTTTTTTTAATTAAACAATGGTAGTGGTATTCTTGTAATTCAATTAATATAATAAGGGTGTCTTTGTCATTCATTATTAATAAGATAAGGGTAGTTTGGTAATTTCTTTTATATAATAAGGGTATTTTCATAATTTCACTAAATAATGACATTTTTATAATTCTTTGTATCATTTTCTAAACACACTTGATTATTCTAACATTATTTGTTATTAATCAATAATGAATTACCAATGTTAACCCTTCCCACTATGGGGCCAAGATCAACCGCCTGTTAAATCAATTACTTGAATTCATCGAGTCAATAGTTAGACGAAATTTGGGATCTTACATCAATGACATGTACTATTATCACTATTATGTGATGAATGCTTATGTGCTATATCTTATATGCAAATGGCTCATAGTTTGGTCTTTCAAACTATAAAAAAAAAAATAATAATAGGTCATATTTTTCATAGACTTATTTTCAAAGTTTAAAATCAAGTAAAGTTTTGAGACGAAAGAGTAACAACTAACAATCAACCATTATATGTCCTAGGCATATTGTGTTGAAAGTTAGGGTGTTAAGAGTGCTCCTTTAGCGTTGTGGTGCTCACTCGAGCATTCCTCTAATGCCAAATCACATCCTGGATGTTCTGTTGAGCAACCTGGCATTTAGTAGAAATATCTCTGAGCTCATTTTTCTTGGCTTCTCTTCCTCTTCAAGCCTTTTCACCTTTGGAATTTTCGTCCCAAACCTTAGGGTGATTGCACTGACATTTCCCTTGGGATTGGACAGGTTTGAGAGGGAAGCTTGGAAGCTAGGGCTTGTCTACTTTGATTATTCTTCATTTGTGTCACCTCCTCTTAGCTGGGCATTCTCCTTCCTTATTTCCTACATATGTTCCATAATCATCTTCATCATCTAAGTCGTAGTGGAATCTAGGTGGAAGACACAGGAGGGGCCTATTGCCTGGTGAGGTGCTTGGTATCTTTGCGTGATGATTGGCCCTAATGTTGAGAGTTGCTTCCCTACTTCAAATTAGGGCAATTCTTCCGTTTAGTTGTATGTGTTCCCAAATGGGAATTGGCTAGTTGGTTCTAAGGTTGACTCAGTTCATGATTTTTTTCAGGGCAGGAGTTCAAAACAAGGCTCAAGAAAATTCATGGAACTAGTCCAGGATGTTAGCTTCAACATATATTTTTCTAGCTCATGAAAATACCCACAAATATACCAAAAAATTTGTGAATAATCATTTCCAGGAGGAAAATGAAAATCCAACAGCATAGAGCAAAATCGCTTTGACAAAAATGATTTTTAACATCATCCAAGCACCCCACCAAAATTAATACATCATTATCGATATCTTATCAACCAATACCATAAAAATTTCAGAATAATATCAATCAGAAAGTTCATAATAAATTTGGAAAGGAAAGGCAAAGAAAACCCTACTCTTGGAAACTAATGTATCCTTGGCTCTAAGATGCTCCAAGGTGAATTTCCTTCACTTCAAGGCCACCAAATCAGCCCAAACCCTTCCTAAATCGTGAGGAAGTGAGGTATCAATTTGAGGATTGATGGAGGATTGAGATTTCAATTGGTTAGATTTGTAGGTATTGATGTGTGGAATAACTTTGGTGAATGAAGTTTGTAATTTTATAAAGTCTAGGCTAGGAGTTTAGCCATTTGAATGAAAGCTTGAGCTCTTTTGAGATGGGAATGGAGGCTACACGAAAATGAGCTTGAGGAAGAAGAAATTTGGCTTCAAGGAGAAGATTTGGTGGCTTTAAATGGTTTAGATTAGGTTGTAAGAATTGTTTAATATAAAATCTATACTTTTGACCAAGAAAACAAGATGAATGACTAGGATTTGATCTTGTAATTCAAGATTAAGTCCTAGCCTTACACTTGGCTCTAAAGGATAAACATTATCCTTTTACAAAGATTGAATCATCTTTCCTGTTAGAAATCGCACATCGAAATTTTTACTAAACGGGTGAAACATTGTACTCCTATAATCAAACATTGCCCGAATATTTATTCCATGTATAAAATCATTATTCCTAACTATTTCTAACCTCAACCCTCTTTTCAGTCCCGGGCATTTCCTAATCCCAGATCTGGGTTTTGGCTTGCAGGATGGGCCGTGGGGCCTACAAGGTTACTATTCACCCCAGCTCAAATTTTTTTTAAAACACATCCATTAGGCCATCCCCATCATTGCTAAACTGCGAATTTTGAAATTACGAATAATAAAGCTCAAATAAATTTTTAAATAATTTTTGGGATTTTACACTATTCCAGACTGTCACACACATAAGAATTAATAATATTTGTTGTAAAAATTGTTTTTAGTACCTTAGGTGTATAAAAGAGTAATTACAAGTGTTAGTTTAATTTGCAAAATGTGAAAAGTTGTGCTTTGAACCATCAATTATGTAATTTCGGTCAAATGGTTTTAATTATAGTGAGTAATGATGTTCGAATGTGTCCATGTATTCAAAATAACATTTATGATGTTTAGAAAAAGTTTTAGAAGCTTTGGCATTTGTTAAGTTTTAAAATGAGCAACTTTGCACTTTGACCCCTAAAGTGTAACAAAATTTGGTCTATGGCCCAAAAAGGTTTTTATGATGAGTTTAAATAATTTCTAAGTGTTATGGGTCTCCTAAAAGTATATATTAATTTTAAGGATCATTAGTTTGAGAAATGTGTTAAAAGGGGAAATTACACTTTGACCTGGAATCTTTGAGAAATTAAGTTTTGACCCTTTGGGGCTTAAGTGTAAATATTGATAACTTGATGAGGTCAATATGAATGATGTCTTATGAAAACCATGTTCATGTGTTTTAGTTGAAAATTATATGACTTATGATGCATACTTATGTGATCAATTACATGATGAATTGTTACATGTTATATTTATGATCGATTAATTGAGGTGCATTATTTAAGTGTTCTATGAGCATGAGATATTAAATGATAAGTTATGATTATATGTTCATACTTACATATCTAAATAATATGCTAAGATTAAAGGTGATATAAGACACATGGAAATGATCCTCCAGGTTTAGGTATTAATGGTTATGGGAGGTGATCCAATAAGGGGATCCTTTAGACTCCAGGAATTAATGGTTATTAAAGGTGATCCCATGTCCCCTATCCCACACTCTTGGAGTTGGGAATTTAGCTTATCAAGAGGAAAAGTATAGACTAGTGACGATTAGTTAGGTATGAGCTCATAACCTAGAACTCTCAAAAGGGAGAGTATTAAGGTGGCCCCAAGGAAAAGAGAATAAGAAGTTTAAGTCATCTAAAAGAATGAATTATGTTGGAATAAATTGCATTCATTATGTTATGTTCATTCAATGTGTACCCTATTATATCTTGCATACGGCATGGACATACATTCATGATATAGTATGTTGCATTTATGACATTAAGATTCATGCTAAAAGATACGGGCTTTAGATAATAGTATTTGAAACTTAATAAATGAATCATATTTATATCGACTATTTTCATAATGAAACTCAGGTTCCTAAGGACAAAGATGGTGAAATTTGTTTGGAAGCGAAAGCCCTACGAGATTCTTGTACAAGTTCCTCATTCGCTCTCTCTTTCTTTTCCATCTTGTCTTCAGAAGGTAATGGCTACATTTGTGATCCACGTTGATGCTCTCACCTAGAAATGCACTTTGGGCCAACTAGCCTTATCATTTTGTGGGTCATGTTGCTACTCCTACTAACCTTGGTCGTGTGCTTGGATACCTATCCCACTCTCAGGAGTGTCATTACTAGGTGTTGTTAGTAGGTATTTTTCTATCCATATACTATTTATGTCTTTTTCAAATGTCCATACCTAGCCCAAACTCTGTTGGTGAGTATGATATCCTTTTAGTAGTGTATTTTGGTGCTTAATGTGGAATGGTTATTACTTATGCTATAAGTATATATGATGATGTGGTTATGTTCATGTGATTGTTGTGCATGCATGTGACTAGTTTTTATTTCTCCTTCATATGTGCGAGCAGATGATAGGTTTTACTAGACGCGCGGCTCACGTTTTGTTTTTTAAAAAATTACCTATAATTTCATTAAAGTATTTCCAAGAGTTTAAATTAAGAATTGGAACAAAGAGTAATAACTAATAATTGACTTAAATATATCCTAGGCATGTTGAGTTAAATATTAGGGTGTTACACAAGGAAACAATTACAAGATGTAATGAACTTTACAAGAGATGAGGAGAAATTTTCATAGTTTTTCAGCTCTTATGAGCCTAGGATCTCAATCTTTGAAGCCACAGATTCTTATTTATAAATGGTCTTTTTTTTAGCGTTGCCCTTGATCAGTTGTCCAAGTGACATGTGTTGATAATTTGTTTGTGTTTTGGAAAAATAGTCTAGAGGAGTAGCTCTTGTTTGTCAGAGCTATTGCAGAAGCCGTTGTGAAATAGAGGTTTCTGATGTTACCTTTAGAAACTACTTTTTACTTTCTGGTTCAATTAGAGCTTGTAGATGATGAAATGCTTACGATCATAATGATTGAAGTTTGTAGAACACATTAGCTTCAGAGATTCAAATCTTCATTGAAAGTGTACTTTCTAAAATTGTGTCCTACTTTTGAAGATCCGTTCTTGGTTTCTTGTATACAATGATTTTCTTCAATCCGTTTAGCATGTATATGTTCAATTCACAATATAAATCTCACTTTCATTGAGTTCCTATCTCTTTAAATGAGATAAATCATGTTTGCACATGTTAAGTGGAATTATTTTTGCTGCAAGAAACGTGTGATGCATGCGAAGAACCTGTTTGTTATCTCCAAAAACTCAAGCAAACCGTTAGTTGTTCTTAAAAATATTTTCTTTAAATTGGTTGTGTTATCTTTAAAAATATTTTGTATTAGTGCTCTCTAAGGGTTCTGGAATTAACAACCTCCCCCTTTTTTTATGATGACAATTCAATAGAAGAAAATCTTTTGAAGAGATTTTGAAAGAAATATAGAATGATATGGATTGGGATAAAACCTATTTCTTTCAACACATCATAAGGTGTGATTTTCAGAAGTCCTTTTCTTATGGCATGAGAAAAACATTTATTTGCCTTAAGTGACTCAAATTAGAGCTGTTTTTGTTTCTTTTAAGGTTTTTGAAGTTTCTAGTAATTTTTGAGAAGTATCAGAAAAAGAGAGAAAAAAGATATGTTCGTTTAACTTTCTAATAAATCCCAGCTTATTTTTAGTCATTTGGACTTTTTAAAAAAAAAAGATGTGTTTGAATAAAACGAGTAATACTTGTGATATTTACTCTTATTAGATTTCTCATTCAGGACATCTTTATCCAAACTTATTTTTGAAACCTTATGCAATTTGTGTATGAAAATATGCAACATACAAACTTTGCACACAAGAGAAGTTTCTAAAGCTCATAGAAACCTTCTTTCAAATATTATCAACGAAAGACATGAGGTTTCTGAAACTCAACAGGATTTATCCCAGTTGTAATCTGAGCATAATTTTTTGAGCTTGATTAGAAAAGAAACTTCATAAAAAAGGTGTACCAGAGCGCATGTTTTTGAAGCCAAAGAAAATACTTATAAAACCGTATGATATGGCTTATATATCAATGCACATAATATATATATATATATATATATATATATATATATATATATATTTATTTATTTATTTATTTATTTATTTATCACGATATGTTTAAGAACTAATCATACAATAGAAATTGATGTAATTGGGCATTAAAGCACGAGAAGCAAACCTGATGTAGCACCATATTAGAGAGCTAATAATGTAAGCATGCATAAATCAACATCAATATTTCTAATTTTCTAAACCGAATATATCTATTAGAGTGTGCATAATATATATATGTGCCATGTAAGATCTTATCAGAGCAAATACATAAAACATAGAAAATGTGCTGAAAAACAAATATATTAGATCAATAGAAAGAAAAAGTACCAGAGCATAAATTCAAAAGATCAGAGCTATTAAAAAAAAACAAATTTAAAAGAGCAAAAAGCAAGATAACATGTTCACAACAAAAAGACAATATGCTAAAAAATAAAACAAATGTTCACAAAAAAAATGCTAATGCAAAAGAAAATGTTTCTGAATGGCTCCCTCAGGATGCTTCCCTTAATTTCTCAACATAAAATTTTCTTTCTTCTCTTCTTCCCTTATGGCATCAAAAGGAGGTGTGTGGAAACCAGGAACATCATCATTAGCCCCGGCGCCTTACTTCACGAAGGATTTCTAACAACAATGCCTCAGGTCTTTTGATGAGCTTCCATCTCATTTAGCCGTTGTGATGAGGCATTGCACTTAACTAGGAATTAACTTTAATTTGGCGTGATGCGCGGTTGGCTTGATGAAGGATTATCATTGTGATCGAGTTGGCTTGGGATAGTAAGAGCTGGATGGAGGGTTCTGAGGAGGTGTAGGGAATGAGTTTGCAGGAATAGTTAAGTCCATGAGAGAATGCACTTGTCTGCCCATGTTTTAAGCCTTCTGAATGTAATTTGAGGACTCAGATAAGAAGGATTCTTGCGTATGAGAGCCTTAAGGTTCAGAATGAAAATGATGATCTTTGTTTATCCTCATTTGACTCTTGTCTGGCTTGCGATGTAACACCCTCCAAATTACTATATTTATCTCGAGTATGGACATAGTAATTAGTAGATATTCCTGGTAAGTTGGATCTATACTAGTTGAAATAATCAATGACACGAAATGTCGCAATACATATACTATCATAACGAGATTTACATATGGGGCATAATGTCAAGTCACTATATATATATACATCATAAGGGCAAGACTAACAAAATGACCCCGAAGTAGAACTTATGCGAACGAGGCTAATCCCCCTACCTAATACCTAACCTACTCAAACACCCTGACAAAATAGCATATGCACATATACAACAGACAAAAGAAAACCAAAAGTACATCAGTCTGAGGTAGGTAAGGTCCTAACACTATCCTATTTCTATGTACAATGCATCCGTCTCTGAGGTCTCTACTCCTCGTCAGGAAGCCATTGGCCATTTGAGCGATGACCTCCCTCCCTGGGCACCCGGGTCCTTAGGAGGATTGATCCAGATGAGGAGGATGACGAAATGGTGCGTCCGCGGCTGATACAGGTGGAGCGAGGGGATCTCAAACACTACATGATGGGCCATGTGAAGGGGCACACCGTCATAAGGAAAGCGGGGTCGAAGTTGCAAAGACCGAGTATTGAGGAGCGATCAAAGAACATGTAGATCCGAACTAGGAATAACCAACGCATACATACAATCCAATGCCGGATCATATTGCCACACCCACTGTGGCGAATCAGAAAAACACTAGGGACGACATCTGCGAATCTAACAATATAATACATACAACTAGTGGGTGAGAATAATATAAAATTCTCAGTAGGGGTTCCCCCAATACTATATACAGTAGGGATAAGCAATTCATGCATATACAATATTCATACAAACACATACATAGAAATCTTGAAAACCCGTAGGCCAGGGAACTAAGGATAGTATCACTATAATCGATCGAGTAATATGCACAATTAGAAACTCCATTTCTCATGTCTTTCTCAATTTTCTCAACATAGGGAAGGCTTATTCTCACAGAGAGATACATTAACAATTCACAATTTCACAGAGGACCATAGACTGCTAGGACATGAGCTCATTCCTATTGAGATCATCGAACTTCATTTTTTTCCATTTCCGTTTACTCAGGTCTATGCCTAGTCGACACGCCTATCGACTCATAACTTTTCTAGGGAAGTCCTTCTTTTTGCTTTCCTTCTCAATTCTTTCTAAGCCTTGTTTTTTTTTTCCCATATGTCTCAAACATACACAGTAAGATATGCACATACTATCATAGAATTTCAGCCATTTCCACATCTCATTATCCTGGAAGAATTGAAGTTCTAGGCACAACAATTTGTTACCATACCAAACAAAATTTCCACCTTTAAGGAAAATTTCACATGACACTTCAATGTGTCTAAAACAACCTGTAAAAATTTCAGGGCAATCAGAGTTATATAACCACTTCAATAAAATAGGCAAATCTGGTGGTCAGAAAGTCACAAATTCATAGTCTAGACTTGTGTTCTCAGAATATTTAACCCTAGAATTCGATGGAATCAAGGTACAAGAAAATTCACAGAGGTATTTCAACATGTTATTAGTCTTGTGTAAAAATTTCAGGAGCTATCTCAATCAATTGCTATGATTAAAAATTCGGGCAAGTTTGTTACTTCAGTCTCAACAATTTACAGGAACAAGTTACAATTAAGTTCCTAATTTTTTAGAGGCATCAAACCTTAAAATTAACCCCCAAGAAAATTCGTGTATTTAGTTTAAGGCTTAAATACAACATATAATTTTCATGGCTCATGAAACCACCCACAAAATTTCCAGAAAATTCGTGAGAAATTCTGATTATAGAACAGAAATTAGTCCACCAACCTAGTTCCAATTTCACTTGAGAGAAAACCCATTTTAAAACCATCCAAACACAACACAAAAATTCATACATCAATATCAATATGTTAACCATCAGTATCATCAAAATTTTCGGAATTAGGGCAAGCCAAAAAGAATTGAAAAATTCCACAAGAAAGGCAGGAGAAAACCCTACTCTTGAAGGTTCAGTCTCTATCTCTAGCTTGCTTCAAGGTGTGATTTCTTCACAACCAAAACTCCCCACACAACCTCAAACCCTCCTCTAATCACTGATGGATGTGCAAGAAGGATAGGGTTCTTGAAATTTCAATCGGTTATAATTGTAGAGGTGGAAGTGTAGATCAATTTTTGTGAAGGAAGATTTGGGTTTTGATGATTCTAAGCTAGGGTTTTTGTGAGATGAACACAAGGTGAAGCTCTTGGCTATGGAGGCACTTCTTCCTCTAGTTTTTCCCTTGCAAGGCCGAGTTTGATGCTTGGCTTGGTTAAGAAGATCAAGTGACTAAGCTTGTCATAAATGCAAGGCAAGATATTTGTAGAAAATCATGATGAATTTGGTGACTAGGCTATGATGGATGGCTAGGATTTGATCTTGGATTCCAAGATTAAATCCTAGCCTTCCACTTGTCTTAATTTGGGGGATATTATTTAGTTGTAGTGATGGAAATGTCTTTCTGTTAAAAACCACACACAGAAATCTTACCGAACGGGTAAACACCGTACCCGATCTAACCAATATTACCCGAAATTTAATTCTAGGTATAAAATTATCGTTCCCACATATTCCTAATCTTATTCTCATATTTTCTTAACTTCGGGCATCTCCTGTCCTAAAATTGCTTTCGCAGAGGCCTGCCCACCAAGTACTATTCACTTTTTTTTGTACTCCTCATGGAGTCATTCTCATCACAACTGTTCCTCCAGAATTCTAATATTCCTATTAAGTTTTCCTCAATTAATATCTAAAGTAAACTAGGATGTTATATGCGACGTCTTCCTCCTCCATATGTTACAAGTCAATGTGACATCTTCCCAATCCTTAAGTCATGACATTATACTTGAGAGTTGTTACTTATAAATTAGGACCTTTCTTAATTATCTATAACAAGATCGATCAAATCATGAAGTAACTAATACTAATTCTATTAAAATATATAACAAAGAAACAAATGTTTATTGATTACAAGGTCTGTATAAAAGGAAGCTCTTCTATGAGGTTCAATATACATTTGGTCTCTATTATATTTACAGACATAACATATGACTAACTACAATTGATATAAGCTTCAGCCTTAAACTACTGCAAATCCAATTTCCTTTCATAGAGTAGCCTCCTTGCTCTCTAGATGAACCTGGAGACAACACGAGCACAAACACATAGGGGTGAGAATTATAAAATTCTCAATAGGGCATCCCCAAAATATATACTAAAATCCATGTCATCGTCATTCGTTCAAGCCATTTCGATTTATTAAGAAAAATGTGATCATGAAACTCATATTAAAGACTCATTTTAGAGTTCAAAACCATCCTTTCTAAGTGAGTTTCTTTTAGTATTCAATCACTTAATGCCCATATATCAAAATGTTCCAACACAAAGTAAATCATCCTAGCAGACAATTCAAAATAACATGAATATGCATATGACAAATGTAGTGAAATTATCTCAAAGTGACCTAGTTTCACTTATGGCTATAGAACTCAACTCGATGCATTTTTCTCTTTTATTCAACATAGGAAAGACTTAGTTTATACTCTTAGTTTATACTACATGGTATTTATAGTGGATCACACTACACAAGGGAAATAGAATGCTTATCAAGACTGAGCTCATTCCTATACATGATTATCATACTTCATTTTTTCCTTTCTAATCACACAAAGATCTATTCCTAGCCGGATGTTTATCAACTCATAATATCTCTAGGGAAGTTCCTCTTTTTGCCTTCCCTTTACTCTAGGGAAGTTCCTCTTTTTGCCTTTCTTTTTCTCTAACATAAGTCTTGTTTCTATTTTGTCCATATGTCAGAACATGCACGATTGACATTCATACATTCTCTTTTACCACATAAATGCATCATTTACTTTTCTTATTCCAAGTGCTTACATAAACCACATGTAGACATGCAATCACAAGTGATGCTCATGCATGCCTTATAAATTGATCTTTACATTATATTTGAATTAAAAGTCAGTACATCACCAAATTAAGAATTTAGTTCATTTCCATTAATTGGGCAGATTTCACACCATTGTAGTACAAATTTATTTGCACATCAAACAATTAATTCAAGGGCTATAAAAATTATCTAAGACACTTCAATGTGTCCACAAGGTCCTGTAAAAATTTCAGAGCAAGAATCATTCACTAACTATGTTAACAAAATTAGACAATTTCAATGGTCAAGACCACTAATCTCAACTCAAAACCCGAAATTCATAATTTTTAACGCTAGCAAATGACTAAATCAATTCAGAATAAAAGTCATGGTTGAACTTCAAGATGTTTCCAACACTCAGTAAACATTTCAAGGAAAAATTAATCATTTGCCATGGTAACAAAATTAGCAAAATTTACAATTTCTGTTCTAAAAATTAAAGGCAGCACATGTATCATTTCGGTTCATGATTTGTTTTTCAAGCAGTAAAAGTCTTTAACATGACCCAAAAAAAATCATGGAGTTGCCTTAAGATGTTAGCTTTAACATATAATTTTTCTAGCTTATAAAAATACGTACTATTGTACCAAAAAATTCATGAATACTCACTGCCTATAATAAAACCAAAACTCTAGCAAGGTATTCTAAAACTCCTTTGACAAAAATGATTTTTCCACAACCCCAAACTACTCCACCTATGCAATTACATGTATATCTATGTGAAATCATACATTAGAACCAAAAAATTTGAAATTCCAAGAGGTGAAAATCTGGAAAAATAGAATCACAACAAACAAGATTTGGCAATTGCTAGCTTCCTATTAAATTCCTCTATAATCCAACATTCGTTCACCAAAGTAACATAATCTTTAATTTCTAAGGGACTCATGACTGCTTTCAATATCCTCCTATAAACCTCCTTCATACTTCATGCACCTCCAAGCTTTATCAGGATTGTGCCGATGATAATAGAAGATTGGCAAAGCTTATCAAATTTTGCCATATACTCTGCTACACTCATGGATCCTTGCTTAAGTGCCATGAACTCCAACTCCTTTGCGTTCCATTTAATCTTTCCATTATCCAGTTGGCCATTGTGGCTTGTGTAACAACCTAACATCTGACCCAATACTACTAGTAAGTACTTAGGTCAAATATCAGTCATTACTTATTATCATGGTTCTTTTATGAGAAAGAGAAATAACTTAAAGAAAATACGGGCCACTTTTTTTTCTTAAAATAAAAGCCCGCGTATCTTATCGGTCGGATCATAAGTGAGAAATATAAACATAGAAGTGGCTCCAGATCAAATATAACATCACATTGAAATACTTCATACATAATAATATGCCTACCCTACAGGACTCTTCGAGTACATGAGATGATGCAAATACAACTGAAACGAAAATACTTGTAAATAGAAACCACAGAACCAGAAATCATAAAAGGAACATCCCCTCCCAAGAACATCTAAAGTGGATAACCTCAATACAAAAGAAAGTTTATCCGTTCTACATGTAGTGCGTGCACTAAGGACTACCCTCTATCCTAAAGCTAATGCCATGGGTAAGGCGGACGTAACCAATCCATGGACGAAGTGCGTCTGGAGTAGGCACTCGAGAGGTCCTCCATGATGAAGCTCGGCTGGAGCGGGCATGGTGGAAGGCTGAACATTTCCCCTACGTCGAGGCCGTGGACCAGGCACCGGGCTCTCCAGGCTGAGTCACCGTCTCCTCACTACCCATGGGCATATGCGGTGGAGTGGGGGCAGAGTCCTCTGAGGGATCCTCCTCCGAGTGTCCTGAGTGAGGGCACGTACCGGTACCCTTCCAGAACTGGCAGAGTGAGTCCGTAGAATCCTCTCATCAGGCGTACGGGCGTGCTCAAAAATCATCGCATCATCATAAGGAGACGTCGGGGTAAAGAGGTAGCTATCTACTGGATGAGAGAAGGGTCGTCCAAGAAATGCGAACACACGAACGTGCAAGAGCCCTCAAAATGAAATGACCCAAGCTCTGGGTCATGGTGGATCTCCCATGTCGGCGTGTCAATGAATAGGATGAAGGTCGCCATCTCGAATCTGAAGACGTAATGGAAAGAGAGATAGAGGGAGTGAGTTTTCTTGCTAAAGAAACTCAGGGTTTTCCTCCTATTCTATGTGTCATCATCTACGTCTCCAGGGTTCTCGGTTTATTTATAAAACCATGGACATATATTGGTTCAATTATGAGTTTTCTAAAATCTCAATTTCCGAGAATCCGTTCTTTTTAACATGGCACTTGTGTTACATAAACTATACTTGAATTATAGAACGTAAATCATGCAACTGGGTACATAGGACATAAAGCATATAACTGGGTACATGGAACATAAAGCATATAACTTCGTTACATGGAACATAAATCATATAACTTGGTTACTTAGAACATAAATCATATAACTTGGTTACTTAGGTGACATAAGAACCTTTACTTAACTGGGGCCGCCCTAATCTTTCTCCCTTTTGAGAAATCTCTAGGTTATGAGCTCATACCACACTAGTCGTCACTAGCATCTAGACTTCATCCCTTGGGATAAGTCAACTTCCCGACCTTAAGTACGGGTTTAGGGGGCTAGAATCACATCGTCCCCACCCTTTGTTTGGTGTTTTCAAAGGATTACATTCTCATATCTTAAGTCACCCTAAGTTTAACATGTTACTTGAGATGCCGCATAATTAATGCGTAACACAAAAATTACTACTTCGGCATCTCTAAGGTCTTTTAAAGAAGCAATAACGTAAGGGTACAAAACTATTATTTAAGGATAATAGTTACATGGCACCATATATGTCATGAGCTAACACATCAATTCATCATTAAATGCGAGACACATAATCATCCCTTAAGGTAGAAATCTCTAATCGGGTAACCTCAAACTATCCCATTGTTTTCTTGCATGCTAATGGGATTGATTAACCTCATTACCATAATCCATTAAGTTCTAATTCCTAATTAATTATGGTTGGACAGCTTATGTAGTTGTTCACATTTGATGAATTATGTGTTCTAGAAAAATGCGTTTTAAGCCCTTTCTCGCTTTCGACTTTGTCTATGGTGCAGTAATTAATACCTAAGCCAATTATGAGTCACTCCCGCACATCTAGGCATATTATAATGTGATTCTAACTATTTTATCAAGGCTGGGCAGAAACTAACTTTGCCATTCTTTAGTAGTTCTAGAATTCACATATTAGGCAAACAAAGTCACTAATGATGCTTTTAAAAGTCTAGAACAAATGTCACATACTTAGCAAGGTAAATCAACATATTTAGACCACCCAAAACAGAATTTAAGGTGCTGGAACTGTTAAGGCAGAACCTAAACCCTTAAGGCATAAAATCATGAGAAAAACCTTACTTTCAAACATATAACTTGCTAGTTTCTCTTAGAACCTTTTTGGGACTCCAAAACTCCATAAGATCAAAGTTTATTTTGCCAAAACTCAACATAAAATGCCAAGGGCAGTAGCCATTTAATCTTACCCTTGATCAAGATGCAAAACTTGAAAACTTGTTTAAAACCTTAGTTGGGTGCATCCAAGCTTAGAAAAATTCTAAGTCATGCATTATAGGCCCTTGTAGTTAAATGAAACTCATCCTAGAGCCATTTACACCACATGGCCGAATGATATTCAAGGAAGTACCTCCTTGATTTAATTCTTTTCTTAGAATGAAAGGGGCAAGTCTTTGAGCTCTAAAGTTTTAAGTGACGACATTAAAATAAACGTGCTATGCATTTCATTTTATAGCCTTTTTGAAAGTAAAGTGATAACACAAAGTAAATATGAAATGCATCTCCATTCTTATTCTTAGCGCTTAGTGATGACTTGAAATATAAAATGAGATGCAAAGCTTGAAACATAAACGTGCTAGGCAAAAGATAAACATGAGGTGCAAGGTTCAATTCTTTATTTTAGTGCTCTAGGCCTCTTGAAGTTTTCACTCCAAATCAACAATCAACTTTAAGGTTGAAATAGGTAGGCTTTGAGATTAATTAAGTGATGATGCACATTCTCATTTTAATCCTTAAGTTGCTTAGTGATGGCTTGAAATTAAACATGCTATGCAAAGCATAAAAATAAACATGGATGCAACTTCTTTTATATCTTGTTTAGAGCTCTTGCAAGACTTTAAAGGAAACAAAGTTTCATCCCATAACTCATCCTCACAAGAAAAGAAAACACTAGTGTTGCTAAGTTATGTAAAAAGAGCCAATACCTCCACCAAGAACCATAAGGTGGCCGAAACCTCATCATGAGGAAGCAACCATATATATATATATATTTTTGAACTCTAGGGACCAAGATCTTGGTGATTCAAACACCAACATCTCAAGTCCTCATCATTGAGTATTTTTACAATGCTCTACATTTCTTAACAAAACAAAACTCATGACCAACATAAAGGAAAGAAACCGAAACACACTTGGCCTAGAAACCAAGTTTAGGCTCTAGAGTTTTGTTCATGTGACCTACATCAACATGAAGCCCTCATCATCAAGCTACCATTTTTCCAAGTCCCAAAGGCCTTCATGGCCGAAAACTCAAGGAAAAGAAATGGGGTTTTCAAAGGTTCAAGAGAAACATAACTATGTCTTGAGAAAAACTTGGAAATAATAAACTTATCTTAAGAAAACTCAAGCTTTAGAGGTTGTTCATGTGACAAACATCAACATACAACTCTCATCATCAAGCCCTCCTTATCTTGGCCCTAAGGCCGAAAATGAAAGGGAAAGAAAAAGGAGAAAACCGAAATGAACTTGTGAGAGAAACTCACTACAACACAACTTTCAAGCAAGATCAAACATTGAGCATTAAGATAAAAGAAAGCATTCTTGAAAAGCTCCCTACCTAGAGTTTGAGATTGAGAGGAAGTGAAGAAGATGAAGAAGATGGACTCTTAAACTTGAGAGGAAAGAAGACCCCAAAGTGCTCTAAACTCTAAGCTTTAGTGAAATGAACAAAGGTGCTTCAAGTTCCCTAAGCTACCTATTTATAGAGAAGTAAAATGAATTAAATAATGGTGGCCTTTTGGGGAAAAGAAATGTCTTTGTTCAAAGCATGGTGTTAGTCATTCAAAGCATGGTGAAAAGTCTAGCTATGCATGTCCTAGAGCATGGCTAGAATTGTAGCTTATTTTCAAACCTTTTTAAATGTATAAAATTACAAAATTTTGGGCTGCCAAGGCTAAGGAACCGTGCACCCTATGCCCAAAAAGAGGAGAAAATTTTCTAGACTTAAATTCCCAAAGCATAGGTAAGGTGTTGTAAGACATGGTGTCTTGAAAAAGTTTGATAGAAAGCTTGAATGACCACAAAAACAAATCATTCTTTTTGAATTTGAAAGACATATTTCTTTTTATTTTAGAAGTGAATTGAAAACCTTGATTGACCATATAAATTATTCTTTGAATCTTGAAAGACATTTTTCTTGGAAGTTGAACATTGATTGAAAGTGTTCAAGACATGTGTCATAAGATAGCTTGACCACTTAGACTAATTTTATGTGATTTCTAGGGGGAGGGTGGCACCACTTTTGGCAGCCTTGGGAAGGAGAAATATCTCCTCAAATCATGGTCTAGAAGTGTGCTTTGGTGTGACATAGATTAGGCTTAGGATTGATGGTTGTCAAGTAGGTACTCTAGGTACACTATTTGGTTAATTAAAACTATAGACCCCTAGGTTAGAGGTGGTTGAGAAGGTTTAATGGAGTCAAAGCCTCCAAGACTAGTGATGTGAGTGTGACAACTTCTCCTTGAAAGAAGATGACGTGAATAGTGGAAACACTATTCAACACTATTCACAGATTCTTTTTCTTTTTAAAGAAAGAGACTAGAATGAAGTTTGAATTTCCCCAAGCAATTTTAGGTTCCAATTAATTTCAAATGATGGTTTTGGCCCTAGGTTAATTATGGAAATTAATTAACCTTTAATTAGAGCCTAATATTGCTTAGGTTTAGAGTTGAACACTCATTAAGCTGAAAATGCGATATGCAAGGGCAAAATTGTAATTTTTACCAAAACTTGCCCGGGACCTCCCGACTTAAGCAAACATAGTTCATGCCTTAAAATCATTGTTTTAAACCTCGGATGAAGTCCGTCAAACGAAACTTAAAACTGCCTTAATTCTGTTCCGGTATTTTGGTCGTTAAGCAGAGATCTCATAAATGAGGTTTTTCTGCTCTGTTAGGCATTCGCACTCAAACAATCCCCTTCATATAACATATGAACCCTATGAGGATGGCCCAAAGCCGGCCGTCCTCATGTTTCGGGTGAAAACGACCTCAGGGGCATTTTGGTCATTTTGAAAGTTTAGCGAAATCGAGGCGTTACAGCTTGTGCTCTCATATCAGGCCATCTCCCTAAACAGGACTCATCATGTCGTCCGATTCAACCTTCTTGGTCCTAGTACATCTACCATCTGCCATTAGATCCAACGCGCCAAACAAAGATATTGAGTTGATCAAAGCACTATGCTAAGTGTGATAGCAACCAACTACAACACCACTAATGTCATGCATATCTAAACCATATATCCTATCATATAGATAAGATTCAAGACATGACTTATCTACACTTTGGAAGTATAGACAATCCATTCCTCAAGGTCCTACAAGGATGAACTGCTCTATACCATCCTGTAACATCCTCCCAAGTACAACATCATCCATAAGTCATGACATTATACTTAAGAGTTGTTACTTATAAATTAACGGACCTTTCTTAATTATCTATAGTAAGATCGATCAAATTGTGAAGTAACTAATACTGATTCAGTTAAAATATATAACAAAGAAGCAAACATTTATTGATTACAAGCTCGAGTACAAAAGGAACCTCTTCTATAAGCTTCAATATACATCTGGTCTCTATTATAATTCCAGACATAACATATGACTAAGTATAATCACTATAAGTTTCAGCCTTAAACTCCTAAATCTGATTTCGTTTCATACAGTAGCCTCCTTGTTCTCTGGATCAACCTAGACGACACGGAACACAAACACATAGGTGAGAATTATAAAATTCTTAATAGGGCATCCCCAAAACATATACTAAAATCCATGTCATTGTCATCGTCCCAGCCCTTTGATTTATTAAGAAAAATGTGATCATGCAACTCACATTAAAGACTTATTTTAGAGTTCAAAACCATCCTTTTGAAGTGGGTTTGTTTCAGTATTCAATCCCTTAATACCCATATATCAAAATGTTCCAACACATAGTAAATCATTCTAGGTAGACAATTTAGAATAACATGAGTATGCATATGATATGACCATAGAACTCAACTCGGTGTATTTTCTTTTCATTGACACAGGGAAGACTTAGTTTATACTCTTAGTTTATACTACATGTTATTTATAGTGGATCACACCACACAAGGGAAAAGACTGCTTATTAGGACTAAGCTCATTCCTATATGTGATAATTGGAATTCATTTTTTCCTCTTCTGAAATACACACATCTCTATTCCTAGCCGATACATCTATCGACTCATAATTTCTTGGGGAAGTTCCTCTTTTTGCCTTCCCTTTTTCCCTAGGAAAGTTCCTCTTTTTGCCTACCCTTTTCTCTAACATAAGTCTTGTTTCCGTTTTGTCCATATGTCAAAACATGCACGATGGACATTCATACATTCTCTTTTACCACATAAATGCATCATTTACTTTTCTTATTCCAAATGCATGCATAAACCACATGTAGACATGCAATCACAAGCATGCTCATTCATGCCTTATAAACCGATCTTTACATTATATAGCATGCATTCATACTCATTATATTTGAATTAAAAGTCAGTCTATCACCAAATTAAGAATTTAGTTCATTTCCAATAATTGGTCACACCATTGTAGTACAAATTTATTTGCACATCAAACAATTAATTCAGGGGCTATAAAAATTATCTAAGACACTTCAATGTGTCCACAAGGTCCTATAAAAATTTCAGAGCAAGAATCATTCTCTAACTATGTTAACAAAATTACACAATTTCATGGTCAAGACCATTTAATCTAGCTCAAAACCCGAAATTCATAATTTTTAATCCTAGCAAATGAAGGAATCAATTTAGAATAAAAATCATGGTTGAACTTCAAGATTTTTCCAACACTCTGTAAAAATTTCAAAGGAAAAATCAATCATTTACTTATGGTAACAAAATTAGCAAAATTCACAGCTTCTATTCCAACAATTCAGGACAACACAGGTATCATTTGGTTCATCATTTTTAAATGTTTAGTCTTGGAAGTTTAAGTCACTAAAAATGATCAAAAGGCTCAGAAAGTAATTTATGAACTTGAGAGGACTTCAAAACTTCTATGATCAATGGCTCCAAAAATCTTTTAGCTGATGCTTGGTGGTCAAAGGCCATATTTTCAACTGGGTTGGGATATGAGAATGAGATGGATAAGAAAGGAGAAACAATCTTATTCGAGAAAGTCAAGAACAAAGTTTCTTGCACTTTCTGTCACAAGAAGGGACACCTACTTGACAAGTTTTATGTGAAAAAAAATCTATAAAATAGGTTGGGAAACCTCCCCTAAGGAAAACTAACCCAAGAGGACTCAAGAAAGTATAGGTACCTAAAATAAAAATGGTTTTTGTTGCAAGTATGTTAGAGAATGCACGTTGACAAGGACAACAAATGGTACATGGATAGTGGCTACTCTAGACATATGGCCGATCAAAAAGTGGTTTAGAAACCTTAAATCCAAGAACTCTGGATTAGTAAAATTTGCTGATGGAGGTAAAGCCAAAGTTACAGGTATAGGAAATGTTGGTATGGATGACTTCTACCAAATTTTTTATGTTTTACTTGTTGATGGTTTGGCTCACAATCTGTTGAGTATCAACAAATTCTGTGACCAAGGTTTTAGTGTTTTATTTAATGCTTATGCTTGTAAAATTGTGAATCCCACTAATGGACAAGTCATTTTATCTAGTAAGAGACATGATAACACTTATGTGTTATTCTTGGATGACCTTCTAGATCAAGATGTAAAATGTCTTGCATCCTTATGGATGATAAGTGGCTGTGGCATAAGAAGCTTGGGCATGCTCATATGAAACTTATTTCTAAGATATCTTAGAAAGAGCTTGTTAAAGCCCTGCCAAAGATTAGATTTGACAAGGATTCAACTTGTGATTTATGTGAGAAAGGCAAGTAAACCAAAACTTCTTTCCATAACAAAATGTGGTTTCAACCACTAAGCCACTTGAGTTTTTACACATGGATCTCTTTGGACAACCAAGACTACAAGTCTGCTGGAAAAAGATATTGACTGTCATAATTGATGATTTCTCTAGATTTACATGGGTTATCTTCCTAGCTTCTAAGGATGAGGTGGTTGAAAGATTTAAGGTTTTTACAAAATGAGTTTGCATTGAAAAATATTCTTAAATTGCCTCAATTAGATAGAGCATGGAGAAGAATTTGAAAATCATGTTTTTGAAGAGTTGTGAAAAACATTGCATCTCTCATGAGTTTCTGCACCTAGAACTCCCAAAAAATGGGGTTGACAAAGAATAGAAGCTTGCAAGAGATGGCTAGAACCATACTTTTAGAAAGTAGTTTATCAAAAGGTTTTTAGGCTAAGGCTTTAAACACCTCATGCTATATTTCAAAATAGAATCTTTCTAAGGCCAATCCTAAGAAAACTCCTTATGAGTCATGGAAGGGTAGAAAACCCAACATATCATACTTCTATATATTTGGCTCATCTTGTTTTATTCTTAACACCAAGGACAAACTCGCAAATTTTGATCCTAAGTCTAAGGATGGAATTTTCCTAGGATAATTTTTAGTCTCGAAAGCTTATAGGGTGTACAACAAAAGAACACAATGTGTTGAAGAGACCATCTACATCAAATTCAAAGAGCTTAAAAAGGACTTTGAGGATGATCTGAAGAGCTAGAAAAGAACCTTGAGAAGTTGAACCTCAAGGAACCCTAAGAAAATAAGCAGATGAAAGCACAATCTTCAGAAAGTAAGCTCCAAGAATAAGGGCATTTCAGAAAGTATACTCAAAACACCAAAGCCCTTAGAAAGTGACATTTCTGAGCATGAAGATGAACAATCTAAAGATGAGAATGAAACTGAAGAATATCAAGCCTACAAAAAGTATAGAGGTGTTTCTGATTTAAAAATAGTTTCTTAGAACAATGTTCTAGGAGACATTTATAAGGGTGTGAGAAATAATTCCTCCATTAGAAATGAGTCCAACTTGTGCTTTCATTTCCATCATTGAGCTTGAATGTATTGATGATGCTTTGAATTATCAAAGTTGGGTGGAAGCCATGGGAGAAGCTAGAAGTTTGAGAAAAGAAAAGTTTGGACTATTGTGGAGAAGCCTAAAGAAAGACCATCATTGGAACCAAATGGGTGTTTAGAAATAAGCTGGATGAAGTTGGAAAAGTTGTCAGAAACAAAGCAAGATTGGTTACATAAGGTTATAATTAACAAGAGGGAATTGATTAATGATGAAACCTTTGCACCAGTAGCTAGACTTGAAGCCATAAGAATGCTACTTGCTTTTGTTGCCTTCAAGGGATTCACTCTTTACCAAATGGATGTTAAGTCTACATTCCTAAACACATTCTTCTCTGAGGAAGTTTATGTGAAGTAGCCCCTAGGTTTTGAAAGTGAAAACCTTCCCAACCATGTCTTTAAGTTAACAAAGGCACTTTATGATTTGAAATAAGCTCCTGAGCTTGGTATGAAAGGCTAAGTACCATTTTACTTAAGAATGGTTCAAAAGAGGTAAAGTTGATATAACCCTATTTACTCTTGACCAAAATAATCACTTTCTGATAGTGCAAATATAAGTTGATGACATTATATTTGGAGCCATTGACCATTCTCTTTGTGAAAAGTTTTCAAGGTTAATGCAAAGTGAATTTGAGATGAGCATGATGGGTAAGCTCAAGTTTCTCCTTGGACTTTCAAATAATACAACAAAAAGAAGGAACATTGATCCATCAAGAAAAGTATATGAAAGAGATTTTGAAAAAGTTTAATATGCATCAAGCCAAACCCATGAGCACCCCTATGCATCCATCTCAAGTCATTGATGCAAATGAGAATGAGAAAAAGTATCAGAAAGTAATTATAGAGGAATGATTTGTTTTCACTTTGTATCTTATAGAAGAAACCAACATTCAATGAAGTGTGGAAAATTGTGCTAGATTTCAATCTAACCCAAAGCAATCACACTTAAATGCTGTTAAAAGAATTTGAGATATTTAACCTTACTAATCTCGATTTATGGTACGAGAAAGGTACATCTTGTGAGATTGTAGGTTACTGTCATGCCTGATTTCTGAGACAGAGTGGAAAGAAAAAGCATTATGGAGTTGTGTTTCTTTAAAAAGAGCCTCATCACTTGGTTATGCAAGAAGCAAAATACTATTGTACTTTCAAGAGCTGAAGCGATATGTAGTTGCTACAAACTATTGCACCCAGATCCTGTGGATAAGGAATCAACTAGAACATTATCACTTGAGATATTCCAAAATCCCTATCCTTTGTGATAATACAAGTGCCATTAATCTTGCTAAGAATCCTATCCACTCTAGATCCATGCACATTGATGTTAAATATCCTTTGATTAGAGATCATGCTCAAAAAGGGATGTTAAGTTAATATTTGTGAATAATGAAGATCAAGTGTTGATATATTCACAAAACTATTGGCTAAAGATCATTTTTGCTGCTTGAAAATGCTTTTGAACCTTAAAAGTTTTAAAAACTGCATAGCATTCATGCATAAACATCTTTGGAAACTCCTATCATGACTCTTAACTAAAGCCCAAACGAAGACATCAACTTGGAAGACCAGGAAGTAAGGAATCAAGGACATAAAGAAGGTCAGAGGCTCAAAAAATGGGTTAGAAAGTTATACACCCTGAATATGGAAGATTATTTCATATATGAGGAAGCATGTAGTTGTGAAAAGCTCATATAATGTCTACGTTGGCTCAGAAAATGGATCAAGGGTTAGAAAGTGTTTCCACGATCAAAACCACTTATTCTGGAGATTAAAGAAAGCAAGATAATTCCCACTCTTTTAAGTTTCTCTCTTCCACGTCACCTCAATTTTAGACTTTATGTCCTATCACATTTATAACTTCCCACTTCTCACACACCACATATAAACACTTTCATCTTGAACCTCAAACACTTTTAACTCAACCAAACCATTCCATCTTCTCTACAACTTCCCCTCCATAACCTTCACAAACCTTCAAATCCTCAACCTTTTTATCTCAAATCCTTTCAAACCCTTATCTACCATGGTGAAGGAAAGCAAATTCATTTCACGTTGACAAAAGAGGACCGTTTTACATATACGATAACCTTGAGATGCATGATCATTATGTGAACAACTTTTCTCTTAGGAAAGTCACCCCAGGGAAGTGCATTAAAGAAGAGAGCTTCTTGATAAAGTATTCATCCTCAAGAGGTCTTCTCCTTTCAAGGATGGAAGAAATTCTGAGATCAATGACAAATTTTTAAGAATGGTAATGTTGTAACACACCAATTTTTACTGGAAATTTTACTTCGTTTAAAAATTACCGAATTACCCTAGGTAATTTTTCATATAATTTGAGACCGAACAATCATAAATAAAGGAACATAACACTAGAAGAAAGGTTAGGAGCAATTCGTGCGAGAGTTGCAAACCCAGATTTTCTGTACGTGTAAAATGACCAAAATGCCCCTGAGGTTATTTTACTCAGAATGAGGATCGTGGGCCCCACCCGTCCTCAAGGGGATTTTTTGATGATAATAAGGGATTGTTTGTGTTATGTGATTAATAGAGGAGAAGAATCCTAATTTTGAGTTTACGCAAAATGACCAAAACGCCCGCCGTTTTAACTCTTACGCGTGCCCTAGTTCGAACCTCACTAAAATTTTTTAAAACATGTTTTTAAGCTATGATTAACCATTAGTTAAGCTGGGTGGTCTTGGGCAATTTTTAAGTAAAATTATCATTTTGTCCCGTTTGTGCAGCTTTACAATTTTGAGATTTTTGATTCATATGAAACCTAAGCAATATTAGGCTTAAATTAAAGGTTATTAGATTCTAATTATTAATCTAGAGTCAAAATTATTTATTTAGATTGATTAGAACTTAAAATTGCTTAAAAACACCCAAATTGCTTACTAATTCACCTAAGCCTTTAATTGCAAATTCTCTAATTTGAAGATACCTTACCTACACCTAAATAATACATGGAACACACAAATTTCTCTTCCATGGGCTGCAAATGGCCGAAATATGGAGCCATAATGCATCAGAATATTGCCAAATAATGCACTAAAACAAAATGCCAAAATGTCACCATGAAACATAATTCCCTAAATTCATACAACTTATCTAATGATGTTTTCCTCCCTTTGTTCCTCTCAAATTATGCCAGCCTTCCTCCTCCCTTTGTCCATTTATGAGCCTCAAAATCTCTATAAATAAGCATGCTTGAAGGAGTGTTAGAGGCCTTAGTTCATAACTTACACCATTCTAGTTTTAGAAGCACCAAAAGCTTTCTTTCTTCCTCCTTTGGAAACTCTTCTCCCATTTCTCAAAGAGATTTTCTTTCATTTCACTCAAGGAAACCAAGTTCTTCCTTTCCTTCAAATAAAATTAGGTAGGGTGTTGTTTTTAAGTTCATTTATGCTATTACAAGTTATGTTTCTAGCTCAAAAATGTTGAATCAATGAATCCTTTTCTATGGCTTTTTCAATTCAGTTTTCTTCCTTCTTTCTTTTGGTTAATTCGGCCTTATGGCCTAGATTATGATGAGACCATGGTTTGATGATAAGGTTCTTGAGTGTTGGTTGAAATCCTTCACAAGTTAAACCTTAAAACTTAAAGGTTTCACTAGTTTTTAAAGCTTTATAATTTCTGTTTTTCTTTCCTTATTTTTCTTTATGGTTTTGGCCAAATGGCCTAAGGATGAATTCATGGCTTGATGATAAGGACCTTGAGTATGGATTGTAAATCCATCACAAGTTAGGCCTCTAGCTTGAAAATTCCACTTGCTCAAAACTTTAAAGAATGAGGTTTTTATGATGTAAAAATAAAGATCTTGAGTTTGAACTTGAAAGATGTATTTTTCACTTTGTCTTGCTAAGATATATATATTGGGTTGAAATTATATGTCTCTAAAAGTCTTGGAGGAGCTCTAGAAGAAATAAATGAACTTGCATCCATGTTTAAGTTTATGCCTTGCACATCATGTTTAAATTCCAAGCTTGCATTTCATGTTTATGTTTCAAGTTGTCACTTAATCTCTAAAGATAATAAAGAGGATGCATCTCATATTTATTTTATGCTCTCACTTTATTTTATAATGGCTAAAAGTATCAATGCATGGCATGTTTATTTTATGTCATCGTCTAAAGATCCTAGAGCTCAAAGACTTGCCCAAGTATCACAAGCAAAGTTGGAACCATGGTAATAATAACTCTAAAGCTCACTTTCAATTTCCTTAAGATTATTGGAGTCAAAGAATTCATTCTTTAAGAAGTCTTGAGTGTGGAGCTTAATAAGATGTAATAAGAATTCTCTTCTCTCTTCATCTGGTCCAGTGCGGACTACCGCCGCTTTGGTTTCTTATTTTCTTTTATTAAGATTCTTTTCTCTCTCCATTGGCCATGTGTTACTACCGCCTTCAGTTTCGTATTTATTTCAAGCACTTGCATCATGTTTAAATTTCAAGTCTTGCATATCATGTTTATATTTCCAAGTTATCACCTTATAAAGACAAGATTAAAATGAGGTTGCATAACATGTTTATGATTCTAGTTATCACCTAAATCTCTAAAGCTCAAGACTTGCTCATTTTATCTTAAGTGAAAATTTTAATCATGAAGATTCTTTCAATGTATAAATCGGCCTCATGATTAAGGTAGGCATAAAGTGATTTTAAATAAGCTACTGATTTAGTTCTAAAATTTCTTTCAAGAGTAACAAAAGAATTAGTTTTTAAAAGAGTTTTAAGGCTTTGCAAATATTTTATGGGATACTAGTATCTTACTTGTACTTAAAAATGTGATTTTAAGCAATTATGTGAGGTTCATGATTCACCACTATCTGAGTTTAGTACTACTGTATGATGATGGTTTAATATGTTTGAAGTTGTGATAATTATGGTTTATTGCTAAAGGAATGATTCTATGCATGTTAGAGATAAAACTAGCTTCCTAGAAAACCATAAAAGTAAGATTTCTAGGAATCTAGAATGAAATTTATACATTCTGTCCAGAACCCTTAAAAGCTGTAAGAATCAGATTTTATTATGTCTAGATAAGTGAAAATGATTCATAATTGGTTTAGTAATTAATTTTAGCATCATAGGGAAAGCCCGTAACAAGAAGGGTTAAAGATGCAACTTCTAGCATATTAAAGCCTTAAATAAGACCTACCGCCTATGCTGCCCCATATGGTTTAATAATGTACTTGAAGGTTATAATTAAGGGTAATAATGATAATGAATCCCTTAGATGCATAAGAAAGTAAGATAATGATTGAGGTTACCTGATTCTAAAGTTGGCGTTTAGGGAGCTTTTCGTGAGGATTTATGATGATGCCACTTGATGTTTGAAATGATAAGTCTATGTAGTGAATTGATGCTTATTAAGTATTTGATTTCATTGAATGACTTCATGGTTTGCATGTTATAGTTGTTGTTGCAAACAATGAGAATGTTTATGCATCCTAATGATTGTGAATTGGGAGTTGTATTATGATATAACATGCAAAGACTTAATGGTGACTTAAAATTATGAGGAAATGATCCTTTGGACCCATTCAGACTATAGGTGGTGAAAAGGTGATCCTAAGAAAATGATCCTTTGGACCCATCAGACTATAAGTGGTGAAAAGGTACCTAGCGTCTCTCAAAAGGGTAGAGTCGGGACTTTAACTTATCAAAAAGGATAAGTATATATAGTGACGACTAGTAAGGTATGAGCTCATAACCTAGATTACTCCCAAAAGGTGGAGTATAGGGTGGCTTAGGAAAATGATGATGAAAGTAACTTTAAGTCACCTAAGGGACTAAGTAACGTATTATGTGATTATGATGTTCTTCTATGCATAGTATTTATGAGATGATGATGAGAAATATGATGTTCTTCTATACATAGTATTTATGATATGATGATGAGGAATATGATGTGGTCTTATGCATAGTTATGTTATTATGATATGCTAATGAGATATATGATAGGAAAAGTTCATTATAAATATGACATGCTAAGTTTATGATGCATTACAAGACGCATGATTAAAACTAACGAACCTCCTGGAAGTATATTTGAACTTAATAAATGAATCTTAGCATGCTCACTATTTCATAATAACCCTGAGGTTCCTGAGACACGATGCATATGAGGTGAGTACCCTACGAGATTCTTTTATAAGTTTCTCACTCCTCTTTCTTTCTTTCTTTCCATCTCGTCTTCAGAAAGTAAAGGTGATGTTCATGATTCCCATTGATGCTCTCACCTAAATACACTTGAGCTTGTGAACTAGCTTATCATCCTTGAAGAAACGTATCACTAAACCTTGCACTTGAGCTCAGATATCTATCCCTATCTTTGGGTATTATTATTATTAGGTACCTTTAATGGATGTTTTTCCATCCATATTCATTTATGTTTTGTTTGATTGACTACACCTAGCCTAACTTGTTTGGTAGACAAAATATCTATATGTTATGTAATTATGGATGTCATATGATGGAGCCAATATGATGTGCTTTTCATGATATGCCCGTTGGTTTTCCGCTTTATATCGATTATTGTTCACGCTATGCGAGACTCACGTTTTCAATCATGTTTTAAAAAAAATGGCTCATAATTTCATTAATTATTTTCAAAGTATGGTTAAATAATGAAGCAAAAAGTAAAGTCTAGTAATTAATCAGATACGACCTAGGCATATTGGGTTAATTATTAGGGTGTTACAAATGTCCTTTTACTACAATGAAGGGCACTCCAAACTCATCATTGAAGACTTTGATAAGAGAATGTGCAATCGAGATTGGCCCTAATAAACTCTCAAATATTGTCAAGGCATTGCATAAAGGTTTTATCTATACTTCCTCATCCAACTGGCCTCATTTCCTAGGAATAAATGAAGGTGATGTATCAAGATATCTAATTTACTCGTTATTCATAAACCCTGAATCACCACCTCATGTTAAGCACAAAAGCCAAAAAGTTTTCACCTCTACAATACTCAATCCTGCCAATACCAGGAAAGCACTGATGTACTTGTATAGGTATGGATTTTATGCTCCTATATTGCCTTATGTCCAAAAAGAAAGCGAATCTGCCAAGGCTCGTCATGGACTATATGCTAAGTGCAATCACCAAGGACAAAAAGAGAATGGAGGAGTACCTTATCAAAGATGCTTTTGACGCTTATATTTCAAGAACTGAACTATCCTCTAGCTAAGGAATGGTTTGAATATGTGAAGGGAGTGAATACTAAATGGCCTCTTTAGGACCACAAGGAGAAAGCCTACTACCTCCAGAACTAGTGCCACCAACAAAATCCCAAATAGGAAGGACTTAATAAGTCTAAGAAAGTCTTCTGAAAAGGTTAAACTGAAAAGAAACGGGAAAAGGAAAGCGAAAGTTGATCTTCATGGAAAATGAAGTCTTAGAACTGAATAAGGAAGAAGAACCTATTGAGGTTCCATTGAAAAGACCAAGCTACAACAAGAAAATATGTAAAGACAAGAGTCAACATGTCCACCTCCTTTAAATATAAAAAAGTTTCCAAACCCAGATAGAAAAACACAAATAAGACCAGAATAAAATGCCCGTTACTCCAATTGGAAGAGTGAGAAAGAATGGGACATCAAGCATAAATTGCGAAACTTGCCAAAAGAAGTTCCATCAACCATTGTACTTTTATGGAGATATCAAGGTATGAAGATGCTGGTTATGAAGTTGTTTACACATCAAAAGAAAAGGGAGAGAAAGAAGAAATGGCTAGCAAGAACACTATTGAGCAAAATAAGGTGTCTCAAAGTAGTGAGAAATCTCAATCCCTGGAACCTATTATGAAGGAACCTGTTGACTAAGATGTTGAAGTGGAAACTACTATGATTTTGATAGTGCCTTAACCTCTTCCTTTCGTAAGAATAACTCTAGTGGAAGAAGGAGAAAGAGGAGCTTTAAAAACTAGTCTTCTGACTAAACGCTACCCCTTACCGCTTCCTGTTTTATCCCTATTCTGTGATTTCCGTATCACTACCGTTGTTACTACTACTACCACCCTTGCTGAAATTCCACCCGTTCCTTACCAGTTTGTTAGTTGAGATTTGAGGGAGGGGATGGAATGAGGATTTATAGAATAACTTTACACAACAAATCCCTCATTCCCCTCTCCCTCCAAAATCCCAACTCACAAACATTCCCCTTACTCTCTTCAACCACTCCACTAATAGAAAATGCACCACCATCCACTCCACCACCTATTGCTCCAAATACGTAGACATTGAGCTAACTCACCAAAGTTCGGGGACATTATTCCCCTAGACATACTTGAGCCTACACCCAAGGCTACCCTATCAACACCAACCACATCCACCTTCCCCACCAGCATCCATATGAACCTTCACAAGTTTTCCTTGAGGCCAGCTGACTTCCTTACAATCAAGGGATATGGCCTTAAGGTTGGATAGAGTTAAGCCTTCAACAGGGATATCTGCCCAACTCAAAAAACATGAAGAGTTGCTAATTCAGTTCTTCAAGAGCTTAGAAGAGGGGCTAATGATGGTGTCACCTGGTTTTCAGTTACACCCTCCTTTTGTTGATGACAAAATGGGAAGGAAGAATGAAGAAAAAAGAAGAAGGACGAAATGAAGAAAATCTTTTGTACTAGAAATTCATCTGGTGAAGATGAGGGAGTTTAGAGTCCAGAGATTTTTTTTACATACCAGGAATAGCATTTTTTGTTGTTGTTTTGCTCATAATTATTTTTTTATTATTTTGCTCTAAACTTGTTTTCAT
>JAMLFY010000011.1:32389026-32451580 GCA_030441495.1 Dalbergia oliveri
TTTAATCATGCGTCTTATAATGCATCATAAACTTAGCATGTCATGTTTATAATAAACTTTTCCTTTTATCAACGCATCATATTCTTCATCATCATATCATAAATACTATGCATAAAAGAACATCATATTTCTCATCATCAAATCATAAATACTATGCATAGAAGAACATCATATTTCTCATCATCATATCATAAATACTATGCATAGAAGAACATCATATTTACATCATGCATTACTTAGTTCCTTAGGTGACTTAAAGTTACTTCCATCATCATTTTCCTGGGCCACCCTATACTCCACCATTTTGGGAGTAATCTAGGTTATGAGCTCATACCTTACTAGTCGTCACTAGCATATACTTATCCCTTTTGATAAGTAAAAGTTCCAACTCTACCCTTTTGAGAGAACGGGTTAGGGGCTAGGATCACCTTTTCACCACCTATAGTCTGATGGGTCCAAAGGATCATTTCCTCTTACATTTAAGTCACCATTAAATCTTTGCATGTTATATCATAATTCAATTCATAATCATCATGACATTTTCTCATTTATAGTCTTATGATGGAATAATATATACTAACTGAAATCATGCATCTGGAGATTCCAGGAAAGAAGGTGGGTCACAATGGACACGCTTAAATACCAAGTCTTTCCTAGCCAGAACCTTTCCAAATTACACTTTACAGTAGTACACTTTCTTCCAGCAACAAAGGTAATTTTTTAAATAACAGACATTATTTCTTTATTTCATGCATAAGCATTTTCATTGTTTGCAACAGCAACTATAACATGCAAGCTAGGAATCATTCAATGGCATCAAATACTTAATAAGCGTCAAATCACTTTATAGACTTATCACTTAAAACATCAAAGAGGCATCATCATAAATCCTTATCGAAAACTGTTAAACAACCGAAACTCTAGAATCGGGTAACCTCAATTGCCAAACTAATTAATTATGCATCTAAGGGATTCATTACCATTATTACAATTAATTATAAGGCTTAGGAACATTATTAAACTCCATGGGGTAGTATGGCAGTAAGTTATTCTTAAGGTTTTACGTTGTGTTAGAAGTTGCATTTTTAACCCTTTCTTGCTACCAGCTTTCCCTACGATGCTAACATTAATTACTAAACCGATTATGAATTATTCTCCCTTATCTAAACATAATAAAATCTAGTTCTTATAGTTGCTGATAATTCTGGACAGAATGCATAAATTTCATTCTTTAGAGTTCTAGAAAAAAAATCTTGCTTTTACGATTTTCTATTTACTAGTTTCATTTTTAGTGTTCGGATAAATCCTACACTAATTGATACCAAGTTTTTCGTGGCTGACTAATCTTAGACAAAATTATAACATACTGAAAAGATTTGGCATTGGATAAACTTAAAGGGGTCAAAGACTAGGTAAATTCTAGATTTACGTTGTTCTAGGAAGCTAGTTTTGTCACTAACATGCCTAGAATCGTTCTCTTAACAATAAACCATAATTATCACAACTCCAAACATATTAAATCATCATCATTTATTGGTACTAATCTCATATCAGAAGCCGAATCATGAACCTCATATAATTGTATAAAATCACATTTTAAGTGAACATAAAATATTAGTTTCCCGTAGAATCCTTGCAAAGCTTTAAAACTCTTTTAGAAACTAATTCTTTTTGCTAAATTTGAAAGATAAAAGGAGCAAGTCTTGAACTTAAGAGATTTATGTGATATCTTAGAATCATAAACATGCTATGCAACCTCATTTTAATCTTGTCATTATAAGGTGATAACTTGGAATTATAAACATGATATGCAAATCCATTTCTTTATCTTTAAGATTTAAGGTGATGACTTGAAAATTAAACATGATGCAAGAACTTGAAATATAAACATGATGCAAGAAACTGGAGCGCGAGTCCCGCACGGACCAGTGGAGGGAGAAGAGAATCTTAGAAGAAACGGTAACCGGCACTGGACCGTGAAGGGAGAAGAGAATTATTATTACATCTTTTTAAGCTCCAATCTCAAGACTTCTTAAAGAATCAATTCTTTAACTCCAATAATCTTATTTCTTTGCTTGTGATACTTGGGCAAGTCTTTGAGCTCTAGGATCTTTAGGTGATGACATAAAAATAAACATGTCATGCGTTGATTCTTTTAGCCATTATAAAATAAAGTGAGAACATAAAATAAATATGAGATGCAACTTCTTTATTATCTTTAGAGATTAAGTGACAACATGAAATATAAACATGAAATGCAAACTTGGAAATTTAAACATGAGTATGCAAGTCCATTTATTCATTCTTGAAATTTTAGTGATGACATAGAAAGTAAACATGATTATGCAAGGCATAAACTTAAACATGGATGCAAGTTCATTTGATTTCTTTACTAGAGCTCCTTCAAGACTTTATAGAAATACAAATTCAATATATATATCTTAACAAGACAAAGTGAGAAATACATCTTTCAAATTCTAAACTCAAGATCATAAAATCATCATAAAAACATCATTCTTTAAAGTTTTGCATCAAGTGGAACTTTCAAGCTTTAGAGGCCTAACTTGTGATGGATTCACAACCCACCTTCAAGGTCCTCATCATCAAGCCATCATCTTAGTCCCACCTAGGCCATATGGCCGAATTGGTTAAAGAAAGGAAGAAGAAAATCAAATGGAAAAACTAGAGAAAATCCATGAAATCATCATTTTGAACCAAGAACAACACTTAGCAAAACATAGAAATAAACTTAAAAACAACTCCCTACCTAATCTGATTTGAAGGAAGGAAGAGAACTTGGTTTCTTGGAGTGAAATGAAAGAAAATATTCTTGAAAACTTGAAGAAAGAATTCAGCCAAGGAGGAGGAAATGAGAGCTTTTGGTGCTTTGGAAAAACTAGAAATGTGTACAATTTTGAGCAAGCATCTAAGACTCCTTAAGCATGCCTATTTATAGAGGATTTAAGTTCATGTATGGACAAGAGGAGGAGGCATAATCATTTCTTGTTTAAGGCATGTTTTATGCCATGTTTTAGGGAATTTTTTGGCATTTTGTTTTAGTGCATTGTCTTGCAATAATTCTAATGATTATGGCTGAATTATTTCGTGCATTACAGCCTCATGGAAGAGGGTTTTGTGTGTTCCATGTATTATTTAGGTGTAGGCAAGGTATTCATGCAATTTAGAGAATTTACGGTTAAGGGCTTAGGTGAATTAGTAAGCAATTTGAGTGTTTTAAAGCAATTTTAGGTTCTAATCAATTAAAATAAATAATTTTGACTCTAAATTAATAATTAGAAATTAATAAGCTTTAATTTGAGCCTAATATTGCTTTGGTTCCGTTAGACGAATCAAAATCTCAAAATTTGTAAAACTTGCACAAAGACAAGGGCAAAACGGTCATTTTACTTAAAAATTGCCCGAGACCACCCAAGCTTAACCAATGGTTAATCATGGCTTAAAAACAACTTTTAACACATTTTAGTGAGGTTCGGCTAAGTCGGCACGCAATCGGGGTTAAAACGCCGCGGGCGTTTTGGTCATTTCGCACGTCGGAGCTCAAAATTAGGATTCTTCTCCTCTATTAACACTCATAACACAAACAATCCCTTATTAACATCAAAACATCCCCTTGAGGATGGGTGGGGCCCACGATCCTCATTTTCTGAGTAAAATAACCTCAGGGGCATTTTGGTCATTTTACACGTACAAAATGGGTTTGCAATACTTGCACGAATTGCTCCTAACTTTTCTTCTAACGTTATATTCCTTTATTAAGGATTGTTTGGTCTCAAATTTTATATAATATTTACCTACGGTAATTCGGTAATTCCTAATGACAGGTAAAATTACAGTAAAAATTGGGCGTTACAGATACCTAAGTCAATAATGGGGAAAATGAGGAAATGTGTAGTATTTTTTAGGCTTACCCATGTTATCCTTTCCATTTTCCTTTTATACTCCACAAACGTATCCAAAGATGGCATTTTTAGGGCTAAGCTATACAGGACTATAGTACGGAGGGCATATAAATCGTCATAAAGATTCTTCTAGAAGGGTTACCAAGTTCCGTTATTATCCTCCACTTACCTGAGCTCGGCATACTACTCAACTAGGAGTCATAACGAACTTGGAGGTCGCTATTCGGGGGTATCTCGTCCTTGAAGTCTCCTCGGGACTTTTGGTTCTATTGGGTAGATGGTAAGGTTTGGGGCTATGTCTCATATGTTCGTATGTCCAATTGGCAAGGCGGACTAGGGTTATACTAGTTCGATATATGAGGTCACCATAGGAAACACTTGTCCACGGTATTCAAGGGTAACAAAATCTTCACTTGAACCTTTCTTTCTGAGTCGTGGCATGCTTTATGAAGATCTGAACCTTGGTTTCTTATTCTTGAAAATTTCCTTTCATGCATTGAGCATAGACACGTTTATTTCAAGATTTATTTTTCACTTTCTTTGACTTCTAAATCTCTTTAAATGAAATTAATGATGTTTGCATATGTCATTGTAAAAATAATCTAGTTTTAGGAACATGTATGCTAACATGAATAGTCTTGTTTGGTGCTTCAAGAACTTGGAAAAGATAACTTCTTCTTCAAATATTTTCACGATATTGGTTTTGTTATCACTCAAAACATTAAGTACTGATACTTTTTGAAGGATTTTGGAGCTAACACATACAAGTGATGATCTTATATATTTTTAAGAAAGGATATGATAAAGACCTGATGAACTTGATGTATGTTGTATATAAAGTCAAATTCTTTTTCTAGTCACTTTGATACTGATTGGAGCCAGTATAGTAAGAACATGCGTAATTTAAAATTATGTATTTGGAACCTTCTTTTGTTTACATTCAATACAAGGATCGGCCTTGATTTTTCTGATTCATCATTGATCTGTTAAACTTATAAAAGGTTAAACATTTCTAAACATTTAGCATTGATTTGATGAGGTTATGCATTTATATCAAATATTTTATTTACATTTTAACTAATAAATTTATTTCATTTTTTTACGAAATCCAAATGTACCTTTGTTTTTAGGAAATTCTGGAAAAAAAAGTACGTCAAAAAAAATTATTAACCAACTTCTCGACCATGTGATTGAATAATATTATTAATTTCCATTACTATGTATTTTAGATTTTTTGCTTATGTTATTAAATTGTTTGAAATCAAAAGGTTAGTAAAAACAATAATTTATTTGATGTGATCAAATAAAATATTAGGATGGCAAAGAAATTAAATTTAATAAAGGGTGAATTAATCAAACACTTGCAATATTATTTTTTAAAAACAAAGTTATCACCAAGCTAAATTATTAGTATGTCACTTAATTAAGTTATTAATTTCAATTAGGGTGTATTTTACTAATTTAATTTATGGTTTTAATCCGTTGAAACTAAATATCTATTGATGTACAAAAAATAAGTTATCTATTGTAGTACCAAAAAAGTTCTTATACAAACTCGCAGTGTATAATAATTTAATTTAAATGTCAGAACATGCAAGAATAAAATGGTTATGAATCTTATTTGTTGATGGTATGAGATAGTTTTTGCCTATTAGCATATGAATATTAAAAACTAAAGTTATTTTTAATTTTTTTATGGGTTGGATAAAAAATATGTTTATTAGTTGGATTTTTCTTCATACTCATAGGGTGTTGGTACTCTTTTATTTTTAACGGTTGTGATTTAATTATTGATTTTATATATCTTAATAAATTATATTAATGGAATAAGTGGCTAATTTTTAGCCTCAAATTACTAAAAGATTCATGCACGTTTAAGTTTTAAGTGTATTGAAGAAAGCTTCTATTTAATTTTGTTAATTCTACCGTACAATAACACAATGATATCAATTTTGTTAATTTTGTTAAATAGAATTGTTGGCTAAGGTTTTCAAGTGTTTTTAATTTTTTTTTGGATACATTAGCCATTGTTTGCAATTAATACGACTATTGCTTCTTATCAGACTTGAAATTCAAACTAAAGGAGGACAAATAATAAATATATGTTAAAAATTGTCAAAATATTATAATTTCATCATTAATAATTATATATATATCTCATATTATCTTTTTTTGTCATTTGTATTAATGAATCAGTATTTGCAAAGATGGTCAACATAATTTTAGTAAATTTCTAGTGATAGTCTTGCAAAATAGAATGATGTTAAGTGTAATTACATTAAACCTCAAGGGAGGTTAGTGTAATTTTTATCTTTAAAAATTTTATTGTGGGTTTGAATAGTGAGTGATTGAAGATCAAGATATGATTGCCTTATGTATGAATGACCTATTCACTTTTTTACTTAATTTTACATAATACATTCAATAAATAATACACTATTGATTTTTTTTTTTTGGTTGACAATAATCCACTATTCGTGACTTTCTATGCTCATGGGTTCGATTATTTCCAACTATTAAAATCTTCAGTTGGTAAGCAACCCTCTCTAGGAGATCCTCTATCGCTTAAAAGCAACGTCAATGAGTACTCTAAGTGGCCTTTGGTTGGCCTAGTTTGGTGGGGTGGTGTGATTGTTGTTGTAACGCCCTTGATTTTTCTCGTGTGCAAAAATGACCAAAATGCCCCTAAGGTTATTTCCGGAAACCAAGAACGGCCGGTCCAGGCTATCCTCAAGGTATTAGTCTAATGTTTGAAGGGGATTAAGTGTGTTATGGATGTCTTAGAGAATGAAAATCTCAATTTCTTGGTTTTTCCCGTACACGAAATTATCAAAGTACCCTGAGGTAATTTAACGTGATTAAGTGACGAAACCGGCATCACCGGGAGTTCGAAACATTAACTATAAGTGTTGCATGATATCTGGAAAGTATGGGTGGTCTCAGGAGTCCTTATGCAAATATACGTTTTTGCCACTGATTGGTGCTAAACGAGCTTAATTAAGCGATTAAGGAAATATAGGCAATATTAGACTCTAATTAAAGATAAATTAATTTTGAGTCAAATTATTTATGTGAGGTTAATTAATGCCTAAGTTTGATTAAGAAAGTTTAAATTCACTTCTTAGATCAAAGACATTATGTCATGTCATAACAAATAGCATTTCTCTCTCCAATTCCCTAAATTAAGGAATGTGTTGGAAATTTGAATTTCAAACTAATTAAGGTTATTCAAACTAAGTTGCAAGACAACTCCTTAAATCTTGTCTTGAGAAGGCTTAATCATCACATTACAACTTCTAACACAAAATTACCAATTCCTAACTTTTTCCCTAATTAAATCTATCACTAATCCAAGTCCTAACATACATGAGACATGAAATTTTTCCCCCAAAATCCCTTGGAGGTTGATGGCTTTCCCTCCCCTATTTCCCTCTCATATTTCATTTTTAAACTTACACACTCACAAAAACTCTCATTCTTACCACTCATTTTTTTTGCAAGAGCTTTGTGTCAAAAAGTGTTCTAAAAATCATCTCTTTTTCTCTCAACTCAAAGTTTTTTCTCCTTCCTCTTGCACCTCCATCGTCAACCTCCTCTCCACCTCAAACCACCACACCTCCATCTTAAATCAACTCTCAAACACATATCTTTTCCATTCCAAAACACAAAATCACAAGAAAAACCCTCCTCTCACTTTGTTCTCTCTTGGCCAAAAACACATCTCCATTCCAAGGGAAGATTTGTTCTTTTCACTTCCTTGCAAAGACCAAGTTTTCTCTTGCAAGAGAAAGCACACTCGGTAAGGATTTTTATTTTTGAGTTCTCTCCTTTTTCTTCTTTGCTTTTTGGTTTCTAAGTTGGAATAAATGGAAAAGTTTTCCTCTTTTATTTTCCTCTCATTTTTTAATTGGATGATGGATGAATGGTTGAGTTTTTGCACTTTTCTTTCTTTCCATTTCGCTTTTAAGCTTTCCTTTCCTTCCTTTGCTCTTTGTGGTTTTGTTGTTGTTGGATGGTTAAAAGCCATTGCTTGATAATGAGAGATTTTAATGGTAGTTTTGATATCACCATGTGCTTGACCTCTAAAGCCCAAGATTTGGTTCTTTTTGGTTTTAATAATGAGAAAATGTAGAATACTTGTTGGTTCCTTTGAAATATTTCTTTCTTTTATGTTCAAGGCCATAGCTTGATGATGATGGTTTTGATATTGGTTGTGAAACCTTCATGTATTTGACCTAAAGCTCAAGGCCTGATCTTTCTTTTGACTTCAAAGGAGTATGAAAAAAATGGATTATTGTTGGTTGTTTTCTTTGAGCTTGATAGTGAGTCCAAGAAATAAGGTTATTCAAACCATGGTGTTAAAAAACTCTAAAGCTCTTTTCCATTTTGTTAAGATTGATTGGGGTTGAGAGTTTGATTCTTTAAATCTTGTAATGAGCTCTAGTAAGATATAAAAATGGACTTGCATCATGTTTATATTTCAAGCTCTTGCATTTCATGTTTAAGTTTCAATGTCTTGCATATCATGTTTATTTTCAAGTCATCACCTTAAATCTTTAAGACTAAAGAAATGGACTTGCATTTCCATGTTTAAATTTCAAGTCTTGCATTTCATGTTTATATTTCAAGTTATCATCTAAACTTTAAAGACTAAAAAATAAACTTTCATTCCCATATTTATATTTCAAGTCTTGCACATTATATTTATGTTTCCAAGCCATCACCTTATAATAACCAAGACTAAAAATGAGATTGCATAGCATGTTTATGATTCTTGTCATCACTTAAATCCCTAGAGCTCAAAGACTTGCCCTTGTAACTTAAATGGAAATTTTGATCATGGCTATTTCCTTTGAATATATTTCTTGGCCATGATATAGTGTTGATCTTGGAATGGATTTTGTTTTATTTTAGAGGAATGTTAGAATGATGCTTCAAAATGGTCTTGGAATGAAAGAGTAGCTTAAAATGTAATATCCTAGTTCTTTTCTTTAGAAATTGATTGAGGAATGGTTAATGGGAATATCAAGATTCTGGCAGCAATTGTGATGAGAATGACTCTATAAGTGAGCACAAAAAAAAGAAAAAGAAAAAGAAAAAGTAAATAGTATTTTGAGCCCGCAGGCTTGGACATGAAATCCAGATTGGGACCTGGAAGTGCCCGAAGTTAGGAAAATATGATAATAAGGTTAGAAATGTGTGAGAATGACAATTTGATGCTTAGAATTAATTTTCAAACATCAGTTTATCGGGTAAGGTGTTTACTCATTCGGTGAGATTTCGTGTGTGATTTTTAATATCGAAGGATATTTCTATCACCACGAATGGGTGATATCTATCTAATTAGGACATGTGGAAGGCCAAGATTTAATCTTGGAATCCAAGATTAAATCTTAGCCATCCATTTTACTTTATTACATAAATAATTATTACTTTACTAAATATCCACCATGCATTAATTATAAGAAGCCTAGTCACATTTTCTTCCCCAAAAACACATCAAAATTCGGCCAGCCAAAGGAGAGAAGAGATCAGCCACCATTGTTGTCCTCAAGAGCTTGTTCTTGAGTTCCAAGCCCAAAAACACTAGCCTAGAGTTGTTGAAACCTCAAAGTTTTTTCATTAAACTTGTTCTATACCTAATTCTCTACCAAGCTAATAGAACAAAATTTCCATTCTTTATCAAAACCTTGTCTTGTACCTCATACCTCACTGATATCAGAGGGGTTTGAAGTTGGATTGGGAGCTTTGGAGGAGAAGGAAGCAAGCTTGGTTAATCTTGAAGCCAAGGAGCTAATAGGTTACTCAAAGTAGGGTTTTTGCTTCCTTTTCTTGTCAAATTTTTCTGATATGTTTTGGCATGACCTAGGTCCAAAATTTCTAGTTGTATTGATGGATAATATGTTGATATTGATGTGTGAATTTTGGTCGTGTGTTTGGACGGGGTTAGAAAAGGGTTTTTCTCAAAGGAAATTGGGACTACCTGGATTCCTAATTGTCCTGAAGTAGTAATTATGCACGAATTTTCTGATATAGTTGTGGGTAATTTCATGAGCTATAAAAATTATATGTTGTATTTAACATCTTAAACTAACTACATGAATTTTATTGGATGGTGATTTTAAAGTTTACTGCCTCAAAAAAATCAAGCACCGAAATGTGACTGATGTTGTCTTGGTTGTTGAAACTGAAGCAATAAATTTGTCCAAATTTATTATCATAGAAATTGATTGAATTAGCCCATGAAATTTTTACATGAAGTCAGAAAATATTGAAGTATCACTGTAAATTTTCTTGTGCCTTGATTCCATCAATTACTAGGGGTAAAAATTTTGGGAACTGAGTTCACTTGTGAATTAGTGGCCCCTGACCACTAAATTTGTACATTTTACTGAAGTAGCTATAGAGCTCTGTTTGCCCTGAAATTTTTATAGGTTATTCTAGACACATTTAAGTGTCATTCAGAATTTTTGTACCTCTTGAAATAGCTGTTTGTTATGGAAATTAAAAGTTGTACCTAGAACAGTAATTCTACCAAGGTGCTGGAATGTGAGGGTGGTTGAAAATTTATGATAGTATGATACCTATTCCAAGTCTATGGCATATGAATCCATGCTGATTATTCCAATTACTTATTCATGAGACATAAAGGAACCTCTACTATAATTGAATACCTATTTGTAAGGTAAGCATGTTTTGAGAAAGGAAAAAGAAGTACATGATGCAGCTATGTGAGAAAGCATAGAAATAGTATGCATAAATTCTGCTGTTGCATGTTTGAACATATGGGGAAAACAAAACAAGGCCTAAATGGAATAGAGAGGGAAGGCAAAAGTAAGGACTTCCCTAGAAAGTTTATAAGTCGGTAGATGTATCGGCTAGGAATAGAACTGTGTGTGACTTGGAAATGGAAAAAAATGAAGTCCGATAATCACGAATAGGAATGAGCTCATGTCCTTGCAGTCTATTGTTCTCTGGAATTATTTAGAGATGAGCTCTATGTGGAATTAGGCCTTCCTTATGTTGACAAATTGAGGAAAATACATGGAATTGAACCTATGGATGCAAATAATAGTACATGGTTGATTGCAATGGTGCCATTCTAAGTTCCCATACTCTATATATTTTAGCATTGATGCTTACGATCTTTATATGAATGATTTATATGCATAAATTCCTTACCTGTATTCTGTATAGTATCTTGGAATTACCCTACTAAGAATTTTATAGTATTCTCACCCTTGCAGCTGTATGTATTTCTCAAGATTTAGCAGATGCCATCACTGGTATTCTTCCTTGACTCGCCACAATGGGTGTGGCAGTACGACCCGGCACTTGACTCTTTGTATGCCGTAGGTTACTCTCAGTTTCGCGTATATATGTTTTTTGACCATTCCTTTAGTATGTTGATTTTTATAGTAGATTTCGACCCTTCTTCCCCTACGACGGAGTGCCTCTCCATATGGCGCACCCTGACATATTTGAGGTTCCACTTGCTCCACAGCACACCCACCGGATGCACCGTTTCTTTATCCTCCTCTTCAGACTCGACCCATCTCGAGGCCTAGACGCCCGGTGGAGGCAAGGTCATCGCGCCAATGGCCAACGGCTTCCGTAGGAGGAGGCGAGATCTTCGGAGACTGTTGGCATGTACATAGGTAGTATAGTGTTAGGGCTTTACAGCATGCAACCGATATACTATTAGTTTTCTTTTGCTCTGTTGTACCTATATGTCTTTTTGTCGGGCTAATATTTGAGCAGGTTAGGTATAAGGTAGGGGGACTAGCCTTATTCGCACAGAGTGTTTAACTAGTTAGGGGTTGTTTTGTTGGCTTTTCTTTTATGATGTACATATTGCAACCGAGACATGATGTTCATATATGTGAATATGGTTGTGGAAACATATGTGTCAAAATTTCCTTATTCCTATATCTCGACTAGTATAGATTAGAAACGTCGTAATACTCTACTAATTACTATGTCAATACTTGAGTAAAATGTAGTAATTAGGGGTGTTACATAAAATGTGTTAAAACTTTGGTTTTTCAAGTTTTGGGATTGGTAATCAATTACCAGCTCATGTAATAGATTACCAGGATGTTTCTTCACAAGTTTTTGGTTCTGGTAATCGATTACCAGCCTATGTAATCGATTACCAGGATGCTTTTTGTGCTTGGAAAAAGTTTTTGATTTTGGTAATCGATTACCAGGACCCAAATATACAAATAAGTGTGTTCCAAGCGAGATTATGTGGATTAATGACCATACATGCTTAAGTTTTGAATTGTGTGAATGATGATCCCTAGTATGTTGTGTGTGTGTGTGTGTCTATATATATATATATATATAATGTTAAGCATAGCATATGCATTAACTCTGGTCCTTGATTTCCGCATACTGGGTAGGAGCATGTTTACTGCTATAGGATAATGATTGATGACATGCCTATGGATATTTGCAAAGAATGTGATGCATGCTTGTGTGATCTATAACATGATGATTTTATGGCATGATGTGGTTATAAATGAATGATTAAGACGTATGATCTATAAGAATTATAAACATAATATGTTAGATAATAAGTTATGATTACATGCTCGCATATGCACCTGCAAATAATGTATTAAGATAACAGGTGACATAAGACATATGGAAATGATCCTCTAGACTCTAGGAATTAATGGTTATGAGAAATGATCCAAGTAAAGGTGATCCTCTAGACTCCAGGAATTAATGGTTAGGAGGTGACCCAAAGAAGTTGCATACTCATGGTAAGAAAGATAAATTAAAGCAAGGAAGTGATGTGTTTCCCTCTATTATCCCATATTAAATCTAGCGACGGCTAGTTAGGTTGAGCTCATCTTAAGCGATTGGTGAGGTGAAGTTTTGGTGGTTATTGTAAAATCGCGAGGAAGTCATGGACAAGGAACGGCTCCTGCCTCCAAGCGGAGGGGTACATGAATGAACCAATTACACACCCAAATGAGAGGATCCTAAGTCTGTATAGGTATGGGACTATACAGTTAAGGAGGGCTTATATGAATTGATCAGTACTACCTATGCCACAAAGATGCATCTTTCTTCGGTAGCCCATCACGAAAGAACTCCATAGTTAAGCATGCTTGACTTGGGGTAATTTTGGGATGGGTGACCTCCTAGGAAGTTTCTCAGGAAGCATGTGAGGACAAAGCACATGAAAAGACCCATGTTAGTTTATGGGGATAGTCGTTAATCCATAAAGCAGGAGGGGATGTTACACATAACATTGGTTTACTGGTTTAATCAATGTATAATAAACTATATATAAATATAGTGACATCAGATGAAATATATATTATAAAATAGATAAAAATATTAAAGATATAAATAGAGAGTTGAAATATAGAGTACTCATTAAATGTCACATTCTTTAAATTAATTATAAGCTTTTTACTATTGAAACTATTATAAATAATTCAAGTCCTATATTGCTTAGAGTAAGAAGTTTCTACTCTTATAGCAATTATAAATATTCATGTATCACATTACTTTATGTTTATCTATAGCCTATTTTTTAGAGATTTATGGTATGTTTGTGAGTTTAGATTTTGGAGGGAAAGGGAGGGGAGGATGTATGCCAAATTTTCCTGTGTGCAAAATAAAATGACCAAAATGCCCCTAAGGTTATTTTTACTTGGAAATCGGGCAGCAAATCCAGGTTATCCTCAAGGGGTTATTCTGATGTTTGAAGGGGATTAAATGTGTTATGGATGTGTTAGAGATGAAAATCTCAATTTCTTGGTTTTTCATCGTATGTGAAATTACCGAAGTACCCCTAAGGTAATTTAATGCGGGATTAAGTAACAACTGAACTCGGCTATCACCCAGGAGTTCGAAAATGTTAACGATAAGTGTTGCATGATGTCTGGAACATCCTGTGGTCCCGGGAAGTCCTTGTGTGAATTTACGTTTTTGTCCCTGGTGGTGCTAAATGAGTCCAACTAAACGATTAATGTAATACACGCAATATTAGGCTCTAATTAAAAATAAATTAATTTTAATTAATAATTTTGAGTCTAAATAATTGTTTGAGGTTAATTGAGGCCTAAGATTGCTTAAGAAAGATCAAATTCCCTTCTTAAACCAAAGACATTATGTCATATCAAGCCAAATAGTATTTTCTCTTTCCAATTCCCTAAATCAAGGAACATGTTGGAGTTTGAATTTCAAACTAATTGAGTTTAATTCAAACTAAGCATACAAGACCACTCCTAATCATGTCTTGAAAAGCCTTAAACACTTGGTTACCAACCCAAACACCCAATTACCAATTCCTAACCTATTCCTCAATCAAATCTATCTCTAAATCTATGTCCTAACACAAATGAAAGATGAAAATCTTCCCTCCAAGGGCCAGAAGGCTGCCACCTCCCCCCCAAATGCACCTCATATTTAAATTCTTTTACACACTAATACTCACAAAACACTCTCACTTTCACCATTTACTTTTTTGTTGTAATCTTGTTCAAGAAGTTGGCCAAAAATCCTCTCGTCTTCTCTCAACTCAAAGCTTTCTCTCTTCCTCTTCCACTTCCATTCTCAACCTCTTCTCAACCATAATCCACCACACCTCCACCTTAGATTAACTCTCAAACACATAACCTTTCCAAGACACAAGATCAAGCTTCCTTATTTTCAACTAAAGAAATAACTTGGTAGGGATTTTGTTTTGAGTTCTTCCTCTCATTTCTTTTCTCCATTTTCGGATTGTGATAATGGATTGAATGATTGAGTTATTGTTCTTTTTCTCTCCCTTTTCAATTTAAATCTTCCTTTTTCTTTCTTTCTTTTTCAGTTTTGGATATTGATGGATGATTGAAAACCATGGCTTGATGATGAGAGATCTTGACAATGGTTTGATACCATCATGTGCTTGACCTCTAGAGCCCAAGTTTTGGTTTATTTTGTTTGGTTTTAAAGAATGGTAAAGATGAAATGTTGTTAGTTCTTTTGAAATATTTCCTTTCTTTGATGTCCAAGGCCATAGCTTGATGATTAGGGCTTTTTGATGTTGGTTGTGAAACCATCATCTGCTTGACCTCTAAAGCTCAAGGCTTGATTTTTTTTTTAGTTTCACAAGAGTATGGAAAATGGTTTATTGTTGGTTGTGTAACACCCTAATATTTAACCTCAATACGCCTAGGACGTATCAAGACTAATTATTAGTTATTACTTTTCTTTAAATTCATTTATAAAATACTTAGCGGAAAATACGGGTAAATTTTTTTTTGAAATACATAAAACGAAATGCGAGCCTTTGCGCGTAACATAAACAACGTGAAGCGGAAGAATAAATAAAACATACAGAATATACACATTAAAGAACACATCCATCATAAACATCATTCCTCATTACTTTAGATAATATAGTTTAGTACATCACAACGAGATACAGAAACATAAAGTCTTACCCGCACTAGTGGGCAGAGCTTGAGTACAATAGGAAACATAAAGACAAATACATGGTAATAATCCCAAAAGATAAACACTCAACTATCACTACCCTCCCACTCCAAGCCTATCCTGGTGACGCCGTCCTCGTTGGGGAGATGTAGCCCGCGACTGACGAAGCTCCTCGGATGTAGCCCAACGAAGCGGAGATCTAGGCATGGGAATCGAGGGGACAGCGTGGCCTCCGCGTCGTGGTCGCCTCTGCTGTCGAACGCGCCTCGCATGCCTCGGCTTGACCGTGTCCTCACTACCTCCTCCGTGACCCATAGGGAACGAAGGGAAGATCCCTCGAAGGATCAGCCTGATCGAGTACGGGGAACATACTCGGGATATCGCGTACCTCCGACGAGGAAGGTCGGGCACGACGGTCTGCTCATCTCGGGGTCGTGTCCTCTCGAAGATCAGGTCGTCGCCAAAGGGTGAAGTCGGATCGAAGTGATAGCTGGAGACGGGGAAGCAAAAGGGCGTCCCACGTATGCAAAACGCGCACCTCGCAATGACCCTTGAAGTGGTAGGACTGATGCTCGGGGTCATAGTGCACCTCCCATGTAGGCGGGTCAATGAAAATCACGAACACGCCATATCTGAAGACGTAACGGAAAGAAACAGAGAGAGGGGTGAGAATTCTTACTAAAGAATCTCTAGGGAAGTCCTCTATCCTAGTGCCATCGTTTACGTCCCAGAACCTTGGGTTTATTATGAAAATGTTGAGCATGCATAGGTTCATTATGAGGTTTTCACAAAGGTCGTTGTCCAAGGTCCATGTCTTTTATAATGATTCTTAATGCATGTATGCAACATAATGTTTCATGGATGCATGGTAGCACTTTAGGTAAATCAAACAATAATTCAAACAACATTGTGTGGCATGAAACTTTTCTTTGAACATCTTTCCTTTTCTCATACTTGTGTCACCAATAATATAGTAACCGCACCCCTTAAACTAGGCTATGAGCTCATACCTTAACTAGTCGTCACTAGTTCTTACTTATCCTCTTGATAAGCGAATCATAAATATCATAATCCCGACTCCCAGAGTACGGGTAGGGGGCCTAAGGATCACCCATCATGGGACTTTCTCCTTCTTCGAAACGCATCGACTGGTTAAGACCAGCGACTTTGTCCGCTTCGGTATGGCTCGACGTCCATACCCCACGGGTTTACTTTCTCCTCAGGAGCAGGAGAAATGCGTCTCGGCATATAACCTTTAAACTTCATATTTCTCAAAAACTTTCTTTTTGTCCCTCAAATTTGACGGAAATTCGCGGCATAACGCTACTCTCGAATTTCCTCAAATTTGAGTCATGCCACATAATTTCAGTCACATGCATCATTTTCATGGAACTTTCTCATTGCCATAACTTTCTAGTTCACATGAGCATATTTCTCAATTTCATTCATATCTTTGAAACATTATGCATTTCAAACACAACAATTCATCAAATTATGCATATAAAGTTTCATGCTCAAGGAACTAACATAATCACATCATCATACGTGTGCACGAGGTTCATCATCATAATCATACTCTCTCGTCCACCTATCTTACAGTATCTTATGCTTTGCCCTTTCGGGCTTTAAACTTGTATTTGCATTATTATTACCCTCAAGGGGTTGGCACTTAAACTTTTCCTCTAAAGTTTGAACTCACCAAGATTCCACTCAACACTCAACATAAAAGGGAGAAATATATATCGTTTGCTTAAGGGGCTCTAAATCTCCATTCGCGACCCTTTTAAGATCCATCTTCGCCTAAGACTCCATAATTAATTCTTAGATCAATTATGAGGGATTCCTAGGCATGTTCTCTAAGTTATAAACCACTTAGATCTCTTATCATCATCTTATGCTTAGAATTAGCACCTAATCATTTATGAAGGGATCTTGTACATGTCTTACTAATTATGAATCATTTATCCCTGAATTAACCATTCTAGAACAGATTTGCACTTCTTTGTATTAAGGTGTTCTAGAATTCTCATCTCAAGTCCCTTTTAGTTACTTATTCTTTACTAGCTTCTCTAAATCGATCCTTGCTTCACTCAACATAATTTTACACATTTAACACCTTAGAACAGCATTTATACAGTAGCCAAACATAGAACCAAATCATGAACCCATAAGATCACATAATCTCTTGGGTTGAAATGCATATAAGTTGCTAGTTTTCTCTTGGAATGTTTCTTGAAAACAAAAGGTGTTCTGGTAATCGATTACATGTTCCTAGTAATCGATTACCAGGAGTTCAATTCATTCTGGGTTTTCAAAAACAAGGGTAATCGATTACACATAATGGTAATCGATTACGTAGGTTAAATGTTTCCAAAAGTAAAGAACATAGGGTAATCGATTACATACGACGTAATCGATTACTTAGGTTAAATTTTCTGAAGAGTAAAGAACATTTGGTAATCGATTACATTATAAAGTAATCGATTCCAAGTTTCAGAAAGGTCTGGGCATGAAAAGCCGTAGTAATCGATTACACTACCTCTGGTAATCGATTACCAGAACCAAAAGTCCTTCAAAACCTTTGGTAATCGATTACATTGGTGGTAATCGATTACCAGAACCTTAAAATTGAGAAAACATGATTTTGACACATTCCAAACTATTTTAAACCTCTTGAGACCTCATAAAACTTTTCCAACATTTCCTTGAAAATCATTCATGTATTTTACAAAATCAAACCATTGTTGGTTCATACCAAAACTCATCCATTTCTTTTTGAATGGAGTTTCCTTTTTAGGATACTTAGGGCAAGTCTTTGAGCTCTAGAGTGTTTAGGTGATGACAAAATCTTAAACATGCCATGCACTTTATTTTACTCTTCATTAGAAAGTAAAGTGAGAGCATAAAATAAATATGAGATGCAACTTCATTATTATCTTTAAGGATTAAGTGATGACTTGAAATATAAACATGAAATGCAAGCTTGGGAATTTAAATATGGTAATGCAAGTTCATTCATTTACTCTTGTGAAATTAGTGATAACATCAAAATAAACATGAGATGCAAGACATAAATTTAAACATGAATGCATCTTGTTTTTGTCTTAGCTAGAGCTCTTGCAAGACTTTTAGAGGAACATAAACCTCAACCCATTATGCATCATAAGGCAAGCTTTAGAGTTCTTAGCACCTAGACTTCAAGAGAAATCTTAAGGTTTGAACTCACCATCAAGCTTAAGGAAATGGACCCAAAGTTCATCACTTTGTCTAAACAAAACTACAAGAACTAAGTCATATTCTTTATTTTATTGCTCATAGGCTTCAATCTAGCGCGGATTCTAGAACGGCCGACCAACTTTAAGGTTGGCAAGGGTAAGCCTAGAGCTCTTTGAAATCATGAGATTAACTTTCTTAACAAAACTTTCGTGATCTACTAGACATATTTTACAAACTTTGTTCAAATCCATAGAAGAAAAAACTGAAAATCCTTAAAGGAAAGAGGAAGAGGAAAAACCGAAACTTAAGCCAAGAAAAGAAAGGAAATCCAAGCATGTATGGTCCAAGACCAAGTTGTTTCAAGCTTTAGAGGTTTCTCACATGACAACAACAAATCATTATCTTGAAACCTCATCATCAAGCTCACATTCTTTTTGTAAGAAGGCCTCTTGGCCGAAAAAGAAAGAGGAAGGAAAAGGAGTTTGAAAACCAAGAGAAAAACTAGAACTTTCTTGAAGAACACAAACAAAAATCATCAAAACTTAACCCCTACCTTAAGAAGTCTTGAAGAGATGTAAGAAAGCTTTGTTTTCTAGATGGAAGGAGAAGGAAATCCTTTTGGAGTCTTGAGGAAGAAATCAGCCAAGTTGAGGGAATTTGAGAGGAATGAGAGAATTTGCAAGAAAGCTTGAACTTGGCAAATGATCCAAAATGTAACCAAGTTCTCCAAGGCTTGGTATTTATAGAAAACTTGCAATATGGAGGCTGAAATGGGAGGGGAAGGCGGCCTTTTGGAGGAGGAGGAGGGAGGAAAATATCTCTTACAAAGGTATGGGCTTAGGCATGGCAAGCATGGTTGGAAGCATGGGCAAGGTATGGCCTAAAGCATGGGCTTGGAGTGCATCACAACTCAACATGTGGCACCATTTTGGGGACAGATTTTCGGCCTCCTCATCAGCCAAGGGGAAGGGATTTTTGTTCATGTAATTGTGGTTTAAGATGTGTTTAAGTGTTTCTATGATTAGGCTTTTTGATTAGGAGTTTGTAAGCAAGCGTTTAGGTGAGAAAATGGTTAATTGAGGTGGTTCAAGACTTGATTAGGAGGGTGATCTCATTAGATTAGTAATTTAAAATAATTCTTTTGGTCAAATGAGGTATGGCTCAATTCCTTAATTTAAGGAAAGAGAGAGAAACACTATTCAAGATTCCATGACTAGAAATCTTGAATTTAAAGAATACCGTTAGAGTTTATCTAAGCAATCTTAGGTTCTAATTAACCTTAATAAATCATTTTGACTCTAGATTAATTATCGAAATAAATTAATCTTCGATTAGAGCCTAATATCGCTTAGGTTCGGCTTATTGCTTCATTAGGCGCACTGTACACTGTTCTAGGGCAAAATGGTAATTTTGCACTAAACTGCCTGGGACCTTCAAACTAAACTTCAAACCTTGCTCATAAACATCATTCTAAACTTCCTGGAAAAGTTCAGGGCTCAAACGGCATCTTTTACCCGTGTAGACAGGCAGGGTATTTTGGTCATTTTGAGCGGAAGTTTAGAGAACGAGGTTTCCTCGGATATCATTCATAACAGCATAATCCCCTTCAAACATCGAGTTGACCCATTCGAGGGTTGGGGCAACTGCCCTCGAATTTTGGGTAGAAATGACCTCAGGGCATTTTGGTCATTTGTACTCTAACAGAAATTCGGGCCAGGTTGTCTTTGTTGGGTTTTCTTTGAGCTTGATGGTAAGTCTAAAAAATGAGGTTCTTGGAACCATGGTGTCAAGAGACTCTAAGGCTCATTTCCATTTTGTTAAGATTGATTGGAGTTGAGAGTTTGATTCTTTAAAGTCTTGAAATGAGCTCTAGCAAGATATAAAAAAAATGGATTTGCATCATTTTATATTTCAAGCTCTTGCATCTCATGTTTATGTTTCAATGCCTTGCATATCATATTGATTTTCAAGTCATCACCTTAAATCTTGAAGACTAAAGAAATGGATTTGCATTCCCATGTTTAAATTTCAAGCCTTGTATTTCATGTTTATATTTCAAGTTATCACCTAAACTTTGAAAACTTAAAAATGAACTGCGTCCTCATATTTATGCTTGCATATCATATTTAAATTTCAAGCCATCACCTAATAATGATAAAGATCTAAAATGAGGTTTGCATAGCATGTTTATTGTTCTTTTCATCATCTAAATCTCTAGAGCTCAAAGCCTTTCCCTTGTATCTTAAAATGGAAATCTTGATCATGGCTATTGAGTGTGTTTTTGGTCATGATATATGTAACATCCTAATTTTATAACCTAATTTTCTTTAGAAATTAATGGAGGATTTGTTAATGCAAATATTAAGATTCTAATAGACGAAGTAATGATGAGAATGACAATATGTTTGAGCAAAAAAAAAAAATGTGAATAGTATTTTGCAGGCCGCAGGATAGCCAAAACCCTAGATTTGGGACCCAGAGGTTCCTGAAATTAGGAAAACATGAGAAATAAGATTAGAAATAAGTGGGAATGAAAATTTGATGCTTAGAATTTATTTTGGGTAACATTGATTTAATACGGCGTTTTCCTCGGTAAAATTTCGTGTGTGATTTTTAACACAAAGACAGTTTAATTCTTACTAATGGATAATGTTTATCTTTCTTAGCCAAGTGTAAGGCTAAGATTTAATCTTGTAAAGCAAGATTAAATCCTAGCCATTTATATTAGTTTCTTTTATAAAGCAATTTGACTTTATGTTACAATAATGATATTACTTGATATAAGATAAACTCAAACCACCTAACTCCATTAAATCCATCCTCCTTGTTCGGCCATCATCATCAAGAGGAGTTTCAACCACCATTTTCATTCCTTAGGAGTTCTAAACTTGCAAACCCAAAAACCTTAGTTCAGAGTTGTCAAAATTACCAACTTCCTTCACAAAACTTCATCTACACTTCATCCCCACAATTCTAACTGATTAAAATTTCAATCCTACACCAATTCTCACTTTGATCCCTCACTTCCTCACTGCCTAGGGGAGGTTTGGTGTTTGATTGGAGTCCTAAGGTGAAGAGAAATCAAGTAGAGCATCCTTTGGAGCATAGAGCTCAAGAACCCTCAAAATAGGGTTTTTCTCTACTTTTGTTTGTCCAATTTATTCTGATATGTTTTAAGTGAGCTAAGTCCAAATTTCTCTTTATATTGGTTGATATTATGTTTGTATTGATGTATTAATTTTGGTGGTGTGTTTGGATGATGTTAAAAATCAGTTTTGTCAAAGGGGTTTTGGTCTATGCTGTTGGATTTTCAGTTTCTTGCATGTGTATAATCACAATTTTCTGGATATGTTGTAGTCATTTTCATGAGCTAAAAAAATTATATGTCCAAGTTAACATCTTGAACTATTCCCCTGAATTTTCTTGGGTTCTAATTTTGGGTTAACTTTAAAAAAATCAGTAACCGAAATTGTATAGATGCTGCCTGAAATATTGAAACTGAAGCAATAAAATTTCCTGATTTTATTACCATAGCAAATGATTGAATGAACCTTTGAAATGTTTACACGAAGTCATAACATATTGAAGTGTCACTGTAAATTTTTTTGTGACCTGATTCAATCATTTGCTAGGGTTAAAAATTGTGGGAACCCTGGTCTAATCAATGAATTGATGGTCCCTGACCACTGAAATTGTACAATTTACTAAAGGAGTTAGAAAGCTCCGTTTATATTGAAATTTTTACAGGGCTTCTTAGACACATTGAAGTATCATGGAGAATTTTTGTGGCCCTTAAATCGGCCATATGGTAGGGAAAATAAATCTTGCTACTTCAGCATAAATTCTGCCAACATGCTAAAATAGAATCCAAGTATTGATTTAGTGATATAATGACTTGTGATTCAACTAGGATGTAGATGAATGCATGCTATGGACCTTAATGATTGCTTCATGAGAAAAGAATGGGAAATTCCTTGTAAATGAATACCTACATATTGCTTATACATGCATTTGAGAAAAGAAAAGGAAAAGTACCTAATGCGAGTATATGCCAAAAAGAGAATGTATAAATTTCCTTTGTGCATGTTTTAACATATGGGAAAAACAAAGACAAGACTTATATGGGTAGAGAGGAAGGCAAGAATAAGAGCTTCCCCAGAGACTTTATAAGTTCGTAGGCATATCGGCTAGGAATAAACTGTATGATTCAGAAATGGAAAAAATGAAGTCGATGATCACGAGTAGGAATGAGCTCATGTCCTAACAGTCTATTGTCCTTTGTGGAATTGTCTAATATAGACACCTCTTGATGTGATAGTAAGCCTTCCTTATGTTAATAAAAAGAGAAAATGCACGAAATGGGATTCTATGGTTCCAAATAGCAATGCATAATTCATCATTGTGGTTGTATCTTGATTTCACATAATGTACATACTTTGGTGGTGGTGCTTATAATTCTTGCATGAGTATTCTTATGTGAATTCAGTTAGTGTTGATTTCTTATCGTATATGAGGGATTACCTGAGAATTTTATAATATTCTCATCCCTATGTGCAAATATGTTGTATTGCATTCAGATGCCATTGGTGATTCTCTTCCTTGACTCGCCCCATGGCAGTGGCATTAAACAGACCTAGACTCCCTGTACGTCGTGGCTATTCCAGACTGGGCCTATGTATTCTTCAGTTGTTCATTCAGGACTTTGTATTTACCCCAGAGTTCGACCCATTTCCGTATGATGGTGTGCCTCTACACTTGGCACACCCCGATGTTTTTAGCCCCACTAGCACCATTTGTGCCCCCTCTGCAGACGACCCTTCGTCATCATCCTCCTCAACTCTGACCCATCCAGGCCCAGATGCCCGATGAGGCGAGGCCATCTGCCGATGGCCAACAGCTTCCTATAGGCATTTGTTGACTAAGGTAGATAAATCCCTGATTTCCAAGTGCGCAACACATTAAGTTCTGCCTTTAACCCTGACTCGTATTTAATGCATTTCCAATACTCATTCAGGGTTACCTTGGTACATCCTTGAGGACTTAATGAGTTCCTCAAATCTGCAGTATACGACCCACATTCATATTCCCCTGGACAAGTTGCATGAATTCAATGTCCTTAGCATTTCTAACCAACTCGGAAAGTACTTCTCGTAAAAATGGACCTTGAATAATTCCCAATCAATGTCCACTTCGGTTGCCTCCAGGAGTCTTCGAACACCAATCACCAAAAGTCGGCATCACCCTCAAGCATGTGGGTGGCAAAAGTGACCTTCTGCTCCTGGAACATGGAACTAGCAAAGACCTTCTCAATATTTCGAATCCATTTATCTGCTACATTAGGATTAAGGGTCCCCTTGAAAACAGGTGGATTCACCTTACGAAATTCCCGAAACGAGCATGTTCGGAATTTCATGTCCTTGATTTATATTAGCTTGACGATCCTGATCCATCCGTTCCATCATCATTCTCATGGTCCTTGCTACATCCAAAGTGCTTCAGCGGTCTCATCTTGGTTATTTCTGTGCTCCTAGTCCTGTTTCGTCGTGCCATTGGTCCCTATACACACAAAATAACAACATGAGGTGATCGGGCCCAATATTCCATGCAAAGTGAGCAAGTTACCATGGCACTTTCAACATAGGAGTCACGTATTTCTAATCCTCAAGCTCATCCTAATGATAAACATCTACAAATGACATTACTAACGTATTATGCTTTAGAAGCATAGCCAGTCCAATCCTCAGGCTAGATGAAAGGAAACGCTCTAATACCAAAATGTAACACTCTAGTAATTAACCAAATACACCTAGGTTGAATTGGATTAATGACTAGACTTTACTCTTTGCTTTGGTTCTTTCATCATATTTTGAAAATACTTAGTGAAATTTCGAGCCATTTTTTTTTTAACATAATTGAAATCGTGAGCCGCGCATAACATAAACGATTAAGCGTAGTAAAATAAGACATTTAAGAATCTAAATATATCATATTGGCTCCATCACATAACATCCATAATGCACATCACAACATATATACAATAACCTCACTCAAAAGGTGAGTTAAGTTCATACATCATATCTTACACCTTCACACCATAGGAAACTATTTATAAGGAAATTCATGCCCCTAAACTAGATAACCTTAAAAGCTAGGAAGGCTACTCTAAAACTCGGATGTATAACACTCTTAAGACTACTTAATAACTCTCTAGGGCCACTGTCTTGGAAACGGGAAGAAACCCGATCACTGACGAGCTTCCTCGGAAGGGGGCACACGAGATGCACCAGGCTGGTTCGCATGGACGATCTTCTTGCTAACCTCGGCTGAACAACGTTTCCTCACTACCCTCTCTTACACGTGGGAGAGTAGGAGCAGAGTTCTCAGAATAAGCATGAGTAGGAGGGTCCTCTGAAGGATCAGTTTCAGAATATCTCGTTCGTGGATTATACTCTGGAAAACCATGGAGGCAGATGAGGCGGGATAAGAACGTAACATTCTTTCATCAAGTGGACGTGCATGTTCGAAAACCATTTCATCGCCATAGGGAGAAGTAGGAGAAAAATGATAACTAGGGACAGGATGTGCAAATGGACGACCTACGTAAATAAAAACACGAACCGAGCACCTTCCTTCAAAGTGATACGAATTATGCACCGGATCATAGTGGAATTCCCAAGTAGGGGTGTCAACGAACAGGACGAATGTCGCCATCTGAATCTGAAGACAATGACGGAAATAAAGGAAAGGAGTGAGAATCTTACTAAAGAATTCTCAGGAAGGTATCTCTTTCTACGGTGTCATCATCAAAGTCTCCAGGAATCTCGGGGTTATTATAAAATAGTGAACATATGAAGATTAAATTTTAAGTTCAGAAAATACTTTTACCGAGATTCGGCCAATTTTAATTATGCGTCTTATAATGCATCATAATCTTAACATGTCATATTTATAATGAACTTTTCTTTTATCATTACATCATATTCCTCATCATCATCATTAATATAACATGCATAGAAGAACATCATATTTCTCATCATCAACTCATGTATGTTATGCACAGAAGAATATCATAATAGCTACACATGGACATGGTGCACATAATTTATTTCTTTAGTACCTTAGGTGACTTTAAAATCTTATCATCCTCATTATTTTCCTTGGGCCACCCTATACTCCACCCTTTTGGGAGTAATCTAGGTTATGAGCTCATACCTTACTAGTCGTCACTAGCATATACTTATCCTTTTTGATAAGTTAAAGTCCTGACTCTACCCTTTTGAGAGAACAGGTTAGGGGGCTAGAATCACCTTTTCACCACCTATAGTTTGATGGGTCCAGAGGATCATTTTCTTATAAATTTTAAGTCACCAATAAGTCTTTGCATGTTACAACTCGCAATTCATAATAATTCTAACATTTTCATATTTACAGTCTTATTCTGGAATAATATATATCAACTATAATCATGCATCTGGAGATTCCCAGGAAAGAGAGGTGGGTCACAATGGACACGCTTAAATACCAAATCTTTCCTTAGCCAGAATCTTTCCAAATTGCACTCTTAGGAATACACTTTCTTCCAGTAACAAATATGTCTTTATTTCATGCATAAGTTTTCATTGTTTGCAACAGCAACTATAACATACAAACCAGGGAATCAATCAATGACACCAAATTCTTAATAAGCATCAAATCACATTTTAAGTACACATAAAATTACTAGCTTCCCATAAATTCTTACAAAGTTTTAAAACTCTTTTAGAACTAATTCTTTTTGTTAAACTTGAAAGAAGTCATAGGACTTTAGGCCTAACTTAACCATGGGACCGATTTATCACTTAGATAAAAAGAGCAAGTCTTGAGCTTTAGAGATTTAGGTGACATCTTAGAATTATTACCATGCTATGCAACCTTATTTTAATCTTATCTTTATAAGGTGATAGCTTGGAATTATAAACATGATATGCAATTCCATTTCTTTATCTTTAAGATTTAAGGTGATGACTTGAAAATTAAACATGATGCAAGAACTTGTAATATAAACATGATGCAAGAAATTGGAGCGCGTAATCCGCATAAGACAAGTAGAGGAGAAGAGAATCTTAAGCAACGGAGCGTGGTAGTCCGCATAGGACTGAGGGAGAAGAGAATTACATTTTTTTTTAAGCTCCAATTCTCAAGACTTCTTAAAGAATAAATTCTTTAACTCCAATTATCTCATTTCTTCGCTTATGATTCATAGGCAAGTCTTTGAGCTCTAGGATTTTTAGGCGATGACATAAAATAAACATGCCATGCATTGATTCTTTTAGCCATTATAAAATAAAGTGAGAGCATAAAATAAACATGAGATGCAACTTCTTTATTATCTTTAGAGATTAAGTGACAACTTGAAATTTAAACATGAAATGCAAGCTTGAAATTTAAACATGAGATATGCAAGTTCATTTATTTATTCTTGAGAATTTAGTTATGACATAAAATAAATATGGTTGTGCAAGACATAAACTTAAACATGGATGCAAGTTCACTTGATCTCTTTACTAGAGCTCCTTCAAGACTTTAAGAAAATTATGATTTCAACCCAATATATGTATCTTAGCAAGACAAAGTAAAAAAAATACATATTTCATATTCAAACCTCAAGATAAAAACATTATTCTTTAAGTTTTGCATTAAATGGAATGTTCAAGCTTTAGAGGCCTAACTTGTGATGGATTTACAACCCATATTCAAGGTCCTCATCATCAAGCCATCATTTCATTCCTTCCTAGGCCATTTGGCCGAAACCATGAAAGGAAAATAAGGAAAGAAAAACTGAAATTTTAGAAGCTTTGGAAACTAGTGAAACCTTTAAGTTTTAGAGATCTAACTTGTGAAAGCTTTGCAACCAACACTCAAGAATCTCATCATCAAACCATGGTCTCATCATAAGCTAGGCCATATGGCCGAAATACTTTAAAAAGAAAGGAAGAAGAAACTGAAAATGAAAACTTAAAAGAAAGCTCATGAAAACATCATTTTTGAGCTAGAAACAAAACTTGTCTTAGCATAAAATGAACTTAGAAACACCTCCCTACCTAATTTGATTTGAAAGAAAGGAAGAGAACTTGGTTTCCTTGAGTGAAATGAAGCAAAATATCCTTGAAAAGCTGAAGGGAGAATTCAGCCAAGAGAAAGAAAGAAAGAAAGCTTTTGGTGCTCCTAAGACTAGAATTTGTGTAAGTTATGAACTAAGCATCTAAACTATCTTCAAGCATGCCTATTTATAGAGATTTTGCAGCTCATAAATGGACAAAGGAAGGAAGGAAATCTGACCAAAAATTAGAGAAAAAAATAAGGAAGAAAAATCATTTTGTTTGGTGGCTTAAAACATGGAATCATGTTTCCATGTTTTCATGATTCTTTGTTTTCATTCTTTGGATTTTTGTGTAATAATTTTCTGACTTATTACTCAATAATTTCGGCCATTACAGCCTTGTGGAAGAGGATTTTGTGTGTTCCATGTATTATTTAGGTGTAGGCAAGGTATTCATGCAATTTAGAGAATTTACGGTTAAGGGCTTAAGTGAATTACTAAGCAATTTGGGTGTTTTAAGCAATTTTAGGTTCTAATCAATCTAAATAAATAATTTTGACTCTAGATTAGTAATTAGAATTTAATAAGCTTTAATTTGAGCCTAATATTGTTTAGGTTTCGTTAGACAAATCGAAAATCTCAAAATTTGCAAAACTACAACAAGGGCAAAACGGTAATTCAACCCAAAATTGCCCGGGACCATCCGACTTAACCAAGGGTCATTCATAACTTAAAAACACCTTTTAAAATATTTTAGTGAGGTTCAACTCAGTTGGCACGCAAATCGGAGTTAAAACGCAGGGGCGTTTTGATCATTTCGCGTCGGAACTCAAAATTGAGATTCTTCTGCTCTATTAACACACATAGCACAAACAATCCTTTATTATCCTCAAAACATCCCCTTGAGGACGGGTGGGGCCCACGATCCTCATTTCTGAGTAAAATAACCTCAGGGCATTTTGGTCATTTTACACATACAGAAAATCGGGTTTGCAATGCTTGTACGAATTGCTCCTAACTTCTCTTCTAACGTTATATTCCTTTATTGAGAATTGTTTGGTCTCAAATTTTATATAATATTTACCTACGGTAATTTGGTAATTTCTAATGACAGTAAATATTACAGTAAAAATTGGGCGTTACACTAGACTCCAGGAATTAATGGTTATGAGAGGTGATCCTTTAGACTCCAGGAATTAATGGTTATGAAAGGTGAACCTATGCCCCCTATCCCACACTCTAGGAGTCAAGAATTGGCTTATCAAGAGGATAAGTATAGACCAGTGATGATTAGTTTAGGTATGAGCTCATAACCTAGAACTCTCAAAAAGGAGAGTATTAGGGTGGCCCTATGGAAAAGAGAATAAGAAGTTAAGTCACCTAAAAGAAAAATGAGGAAAGATCAAGCTAAAAGAGTTTACATTCTCTATGTTATGCCTACTTAATATGATTCTATGATAGTTTGCTTAGGGCATTGACATGCATCCATGATTTAGTTTGATGCACTCATGCATTAAGACTCATGCTAAAAGACACAATCCTTGGCTAATAATATTTGGAACTAAATAAATGAACTTTATACATGCCCAACACTTTCATAAATGTAACCCGAGGTTCCTAAGGACGTAGATGATGACACATACTAGGAGGCAAAAACCCTACTAAGATTCTTATGTAATTTCTTTTTTTCTTTGCATCTCATCTTAGAGGTCAATGGCAATCTTTGTGATCTATGTTGATACTCCCACCTGGGAAATGCACTTTGATGCCACTCACCAGACATATCACTTCGTGGTTCGATGTTGTTCTCCGTTTTGTCTTCATGGAGCACCTCTTTGTGTAACACCTTAATAATTAACCCAATACACCTAGGCAGTCTGATTAATTACTAGACTTTACTCTTTGCTTCAGTTCCTTAATCATGCTTTGAAAATACTTAGTGAAATTACGAGCCATGTTTTTTTAAACATAATTGAAGACGTGAGCCGCGCATACCGTGATAATCGATAAAGCAGAAAATGAATAGACATGTCATGAAGAACACATCATATTGGCTCCATCATATGACATCTATAATTACATATCACATAGATATTTTGCCTACCAACAGAATAAGACTAGGTGCAGGCAATCTAACAAAACATAAATAATATATGGATGGAAGGACATCCATTAATGGCACCTAGTAATAACACTCCAGGGATAGGGATAGATATCTGAAATATACGAGTAAAACTAGTAGGATCAAGTTCAACTACCAGGTGAAAGCCTCAACGTGGTTCACGAATACTTCCTTTTTTCTGAAAACGAGATGGAAAGAAAAAAAATAGAGGGAGTGAGAAACTTATAAAAGAATCTCAGTAGCGTACTCACCTCATGATGCATTGTGTCATCATCATCGTCCCCAGGAACCTCGGGTTTCTTTATGAAAATATGAGCATGATAAGACTCATTTATTAATCTTCGAAAATATACTTTATCGAGGTTCATCGGTTTTAATCATGCGTCTTATAATGCAATGTAACTTAACATGTCATATTTATAATGAACTTTTCCTTTTATCAACACATCATATTCTTCCTCATCATATCATAAATACTATGCATAAAAGAACATCATATTTCTCATCATCAAATCATAAATACTATGCATAGAAGAACATCATATTTCTCATCATCATATCATAAATACTATGCATAGAAGAACATCATATTTACATCATGCATTACTTAGTTCCTTAGGTGACTTAAAGTCATTTTCATCATCATTTTCCTGGACCACCCTATACTCCACCCTTTTGGGAGTAATCTAGGTTATGAGCTCATACCTTACTAGTCGTCACTAGCATATACTTATCCCTTTTGATAAGTTAAAATCCCAACTCTACCCTTTTGAGAAAATAGGCTAGGGGGCAAGAATCACCTTTTCACCACCTATAGTCTGATGGGTCCAAAGGATCATTTTCTCATAAGTTTAAGTCACCATTAAATCTTTGTATGTTATATCATAATACAATTCTTTATTCATAATCATCATAACATTTTCTCTTTTATAGTCTTATGCCGAAATAATATATACCAACTTAATCATGCATCTGGAGATTCCCAGGAAGAGAGGTGGGTCACAAATGGACACGCTTAAATACCAAGTCTTTCCTAGCCAGAACCTTTCCAAATTACACTTTTACAGTAGTACACTTTCTTCCAGGAACAAGGGTAATTTTTAAATAACAAAGAATATTTCTTTATTTCATGCGTAAGTATTCTCATTGTTTGCAATAGCAACTATAACATGCAAGCCATGAAATCATTTAATATTATCAAATACTTAATAAGCATCAAATCTCTACATAGACTTATCATTTAAAACATCAAGGAGGCATCATCATCAATTCTTACCGAAAGTGTCTCAACCGAAACTCTAGAATCAGGCAACCTCAATTATTGAACTAATTAATTATGCATCTAAGGGATTCATTACCATCATTACCATTAATTATAAGGCTTAGGAACATTATTAGACTATATGGGGCAGCATAGGCAGTAAGTCATTCTTAAGGTTTTACGATGTGCTAGAAGTTACGTTTTTAACCCTTCTCGTTACCGTCTTTCCCTACAATGCCAAAATTAATTACTAACCCAATTATGAATCATTCTCCCTTATCTAAGCATAATAAAATCTGGTTCTTAAGGCCACTAAAGGTTCTGGACAATTGAATAAATTTCATTATCTAGAGTTCTAGAAATCTTGCTTTACGTTGTTTTATATAGCTAGTTTCTCTTCTAACTTGCATATAATTGTTCCTCATCAATAAACATAATAATCACAACTTTAAACATATTAAATCATCATCATACATTGGTAATAAACTCAGATTAGTGGCTGAATCATGAACCTATCATAATCACATTTTAAGTGTACATGGAATACTAGTTTCTTGTAAAGTCTTTGCAAGGCCTCAAATTTCTTTTAGAAACTAATTCTTTTTGCTAAACTTGAAAGAATCTTCATGATTAAAATTCTCACTTAAGATAAAAGGAGCAAGTCTTGATCTTAAGAGATTTATGTGATATCTTAGAATCATAAACATGCTATGCAACCTCATTTTAATCTTGTCATTATAAGGTGATAACTTGGAATTATAAACATGATATGCAAATCCATTTCTTTATCTTTAAGATTTAAGGTGATGACTTGAAAATTAAACATGATGCAAGAGCTTGAAATATAAACATGATGCAAGAAACTGAGCGCGGTAGTCAGACCCTGGAGGGAGAAGAGAATCTTAAGAAGGAGCGCGGAATCACTGGACGGTGAAGGGAGAAGAGAATTATTATTACATCTTTTTAAGCTCCAATCTCAAGACTTCTTAAAGAATCAATTCTTTAACTCCAATAATCTTATTTCTTTGCTTGTGATACTTGGGCAAGTCTTTGAGCTCTAGGATCTTTAGGTGATGACATAAAAATAAACATGTCATGCGTTGATTCTTTTAGCCATTATAAAATAAAGTGAGAACATAAAATAAATATGAGATGCAACTTCTTTATTATCTTTAGAGATTAAGTGACAACATAAAATATAAACATGAAATGCAAACTTGGAAATTTAAACATGAGCATACAAGTCCATTTATTCATTCTTGAAATTTTAGTGATGACATAGAAAGTAAACATGATTATGCAAGGCATAAACTTAAACATGGATGCAAGTTCATTTGATTTCTTTACTAGAGCTCCTTCAAGACTTTATAAAAATACAAATTCAATCCAATATATATATATATGTTAGCAAGAAAAGTGAGAAATACATCTTTCAAGTTCTAAACTCAAGATCATAAAAACATCATAAAAATATTATTCTTTAAAGTTTTGCATCAAGTGGAACTTTCAAGCTTTAGAGGCCTAACTTGTGATGGATTCACAACCCACCCTCAAGGTCCTCATCATCAAGCCATCATCTTAGTCCCACCTAGGCCATATGGCCGAATTGTTCAAAGAAAAGGAAGAAGAAAACCAAATGGAAAAACTAGAGAAAATCCATGAAATCATCATTTTGAACCAAGAACAACACTTAGCAAAGCATAGAAATAAACTTAAAAACAACTCCCTACCTAATTTGATTTGAAGGAAAGGAATAGGACTTGGTTTCCTTGAGTGAAATGAAAGAAAATCTCTTGAGAAATGGGAGAGAAATTTCAGCCAAGGAGGAGGAAGAAAGAAAGCTTTTGGTGCTCCTAAAACTAGAATTTGTGTAAGTTATGAGCAAGGCTCCTAAGTAAGCATATTTATAAAGGAATTCAAGCTCATGTATGACAAGAGGAGGAGGCATAATTTTTGGATTTTTCATGGGGAACAAAGGGAGGAAAATCATTTTTTGTTTAAGGCATGTTTTATGCCATGTTTTAGGGAATTTTTTTAGCATTTTGTTTTAGTGCATTATCTTGCAATAATTCTAATGATTATGGCTGAATTTTTTCGTGCATTACAGCCTCATGGAAGAGGGTTTTGTGTGTTCCATGTATTATTTAGGTGTAGGCAAGGTATTCATGCAATTTAGAGAATTTACGGTTAAGGGCTTAGGTGAATTAGTAAGCAATTTGAGTGTTTTAAAGCAATTTTAGGTTCTAATCAATTTAAATAAATAATTTTGACTCTAGATTAATAATTATAATTTAATAAGCTTTAATTTGAGCCTAATATTGTAACGCCCCAATTTTTACTGGAATTTTCTGTCATTAGGAATTACCGAATTACCGTAGGTAAATATTATATAAAATTTGAGACCAAACAATCCTTAATAAAGGAATATAACGTTAGAAGAGAAGTTAGGAGCAATTCGTGCAAGTATTGCAAACCCCAATTTTCTACATGTAAAATGACCAAAATGCCCAGAGGTTATTTTACTTAGAAAATGAGGATCGTGGGCCCCACCCGTCCTCAAGGGGATGTTTTGATGTTAATAAGGGATTGTTTGTGTTATGAGTGTTAATAGAGGAGAAGAATCCTAATTTTGAGCTCGACGTGCGAAATGACCAAAACGCCCATGCGGTTTTAATCCCGATTGCGCGACTTAGCCCGAACCTCACTAAAATGTGTTAAAAGGTGTTTTTAAGCAATGATTAACCATTGGTTAAGCTCGGGTGGTCTCGGGCAATTTTAAGTAAAATGACCGTTTTGCCCATCTCTGTAGTTTTACAAATTTTGAGATTTTTGATTTGTCTAACGAAACCTAAGCAATATTAGGCTCAAATTAAAGCTTATTAAATTCTAATTATTAATCTAGAGTCAAAATTATTTATTTAAATTGATTAGAACCTAAAATTGCTTTAAAACACTCAAATTGCTTACTAATTCACCTAAGCCCTTAACCGTAAATTCTCTAAATTGCATGAATACCTTGCCTACACCTAAATAATACATGGAACACACAAAACCCTCTTCCATGAGGCTGTAATGCATGAAATAATTCAGCCATAATCATTAGAATTATTGCAAGATAATGCACTAAAACAAAATGCCAAAAAACTCCCTAAAACATGGCATAAAACATGCCTTAAACAAAGAAATGATTTTCCTCCCTTTGTTCCCCATGAAAAATCTGAAAATTATGCCTCCTCCTCTTGTCATACATGAGCTTGAATTCCTCTATAAATATGCTTACTTGAGGAGCCTTGGAAGTCTTGCTCATAACTTACACAAATTCTAGTTTTAGGAGCACCAAAAGCTCTCATTTCCTCCTCCTCTTGGCTGATTTCTTTCTTCAAGTTTTCAAGAATATTTTCTTTCATTTCACTCCAAGAAACCAAGTTCTCTTCCTTTCCTTCAAATCAAATTAGGTAGGGAGTAGTTTCTATATTTATTTCTATGATTTGAGAAGTTGTGTTTTTAGCTCAAAATGTTAAAATTATGAACTTACCTTAGCTTTTCATTTGGTTTTCCTCTTCATTTTTCTTTAACCAATTGGCCATATGGCCTAGGTGGGACTAAGATGATGGCTTGATGATGAGGACCTTGAAGGTGGGTTGTGAATCCATCACAAGTTAGGCCTCTAAAGCTTGAAAGTTCCACTTGATGCAAAACTTTAAAGAATAATATTTTTATGATGTTTTTATGATCTTGAGTTTAGAACTTGAAAGATGTATTTTTCACTTTGTCTTGCTAAGATATATTGGGTTGAATTTATATTTCTCTAAAGTCTTGGAGGAGCTCTAGTAAAGAAATCAAATGAACTTGCATCCATGTTTAAGTTTATGCCTTGCATAATCATGTTTACTTTCTATGTCATCACTAAATTCTCAAGAATGAATAAATGAACTTTCATATTCATGTTTAAATTTCCAAGCTTGCATTTCATGTTTATGTTTCAAGTTGTCACTTAATCTTCAAAGATAATAAAGATGATGCATCTCATATTTATTTTATGCTCTCACTTTATTTTATAATGGCTAAAAGAATCAATGCATGACATGTTTATTTTTATGTCATCACCTAAAGATCCTAGAGCTCAAAGACTTGCCCAAGTATCACAAGCAAAGAAATAAGATTATTGGAGTTAAAGAATTGATTCTTTAAGAAATCTTGAGATTGGAGCTTAAAAAGATGTAATAATTCTCTTCTCCCTTCACCGGTCCAATGCGGATTACCGCCGCTGTTTCTTAAGATTCTCTTCTCCCTCCACTGGTCCTTTGCACTACCGCCTTCAATTTCTTACATCATGTTTATATTTCAAGCTCTTGCATCATGTTTAATTTTCAAGTCATCACCTTAAATCTTAAAGATAAAGAAATGGATTTGCATATCATGTTTATAATTCCAAGTTATCACCTTATAATGACAAGATTAAAATGAGGTTGCATAGCATGTTTATGATTCTAAGATATCACATAAATCTCTTAAGATCAAGACTTGCTCCTTTTATCTTAAGTGATAATTTTAATCATGAAGATTCTTTCCAGTTTAGCAAAAAGAATTAGTTTCTAAAAGAAATTTGAGGCCTTGCAAAGACTTTACAAGAAACTAGTATTCCATGTACACTTAAAATGTGATTATGATAGGTTCATGATTCAGCCACTAATCTGAGTTTATTACCAATGTATGATGATGATTTAATATGTTTAAAGTTGTGATTATTATGTTTATTGATGAGGGAACAATTATATGCAAGTTAGAAGAAAAACTAGCTATATAAAACAACGTAAAGCAAGATTTCTAGAACTCTAGATAATGAAATTTATGCAATCTGTCTAGAACCTTTAGTGGCCTTAAGAACCAGATTTTATTATGTTTAGATAAGGGAGAATGATTTGTAATTGGGTTAGTAATTAATTTTGGCATCATAGGTAAAGACAGTAATGAGAAAGGATTAAAAACGCAACTTCTAGCACACGTGAAGCCTTAAATATAACTTGCTGCCTATGCTGTTCCATATAGTTTAATAATATTCTTAAGGCTTATAATTAATGGTAATGATGATAATGAATCCTTTAGATTCATAATTAGATTGATAATTAAGATTACCCGATTCTAAAGTTTCTTGTTTAAGAAGTTTTTAGGTAAGAATTTATGATGATGGTTCTTTGAAGTTTGAAATGATAAGTCTATGTAGTGATTTGATGCTTATTAAGTATTTGATATCATTGAATGACTTCATAGTTTGCATGATATAGTTGCTGTTGCAAACAATGAGAATGTTTATGCATCCTGATGATTATGAATTCAAAGTTATATTATGATATAACATGCAAAGACTTAATAGTGACTTAAAATTATGAGGAAATGATCCTTTGGACCCATCAGACTATAGGTGGTGAAAAGGTGATCCTAAGAAAATGATCCTTTGGACCCATCAGACTATAGGTGGTGAAAAGGTGATTCTTGCCCCCTAGCCCATTCTCTCAAAAGGGTAGAGTAGGACTTTAACTTATCAAAAGGGATAAGTATATGCTAGTGACGACTAGTAAGGTATGAGCTCATAACCTAGATTACTCCCAAAAGGGTGGAGTATAGGGTGGCCTAGGAAAATGATGATGAAAGTAATTTTAAGTCACCTAAGAAACTAAGTAAATGCATTATGTGAATATGATGTTCTACTATGCATAGTATTTATGAGATGATGATGAGAAATATGATGTTCTGCTATGCATAGTATTATGAAATGATGATGAGGAATATGATGTGATTTTATGCATAACTATGTTAATATATATGAAAGGAAAATTTCATTATATACATGACATGCTAAGTTTATGATGCATTATAAGACGCATGATTAAACGACGAACCTCGTAAAGTATATTTTCAAACAATAAATCAATCTTAGCATGCTCATTATTTCATAATAAACCCGAGGTTCCTGGGGACGATGATGATGACACAATGCATCATGAGGTGAGTATCCTACTGAGATTCTTTTTATAAGTTTCTCACTCCCTCTATTTCTTCTTTTCATCTCGTCTTCAGAAATAGAAGGAAGCGTTCGTGAATCACATTGAGGCTTTCACCTGGTAGCTGAACTTGATCCTCTAGTTTCACTCGTATATTTCAGATATCTATCCCTATCCTTGGAGTGTTATTACTAGGTGCCATTAATGGATGTCCTTCCATCCATATATTATTTATGTTTTGTTAGATTGCCTACACCTAGTCTTATTCGTTGGTAGGCAAACTATCTATGTGTTATGTAATTATGGATGTTATATGATGGAGCCAATATGATGTGTTTTTCATGCTATGTCTGCACGTTATTCGCTTTATTTCGATTATTGTTCACGTTATGCGCGGCTCACGTTTTCAATTATGTTTTAACAAAAAAAAATGGCTCGTAATTTCACTAAGTATTTTCAAAGTATGATAAAAGAATTGAAGCAAAGAGTAAAGTCTAGTAATTAATAAGATACAACCTAGGTGTATTCGGTTAATTATTAGGGTGTTATAAATATTGCTTAGGTTTCCTTAGACGAATCAAAATTCTCAAAATTTGTAAAACTTGAAAGAGGGGCAAAACGGTCATTTACTTAAAAATTGCCCGAGACCACCTGAGCTTAACCAATGGTTAATCATGGCTTAAAAACACTTTTTAAAACATTTTAGTGAGGTTCGGGCTTAGTTGGCACGCAAATAAAGTTAAAACAGGAGGGCGTTTTGGTCATTTTACGCGAGCTCAAAATTATGATTCTTCTCCTCTATTAACACACATAACACAAACAATCCCTTATTATTATCAAAACATCCCCTTGAGGACAGGTGGGGCCCACGACCTCATTTTGAGTAAAATAACCTCAGGGCATTTTGGTCATTTTACACGTACAGAAATTCTGGTTTGCAATACTTGCACGAATTGCTCCTAACTTCTCTTCTAACGTTATATTCCTTTATTAAGGATTGTTTGATCTCAAATTTTATATAATATTTACCTACGGAATTCAATAATTCCTAATGACAATAAAAATTACAGGAAAATTGGGGCGTTACACTTTGCACACTCGATTACCTATAAGTTCTCTACTCCGTTTCTGATGACCTCATCTTTGAGCGTGCTCATCCGTGCGGGAGCAGATCCACCGCTCCCCCACCGCTTCGACCCCGGACATCCGCACGTGCCACCTCACCTCCTCGCCATCTCGAGCCATGGTTAGACCCATCCGAGGATTCACCTACCCAGCTTCTCCTCCTGGTGGTTCTCCCCCACCATTCCTATGATGATAGGGGTTGGTAGTGACGGGAGGCTACGTCATGCAGTCAATGAGAGGAGCCGTACCCTTCATGGAGGAGCCATCTGACCCTCCGAGGTACCCTTGCTTGCCCTGCCCACTGTCTTGCCACACCCAATGAGCCGGCCTAGGATTGGTTACCTTTCTCCCTCCAAGGAGCAACAGGAGCAAAGCCAGTTCCAGACCTTTTGGAGCACCTGCGCGTACAATAGAAAGGATAGCCTTATTTTACTTTTGTTTATTAGAGATTATCTATCCTAGGCGTACCCCAGGAGGAGTATGGATGAGAGGTCCTTTATGTAGCCTGGTTTTAGTTTACATTTGCTTTTGATTCATGGGTATTACAGGTGACTGTACATTTTGAGCCCAACCTTTGTTGGTGGGCATATCATAACTCTCTTTAGGTATATGATGGGTATGCAAAGTTAAATGGTTAACTTTTGATATATATATATATATATATATATATATATATATATATATATATATATATATATGTTTATGATTTGTGATGTTGCTCTTTATGCATACCTGATTGGTTATTGTCTTCTTCCCTTTTATGCACAAGATAAGATGTAGTATGCGCAGCTCATGTTTTGCTTTTTAAAGTTCAAAAAAAAAAAATTTACCCTATATTTACTAAAGTATTTTTAAAAGCATTAAAGTAAGAACTTGAACAAAAGAGTAATGACTAATAATTAATGGAATACGTCCTAGGCGTGTTGGGTTAAATATTAGGGTGTTACATTTTGGTATTAAAGTTTCGGTTCTCATGGAGCCTGAGGATTGGAGTGACGATGCTTCTCAAGCATGATGCGATAGTTATGTCATGTGCAGTGCTTTATTAATAGAATAAGCTAAAGGATAGCAATGCATGGCCCCTATATATACATGTGTGCCATGGTAACTAGCCCACTTTACATGAAGTATTGAGCCTGATCACCTGAGTCTACCTGTTTCATGTGCTTAGGAACAAATAGTGCGATCGCGATAGGAAAGAACTCCGAGCTTGAGCGATCAGAGAGAGAGACGGCAGAAGCCTCCGGACGTGGCAAGGGCCATGCAAATGTTATTCGAGCGGATGGACCGTCAAGGCGACAGGTCGTAACGCTATAGAAGGACTAGAGCATGTCTAGTTCGGAGAATTCAATAAGGCAAACCCGCAACCGTTCCAGCCACCTTGAACCCGAACCAAGCTGACATATGGATCAAGAGCATGGAGAAGATCTTTTTGGTAATCACCTCTATAACACCCTAAAAATTATTTAAAAATTAATTTGAGCTTTATTAGTCATAATTTCAAAAATTTGACAGTTGAGCAATGATGAGGATGGCCCAATGAACGTGTTAAAAAAAAATTTTCTAGGCGGGGGTGAACAGTGAGTTACGGCCCCCGGCTCGCCGGCAAGCCAAAACCCTAGATTAGGGCCCCAAAGATACCCGAAATTAGAAAAACATGGGAATAAGGTTAGAAATAAGTGGACATGAAAGTTTTATACTTAGAATTAATTTTCAGGAATATCAGTGAATTAGGAAAACGTTTCCCCATTCGGTGAAATTTCGGTGTGTGGTTTCTAACACGAAAGGCAACATCCTAAGGCAACATATATTACCCAGAGTGAGAAATACATCTTTCAAGTTCTAAACTCAAGATCATAAAAACATCATAAAAATATTATTCTTTAAAGTTTTGCATCAAGTGGAACTTTCAAACTTTAGAGGCCTAACTGTGATGGATTCACAACCCACCCTCAAGGTCCTCATCATCAAGCCATCATCTTAGTCCCACCTAGGCCATATGGCCAAATTGTTCAAAGAAAAAGGAAGAAGAAAACCAAATGGAAAAACTAGAGAAAATCCATGAAATCATCATTTTGAACCAAGAACAACACTTAGCAAAGCATAGAAATAAACTTAAAAATAACTCCCTACCTAATTTGATTTGAAGGAAAGGAATAGGACTTGGTTTCCTTGAATGAAATGAAAGAAAATCTCTTTGAGAAATGGGAGGAAAATTTGGCCAAAGAGGAGGAAGAAAGAAAGCTTTTGGTGCTCCTAAAACTAGAATTTGTGTAAGTTATGAGCAAGGCTTCCAAGGCTCCTCAAGTAAGCATATTTATAGAGGAATTCAAGCTCATGTATGACAAGAGGATGAGGCATAATTTTCAGATTTTTCATGGGGAACAAAGGGAGGAAAATCATTTCTTGTTTAAGGCATGTTTTATGCCATGTTTTAGGGAATTTTTTGGCATTTTGTTTTAGTGCATTATCTTGCAATAATTCTAATGATTATGGCTGAATTATTTTGTGCATTACAGCCTCATGGAAGAGGGTTTTGTGTGTTCCATGTATTATTTAGGTGTAGGCAAGGTATTCATGCAATTTAGAGAATTTACGGTTAAGGGCTTAGGTGAATTAGTAAGCAATTTGAGTGTTTTAAAGCAATTTTAGGTTCTAATCAATTTAAATAAATAATTTTGACTCTAGATTAATAATTAGAATTTAATAAGCTTTAATTTGAGCCTAATATTGCTTAGGTTTGTTAGACGAATCAAAAATCTCAAAATTTATAAAACTTGGACAAAAGACGGGGCAAAAATCATTTTACTTAAAAATTGCCAGACCACCCGAGCTTAACCAATGGTTAATCATGGCTTAAAAACACCTTTTAAAACATTTTAGTGAGGTTCGGGCTCAGTCATGCAAATCGGGTTAATCGAGCCGCATGGGCATTTTGGTCATTTCGCGTCAAAACTCAAAATTATGATTCTTCTCCTCTATTAACACACATAACACAAACAATCCCTTATTATTATCAAAACATCCCCTTGAGGACGGGTGGGCCCACGATCCTCATTTTCTGAGTAAAATAACCTCAGGGCATTTTGGTCATTTTACACGTACAAAAATCGGGGTTTGCAATACTTGACGAATTGCTCCTAACTTCTCTTCTAACGTTATATTCCTTTATTAAGGATTGTTTGGTCTCAAATTTTATATAATATTTACCTACGGTAATTCGGTAATTCCTAATGACAATAAAAATTACAGTTAAAATTGGGGCGTTACATAGGATCTTTCCTCTCACCACTCCTTCTCAAAGCACCTAAAGTAAAATCCACAGATTAATTCTCGTGTGGCATAAAGTCCTGGGTTGAACATGGGCACCTCACGAGGACGGGTACGCCTTTACTGCAGGGCTCAGCTCCTCATTAGTTGTATAACCGTAGTCTTTCCATCACTATCACCTCCCACCTCCATAAGGACAAAAGGGCAGACCTACCTGAAGAGTGACTGGAGGGTAGATCCTCTGATGGTCTAACCATGACCCAGGAGAACGAGGTGGTAATCGGGGTATGTAATCAGGAAGTCTGAATAGATGATGTAGCAGAGTGAGTATGTGAAAACCATCGAGCATGCAGACGCGAGTAATCAAGGCAAGATCATCCGAAAAGGGCTGGGGAGAACTAGTTGCTAGAAACAGGATGCGGGAAAGGACGATCCATAAAGAAATACAAATGAACTACAATCACCCACAAAATGATAGGACCGGTTGAGCGGGTCAGAGTGCATTTCCACGTGGGGGCGTTAGCATAGATCACGAACGTCATCATTTATCTTTGAAGATGAGATGGAAGAAAAGAAGAAGGAATGAGAAACTTATAAAAGAATCTCTAGGGCTTTCACCTCCTAATGCGTGTGTCATCATCATCGTCCTCAGGAACCTCGGGTTTCTTATGAAAATGTAAACACATATAAGGTTCTTTCAATAAGTTTCAAATACCCTTAGCCGAGGTCCGCATCTTTTAGTGTAACATCCTCCCAAGTACAACCCCATTCTTAAGCCATGTTATCATACTCGAGAGTTGTTACTTGTTAATTAGCGGACATTTCTTAATTATCTTTAGAATTGGTCGAATCATGTATCAATTAACTCGTGGTTCTATCAAAATATATTGCAAGAAAACAACATATTTATTTAATACAAGTTAAGTACAAGAAGGAGCTCTTATAAGAGCTCTAGGTACATATGTTATCTTTTATGTTTTACAAATATATGCATACACTTAAGTACAACAAACACAAGTCCTACTCCTAACTACCGCAAAATCCACTTGATCTTTTTCCTGAGTGGCCTCACCGTCTTCTCGGTCAACCTAGGGACAACACGGGAAAACAAATATATAGGGGTGAGAATCCTAAAATTCTCAGTAGGGCGTCCCCAAAACATATACTAAAATTCATGTCATCATCACTGCCCAAGCCACTTCGGTTTACTTAACAAAAGGTGATCATGCATTACATAATAACTATTCATTTTTAAAGTTCAAAGTCAATCTTTCTGAAGTGGGTTGCTTTTAAAAAAAATATCAATCACTTAGTACACCCTTACCATCAACTCATACTCATAGTAAGTAATGGCAAACAAAAAGAACCAATATATATAAATATGTATATGCCCAATATAATGAAATTATCTTTGATTACCCTTGATGAATCAAAGGGGATCACATCCCTCTCTATTTTCCTGCTAAAAGTCCGAAAGGACCTCAACTCATTCTATTTGCCTTTGACAAGCCAAAAGGATCTCAACTCACTCTATTTGCCTTCGACAAGTCAAAGGATCTCGTGTTTCATTATTTTCCCTTGACAAGTCAAAAAGGATCCCAAGTTTCTTTTGACTATAGAATTTAATTCAGGACATCATTCACTGCATGCATAAAACACATACAGGCATCCATTCACAATGGACTTCTCATTTGTGTCCAATACATCAATCTCTAAACTGTCCAATATACAATCATATGTCACAAGTCACATAGCCAAACAATCAACATCAAGTATCCATGTCATACTAGAGCCCAAAATACCATTATCTCATCAATTCAAAGCATTGTTGCATTTCCAGCATAATGGCATATTTCACAACATTGTAGCACAATTTATTTACACATAAAACAATCAATTCCGGAGCTATAAAAATTATCAAGGACACTTCAATGTGTCCTCAAGGTCCCATAAAAATTTCAACACCAATGGAGGTCTCTAACTTCCTCAATAAATTGTACAAATTCAGTGGTCAGGGACCACCAATTCACAGCTCAGACTAGAATTCTCATAATATTTAACCCTAGCAAATGATTGAATCAATAAACAATAAAATTTACAGTGATACTTCAATATGTTCTTAACTTCGTGTAAAAATTTCAAAGGGTCATTCAATCAATTTCTATGATAATAAATTCAGACAAGTTTACTAGTTCAGTTTCAATAATCAGGACAGCATCTGCCTCATTTCGGTTTCTGATTTTTCTGAGGCATCAAACCTTAAAACTAACACCCAAGAAAATTCATATAGTTATTTTAAGCTGTTCTATTCAACATATAATTTTTATAGCTCATAAAAACACCACAAATATACCAGAAAATTCGTGAACCACTGCTGCCTACAGGACAATAGAAATTCCAGAAACCTAGTCCAAACTTATTTTGATAAAAACCCTCTTTTAACACCATCCAAACACACCACCAAAATTCACACATCAATATCAACATAATATCAACCAAAAAAAACAGAAATTTTGGACCTAGGGCATGCCAAAACAGATCAGAAAATTTGACAGGAATAGGCAGCAAAAACCTACTTGTAGTAACCTATTAGCTCCTTGGCTTCAAGATTAACCAAACTTGATTCCTTCTCCTCCAAAGCTCCCAATCTAACTTCAAACCCCTCTGATATCAGTGAGGTGTGAGGGAAAAAGGTAAGGATTGATGAGTAATTGAGATTTTGTTCGATTAGATTTGTAGGGAATTGGGTGTAGAACAAGCTTAGTGAAGAACTTTTGATGATCCAACAACTCTAGCTTGGAGTTTTTGGGCTTGGAACTTAGAACAAGCTCTTGAGGATAACAATGGTGGCTGCTCTCTTCTTCCTCTTGCTAACCATGAAATTGCTCTTGTCTTGGAGAAGAAGTTGTGAATTGGCTTGCTTTAATAAATAAAATGGAGATATTTGACAAAGTGATCATTATTTAGGTGACAAGGCAATAATGAATGGCTAAGATTTAATCTTGGATTCCAAGATTAAATCTTGGCCCACATGTCTTAAAGAGGTGGATATTATCCATTGGTTATGATAGAAATATCTTTTGTGTTAAAAACCAACAAAATCTACCGAACGGGTAAACACCTTACCGATAAAACCATATTGCCCAAAAATTAATTCTAAGCATCAAATTGTCATTCCCACCTATTTCTAACCTTATTCCCATGTTTTCCTAATTTCAGGCACTTCCGGCTTAATCTAGGGTTTCAGTGTTCCTGCGGCTTAGGGCCCGCAAAGTTACTATTCATAGGCTCGAAACTTTTTTTTTTTTTGGAGAGGTCGTTGGCCTTCTCTTCATTGCTAAACTCTTAGATTTTTGAAATTATGATTAATAAAGCTTAAATTAATTTTTAATTAAATTTTAGGGTGTTACATTACCACCCATCTTAAAAGAATTTTGCCCTCAAAATTCATTTGAAAACAATTTCAAAAGACAAACTTTCATAAATCACACAAGGAATTCACACATATAGTCCAAACAATTTAATCAAATCCTAAATGTTCCTACCTCTAATCGGATTGCTAGGTAGTGATGTCTCCTCAACTCTTGGTACCCTTAGGTGGTATCTTTCTAGGAGATTTTGCACACCTCTCTGACATTCCCAAATCTTATATCCTGGTTTCACCAGGAACATACATTTTGTCCAGCTCTACAAGGTCTAACTTTATGGTTCTTCCCACATGTAGGGCAATCTTTCCTCATGGTTGACCGTTGTTATGGTTTATCCTCAGGCAGATTAGGTTGAAACTGCTTCTTCTGGGCATCCTCATAGTGTTGATCTCCAGGTGCAAGTCTTTTATTGGAGGTGTCCTTAACAAACTGGGTCATTGCTAGCTTCTTGTTGGAGTCCTCTGCATGCCAGCACTTGTTCACTAGGGTTACATAATCTTGAATCTCTAAGAGACCACAGCAACTTCAATGTCCTCACATAAACCCCCTTCATACTTCATGCACTTCTAGGCTTCATCAGGATTACACTGGTAGATAGTGGAAAACTTGCAAAGTTCTTCAAACTTGGCCATATATTCTGCTATACCCATAGACCCTTGCTTAAGCGCCATGAATTCTAGCTCCTTTGCATTTCTTTCCGAAGCGGGAAGTACTTGTGGTAGAAAGCTTCCTTGAAGATATCCCAAGTGACTTCAGTTTGAGAAGCTTCGAATAATCCCTTGGTGCCAACCGACCAAAATTCAGCGTCTGCTCTAGCATATAGGTAGCAAAAGCCACTTTTAGATCTAGTACAAGGAAGAACTGAAAATTTTCTCCATGGCCTTAATCCATTCTTCGGCTTTACCTGGGATTGAAGGCTCCTCGAAAAGGTGAGGGGTTTGCCTTCCTGAACTCTCTGAATTTCTGGTATTCCATGTCCACTTCTACTCTTCCAAGATTCCCAATTGGATTCCCTTTCCTCCATCCAACCTTTCCATCATCAGGTTGGCGCCTTGCTTGTTCTCTCATAGTTGCTGCCATTTCACGAAAGGTGTCCATCATTCCACGTTATTTCCTGCTTTGCTCCTAGTTTGCCGATTAGTCATCAATTCCCTGTCACACCAAACAAGAATTATTGAGTTGATCAGGCTCAATACCAAGCTAAGTGTGACAGCAATCCACAACATTCAAAATCAACAGTCATACACATATATAGAATCATGATGCATGACATTTACTAAGGAAGCATAGCCAGTCCATTCCTCAAGGTCCTACAAGGATGAGCTCTGATACCATAATGTAACATCTTCCCAAGTACAACCCCATTCTTAAGCCATGTTATCATACTGAGAGTTGTTACTTGTTAATTAGCGGACCTTTCTTAATTATCTATAGAGAATCCGTCGAATCGTGTATCAATTAACTCGTGGTTCTATCAAAATATATTGCAAGAAAACAACGTATTTATTTAATACAAGTTAAGTATAAGAGGGAGCTCTTATAAGAGCTTTTACAGTACATATGTTATCTTTTATGTTTTACAAATATATGCATACACTTAAGTACAACAAACACAAGTCCTCTACTAACTACCGCAAAATCCACTTGATCTTTTTCCTGAGCGGCCTCACCATCTTCTAGGTCAACTGGGATGACACGGAAAACAAATATATAAGGGTGAGAATCCTAAAATTCTAGGGCGTCCCCAAAACATATACTAAAATTCATGACATCGTCACCACCCAAGCCACTTCGGTTTACTTAACAAAAGGTGATCATGCATTACATAATAACTATTCATTTTTAAAGTTCAAAGTCAATCTCTCGAAGTGGGTTGCTTTTAAAAAAAATATCAATCACTTAGTACACCCTTACCATCAACTCATACTCATAGTAAGTAATGGCAAACAAAAAGAACCAATATGTATAAATATGTATATGCCCAATATAATGAAATTATCTTTGATTGCCCTTGATGAATCAAAGGGGATCACACCCCTCTCTATTTCCTGCTAAAAGTCGAAAGGACCTCAACTCATTCTATTTGCCTTCGACAAGCCAAAGGATCTCAACTCACTCTATTTTCCTTCGACAAGTCAAAAGGATCTCGTGTTTCATTATTTTCCCTTTACAAGTCAAAAAGGATCCCAAGTTTCTTTTGACTATAGAATTTAATTCAGTACATCATTCACTGCATGCGTAAAACACATACAGGCATCCATTCACAACGGACTTCTCATTTTTGTCCAATAAATCAATCTCTAAACTGTCCAATATGCAATCATATGTCACAAGTCACATAGCCAAACAATCAACATCAAGTATCCATGTCATACTAGAGCCCAAAATACCATTATCTCATCAATTCAAAGCATTGTTGCATTTCCAGCATAATGGCATATTTCACAACATTGTAGCATAATTTATTTACACATAAAACAATCAATTCCAGAGCTATAAAAATTCTCAAGGACACTTCAATGTGTCCTGAGGTCCCATAAAAATTTCAACACCAACGGAGGTCTCTAACTTCCTCAATAAATTGTACAAATTTAGTGATCAGGGACCACCAATTAAGCTCAACAGAATTCGCATAATATTTAATCGTAGAAAATGTGAACAATAAAATTTACAGTGATACTTCAATATGTCCTTAACTTCGTGTAAAAATTTCAAAGGGTCATTCAATCAATTGCTATGATAATAAATTCGGACAAGTTTCCTGCTTCAGTTTCAACAATCAATAGCATCTGCCTCATTTCGGTTTCTGATTTTGAGGCATCAAACCTTAAAACTAACACCCAAGAAAATTCATGTAGTTATTTTAAGCTGTTCTATTCAACATGTAATTTTTATAGCTCATAAAAACACCCACAAATATACCAAAAAATTTGTGAACCACTGCCCAAACAACAGAAATTCAGAAACCTAGTCTAAACTTATTTTGATAAAAACCCTCTTTTAAAACCATCCAAACACACCACCAAAAATCACACATCAATATCAACATAATATCAACCAAAAAAAATAGAAATTTGGGACCTAGGTCATGCCAAAAAAGATCAGAAAAATTTGACAAGAATAGGCAGCAAAACCCTACTTGTAGTAACCTATTAGCTCCTTGGCTTCAAGATTAACCAAACTTGATTCCTTCTCCTCCAAAGCTCCCAATCTAACTTCAAACCCTCTGATATCAGTGAGGTGTGAGGGAGAAAGGTAAGGATTGATGAGTGATTGAGATTTTGTTCGGTTAGATTTGTAAGGAATTGGGTGTAGAACAAGCTTAGTGAAGAACTTTTGATGATCCAACAACTCTAGCTTGGAGTTTTTGGGCTTGGAACTCAAGAACAAGCTCTTGAGGACAACAATGGTGGTTGCTCTTGTAACGCCCCAATTTTACTGTAATCTTTACTGTCATTAGAAATTACCAAATTATCGTAGGTAAATATTATATAAAATTTGAGACCAAACAATTCTCAATAAAGGAATATAACGTTAGAAGAGAAGTTAGGAGCAATTCGTACAAGCATTGCAAACCCGAATTTCTGTATGTGTAAAATGACCAAAATGTCCCTGAGGTTATTTTACTCAAAAATGAGGATCGTGGGCCCCACCCATCCTCAAGGGGATGTTTTGAGGATAATAAAGGATTGTTTGTGTTATGTGTGTTAATAGAGTAGAAGAATCTCAATTTTGAGTTTCGATGCGCGAAATGACCAAAACGCCCCTACCGTTTTAACTCCGATTTGCCTCCGCTAGTCCGAACCTCACTAAAATATTTTAAAAGGTGTTTTTAAGTTATGAATGACCCTTGGTTAAGCCGATGGTCCGGCAGTTTTGGGTTAAATTACCGTTTTTGCCCTGTTTTTGTAAGTTTTGCAAATTTTGAGATTTTCGATTTGTCTAACGAAACCTAAACAATATTAGGCTCAAATTAAAGCTTATTAAATTCTAATTACTAATCTAGAGTCAAAATTATTTATTTAGATTGATTAGAACCTAAAATTGCTTAAAACACCCAAATTGCTTAGTAATTCACTTAAGCCCTTAACCGTAAATTCTCTAAATTGCATGAATACCTTGCCTACACCTAAAAATACATGGAACACACAAATCCTCTTCCACAAGGCTGTAATGGCCGAAATTATTGAGTAATAATTCAGAAAATTATTACACAAAAATCCAAAGAATGAAAACAAAGAATCATGAAAACATGGAAACATGATTCCATGTTTTAAGCCACCAAACAAAATGATTTTTCTTCCTTATTTTTTTCTCTAATTTTTGGAAGATTTCCTTCCTTCCTTTGTCCATTTATGAGCTGCAAAATCTCTATAAATAGGCATGCTTGAAGATAGTTTAGATGCTTAGTTCATAACTTACACAAATTCTAGTCTTAGGAGCACCAAAAGCTTTCTTTCTTTCTTTCTCTTGGCCGAATTCTCCCTTCAGCTTTTCAAGGATATTTTGCTTCATTTCACTCAAGGAAACCAAGTTCTCTTCCTTTCTTTCAAATCAAATTAGGTAGGGAGGTGTTTCTAAGTTCATTTTATGCTAAGACAAGTTATGTTTCTAGCTCAAAAATGATGTTTTCATGAGCTTTCTTTTAAGTTTTCATTTTCAGTTCTTCTTCCTTTCTTTTTAAAGTATTTCAGCCATATGGCCTAGCTTATGATGAGACCATGGTTTGATGATGAGATTCTTGAGTGTTGGTTGCAAAGCTTTCACAAGTTAGATCTCTAAAACTTGAAGGTTTCACTAGTTTCCAAAGCTTCTAAAATTTCAGTTTTTCTTTCCTTATTTTCCTTTCATGGTTTCGGCCAAATGGCCTAGGAAGGAATGAAATGATGGCTTGATGATGAGGACCTTGAATATGGGTTGTAAATCCATCACAAGTTAGGCCTCTAAAGCTTGAACATTCCATTTAATGCAAAACTTTAAAGAATAATGTTTTTATCTTGAGGTTTGAATATGAAATATGTATTTTTTTTTACTTTGTCTTGCTAAGATACATATATTGGGTTGAAATCATAATTTTCTTAAAGTCTTGGAGGAGCTCTAGTAAAGAGATCAAGTGAACTTGCATCCATGTTTAAGTTTATGCCTTGCACAGCCATATTTATTTTATGTCATAACTAAATTCTCAAGAATAAATAAATGAACTTGCATATCTCATGTTTAAATTTCAAGCTTGCATTTCATGTTTAAATTTCAAGTTGTCACTTAATCTCTAAAGATAATAAAGAAGTTGCATCTCATGTTTATTTTATGCTCTCACTTTATTTTATAATGGCTAAAAGAATCAATGCATGGCATGTTTATTTTATGTCATCACCTAAAAATCCTAGAGCTCAAAGACTTGCCTATGAATCATAAGCGAAGAAATGAGATAATTGGAGTTAAAGAATTTATTCTTTAAAAAATCTTGAGAATTGGAGCTTAAAAAAAATGTAATTCTCTTCTCCCTTCCTATGCGACTACGCGCTCCGTTGCTTAAGATTCTCTTCTTCCTCTACTTTCCTGTTCCTATGCGTTCAGTTTCTTGCATCATGTTTATATTACAAGTTCTTGCATCATGTTTAATTTTCAAGTCATCACCTTAAATCTTAAAGATAAAGAAATGGAATTGCATATCATGTTTATAATTCCAAGCTATCACTTTATAAAGATAAGATTAAAATAAGGTTGCATAGCATGGTAATAATTCTAAGATGTCACCTAAATCTCTAAAGCTCAAGACTTGCTCTTTTTATCTTAAGTGAAAGATTTAATTATGAACATTCTTTCAAGTTATAAATCGGTCCCATGGTTAAGTTAGGCCTAAAGTCCTATGACTTATTTCAAGTTTAACAAAAAGAATTAGTTCTAAAAGAGTTTTAAAACTTTGTAAGAATTTTATGGGAAGCTAGTAATTTTATGTGTACTTAAAATGTGATTTGATGCTTATGAAGAATTTGGTGTCATTGATTGATTCCCTGGTTTGTATGTTATAGTTGCTGTTGCAAACAATGAAAACTTATGCATGAAATAAAGACATATTCTGTTCCTGGAAGAAAGTGTATTCCTGTAAGAGTGCAATTTGGAAAGATTCTGGCTAAGGAAAGATTTGGTATTTAAGCGTGTCCATTGTGACCTACCTTTCTTTCCTGGGAATCTCCAGATGCATGATTATAGTTGATATATATTATTCAAGAATAAGACTATAAATATGAAAATGTTAGAATTATTATGAATTGCGAGTTGTAACATGCAAAGACTTATTGGTGACTTAAAATTTATAAGAAAATGATCCTCTGGACCCATCAAACTATAGGTGGTGAAAAGGTGATTCTAGCCCCTAACCTGTCTCCAAAAGGGTAGAGTTAGGACTTTAACTTATCAAAAAGGATAAGTATATGCTAGTGACGACTAGTAAGGTATGAGCTCATAACCTAGATTACTCCCAAAAGGGTGGAGTATAGGGTGGCCCAAGGAAAATAATGAGGATGATAAAATTTTAAAGTCACCTAAGGTACTAAAGAAATAAATTATGTGCACCATGTCCATGTGTAGCTATTATGATATTCTTCTGCATAACATACATGAGTTGATGATGAGAAATATGATGTTCTTCTATGCATGTTATATTAATGATGATGATGAGGAATATGATGTAATGATAAAAGAAAAGTTCATTATAAATATGACATGTTAAGATTATGATGCATTATAAGACGCATGATTAAAATTGGCCGAATCTCGGTAAAAGTATTTTTGAACTTAAAATTTAATCTTCGTATGTTCACTATTTTATAATAACCCAAAGATTCCTGGAGACTTTGATGATGACACCGTAGAAGGAGATACCCTACTGAGAATTCTTTAGTAAGATTCTCACTCCCTTTCCTTTATTTCCGTCATTGTCTCAGATTCAATGGCGACATTCATCCTGTTCGTTGACACCCCTACTTGGGAATTCCACTATGTTCCGGTGCATCATTCGTATCACTTTGAAGGAAGGTACTCGGTTCGTGTTTTTATTTACGTAGGTCGTCCATTTACACATCCTGTCCCTAGTTATCGTTTTCTCCTACTTCTCCCTATGGCGATGAAATGGTTTTCGAACATGCACGTCCACTTGATGAAAGAATGTTACGTTCTTATCCCGCCTCATCTCCTGTCCATGGTTTTCCAGAGTATAATCCACGAACGGATATTCTGAAACCGATCCTTCAGAGGACCCTCCTACTCATGCTTATTCTGAGAGCTCTCTCCTACTCTCCCACATGTAAGAGAGGGTAGTGAGGAAACAGTTGTTCAGCCGAGGTTAGCAAGAAGATCGTCCATGCGACCCAAGCCTGGTGCATCTCGTGTGCCCCCTTCCGAGGAAGCTCGTGAGTGGATCGGGTTTCTTCCCGTTTCCAAGACTGGCCCTAGAGAGTTTTAAGTAGTCTTAAGAGTGTTATACATCTCAGTTTTAGAGTAGCCTTCCTCAGCTTTTAAGGTCATCTAGTTTAGGGGCATGAATTTCCTTATAAATAGTTTCCTATGGTGTGAATATGTAAGATATGATGTATGAACTTAACTCACCTTTTGAGTGAGGTTATTGTATATATGTTGTGATGTGCATTATGGATGTTATGTGATGGAGCCAATATGATATATTTATATTCTTAAATGCCTTATTTTACTACCGCTTAATCGTTTATGTTATGCGCGCTCACGATTTCAATTATGTTAAAAAAAATGGCTCGTAATTTCACTAAGTATTTTCAAAATAAGATGAAAGGACCAAAGTAAAGAGTAAAGTCTAGTCATTAATCCAATTCAACCTAGGTGTATTTGGTTAATTACTAGGTGTTACAGCTCTCTTCTTCCTCTTGCTGACCACGAAATTGCTCTTGTCTTGGAGAAGAAGTTGTGACTTAGCTTGCTTTAATAAATAAAATGGAGATATTTTACAAAGTGATCATTATTTAGGTGACAAGGCAATAATGGATGGCTAAGATTTAATCTTGGATTCCAAGATTAAATCTTGGCCTTCCACATGTCTTAAAGAGGTGGATATTATCCATTAGTTGTGATGGAAATATCTTTCGTGTTAGAAACCGCAACAGAAATCTCACCGAACGGGTAAACACCTTACCGATAAAACCGATATTGCCCGAAAATTAATTCTAAGCATAAAATTGTCATCCCCACCTATTTCTAACTTTATTCCCATGTTTTCCTCATTTTGGACACCTGGGGCCAAATCTAGGGTTTCAACTATTCCGCGGGTAAGGCCCACAAAGTTACTATTCATCGGCCCGAAATTTTTTTTTTTTTTTTACAGGTCGTTGGACCGCCCTCATCATTGCTAAACTCTTAGATTTTTTAAATTACGATTAATAAAGCTTAAATTAATTTTTAATTAAATTTTAGTGTGTTACATTTAGCATGAATCTTAATGTCATGGATGCATCATACTATATTTTGAATGCATGTCAATGTCATATGCCAGTTATCATAGAAATTACAACCAATGTACATGACATAAAGAACATAAATCTTTCTAACATGATTTCTCCTAATTATTCTTTTAGGTGACTTAAATTTCTTATTCTCTTTTCCTTGGGGTCGCCCTATATCTTCTCTCCTCTTGAGAGTTCTTGGTTATGAGCTCATACCTTACTAGTCGTCACTAGTTTACACTTATCCTCTTGATAAGCTAAATTCCTAACTCCCGAGTACGGGTTAGGGGGCATAGGAACACCTTTCATAACTATTAATTCTTGGAGTCTAAAGGGTCCTTTTTGGATCACCTCTCATAACCTTTAATTTGAGGAATCTGAGGATTATTTCCATGTGTCTTTATGTCACCTTAATAATGGTATGTCAATTTATAGATGCAATGTGAGCATGTAATCATAATTTCATCATGACACATATCATGTTCATAACTTTCTTATATCATGCATCTTAACCGATCGATCAATAACTCATCATGCCACAATATCCTCACGTCATTCATTCACATATGCATTCACATCTCTTGCACATATTTAATAGGCATATTACTAATCATTATCTAATAGAAGTAAATATGCTCCTACCCAGGATGCTAGAAATCAATGACCGGACTTAGCTAATGCACATGCTTAGCTAATGCACATGCTATGCTCAATAGGATATATACAACATACAAGAGGTCACATTTTATATAATTCAAAGACCAAGCATACATAGTCATAAATTCATGTTATTTTGCATGTAAACACACTCATTTGCACATTTCTAGGTTGAGAATCGATTTAGGAGTGGTAATCGATTACACAATTCAAATTTTCAAAATAGACATTAACAAGCAACTGGTAATCGATTACTAGGAGCTCCAAAATTTTGAAAACTAAGGTTTTAACATACTTTGAGTTGTTCTTTCATTCTAAAACCATTATAAAGCCTCATTCCAATTGTTCCCTTGAAATTATACTCATATTTAATCAAATCAAAACAATCACCTCATCAAAAACAATTACATCCTTTAAAATCAAATTCTCTTTGTACATCATAGAAACAAGATCCAAGTCTCAAAACAAAGTAAAAACCAACTTCAAACCCAAGATCTCATAAGGCCAAAACTCATATATTGAATTGTGTCCATAATCAAAATTTCCATTTAAGATAAAAGTGGTAAGTCTTTAAGCTTTAGAGGTTTAGGTTATAACTAGAATCATAAACATGCTATGCAATTTCATTTTTAATCTTGGTCATTATACGGTGATAACTTGGAAATATAAATATAATATGCAAGGCTTCAAATATAAACATGATATGCAACTTCATTTTCTTATCTTTAAGATTCAAGGTGATAACTTGAAGTCTAAACATGATATACAAGTCCATTTTCTTATCTTTAAGAATTAAGGTGATAACATGAAATATAAACATGATTATGCAAAGCTTGGAAAATTAAACATAATGTAACACCCTGAAATTTATTTAAAAATTAATTTAAACTTTAGTAGTCATAATTTTAAAAATCTAATAGTTTAGCAATGATGAGAATCGCCAACGAACGTTTAAAAAAAAAAATTCGGGGTGAATGTAACCCTGTGGCCCAGCTGTCAGACAAGCTGAAACCCTAGATTTGGGCCCAGAGATGCCGAAATTAGGAAAACATGGGAATAAGGTTAGAAATAGGTGGGAATGATAATTTTATACTTAAAATTAATTTTCGGGCAATATCGGTTCAATCGGGTACGGTGTTTACCCATTCGGAAGATTTCGGTGTGTGATTTTTAACACCGAAAGACACTTCCATCACTACAACTAAATAATACCCACCTAATCAAGACATGTGGAAGGCCAAGATTTAATCTTGGAATCCAAGATCAAATCCTAGCCATCCATCATTGCCTTGTCACCTAAATGATCATTACTTTGTTAAATTTCTTCATGTCATTTATTAAGCAAGCCTAGTCACAAATTCTTCTCCTCCAAGCCAAACAATTTCGTGGTCAGCAAGAGGAAGAAGAGAACAGCCACCATTTTTATTTCCTTGAGCTTGTTCTTGAGTTCCAAGCCCAAAAACTCCAAGCTAGAGTTGTTGGATCATCAAAAGTTCTTCACTAAACTTGTTCTACACCTCAAACTTCAAACATCTAACCGATTAAAATTTCAAAACCTCATCATATTCACCTCATCCATCACTGATCAGAGGAGGGTTTGAAGGTGTTTTGGGAGTCTTGGAGTGAAGGACTCTCATCTTGGAGCAAGCTAGAGACAAAGAGAGACTAGCCTTCAAGAGTAGGGTTTTCTGCTGCCTTTTTTGTGGAATTTTTCAATTCTGTTTTGGCTTGCCCTAATTCCGAAAATTTTGATGATTCTGATGGTTAACATATTGATATTGATGTATGAATTTTTGTGTTGTGTTTGGATGGTTTTAAAATGGGTTTTCTCTCAAGTGAAATTGGAACTAGGTTGCTGGACTGGATTCTGTTCTAATCAGAATTTCTCACGAATTTTCTGGAAAATTTGTGGGTGGTTTCATGAGCCATGAAAATTATATGTTGTATTTAAGCCCTTAAACTAAATACACGAATTTTCTTGGGGGTTAATTTTAAGGTTTGATGCCTCAAAAAAATTAGGAACCGAATTGTAACTGCTCTGTCTAAACTATTGAGACTGAAGTAACAAACTTACCCGAATTTTTAATCATAGCAATTGATTGAGATATCTCCTGAAATTTTTACACAAGAATAATAACATGTTGAAATACCTCTGTGAATTTTCTTGTACCTTGATTCCATCGAATTCTAGGGTTAAATATTCTGAGAACACAAGTCTGGACTATGAATTTGTGACTTCTGACCACCAGATTTGCCTATTTTATTGAAGTGGTTTATATAACTCTGACTGCCCTGAAATTTTTACAGGTTGTTTTAGACACATTGAAGTGTCATGTGAAATTTTCCTTAAGGTTGGAATGGTTGTTTGGTATGGTAATAAATTGTTGTGCCTGAACTTAGCCTCCCAGTATAATGAGATGTGGAATGGCTGAAATTCTATGATAGTATGTGCATATCTTCCTGTGTATGTTTGAAACATATGGGGAAAACAGCAAACAAGGCTTAGAAAGAATTGAGAGGGAAGGCAAAAAGAAGGACTTCCCTAGAAAAGTTATGAGTCGATAGACGTATCGGCTAGGCATAGACCTGAGTGATCGGAAATGGAAAAAAATGAAGTTCGTGATCTCGAATAGGAATGAGCTCATGTCCTAAGTCTATGGTCCTCTGTGAAATTGTGAAGTGTGAATGTATCTCTCTATGAGAATAAGCCTTCCCTATGTTGAGAAAGTTGAGAAAGATATGAGGAATGGAGTTTCTGATTGTACATATTATTACTCGATCGATTATGGTGATATTATCCTTAGTTCCCGCCTACGGGTTTTCAAGATTTCTATGTATGATTTTGTATGAATATTGTATATGCATGAATTGCTTATGCCTACGTGTGTAGTATATGGGGGAAACTACCCTACTGAGAATTTTATAATATTCTCACCCCTATGTGTTTGTTTCCGGGCCTCCAGGTTAAGCCAGGGGATGGGGATGCTGCTATGCAAAGGAGTGTAGGATTGCTGTAGTATAGCAGTTACTATTTTATTCTGTTGTACTTAGTGAAATGAGTATGTATGTAAATGTATTAGAATACAGATATGTACTAAAGCTCATAGAGGAGCTTCCTTATGTATTTTTAATTGTATGATTAATAAACTTGATGTTTACTTGTAAGATGTTTTAATAGAATTATGCTTAGTTATCTTACGTAAATCGAGCTTGTTATAGATAATTAAGAGAGGTCCGCTAATTAACAAGTAACATCTCTCGAGTATGATATCATAACTTAAGAATGGGGTTGTACTTGGGAAGATGTTACACATAATATGCAAGTCCATTTTCTTATCTTTAACAATTAAGGTGATGACTTGAAATATAAATATGATTATGCAAAGCTTGGAAAATTAAACATGATATGCAAGAGCTTGAAACATAAACATGGATGCAAGTTCCTTTTTATATCTTGTTAAGCTCAAAACTCAAGACTTTTAAAGAATGAACTCTTTGACTCCAATTAATCTTAACAAAAAGAAAGTGAATGTTAGAGTTCTTATCACCATGGTTCCAAGAACCTTATTTCTTGAACTCATCATCAAGCTCAAAAAGAATCAACTTAAAGAAAATTAACAATTATTTCATTAATCTTTTGACAACAAAAACTAAACCTTGAGCTTTAGAGGTCTATTAAATGATGGATTCACAACCACCACCATGTTTCCTCATCATCAAACCATCGTCATCATCAAGCAATAGAAATCGAAATTTAAATGAAAGAACAAGAAAAAGAACATGAAATAAGTTTAGGTGTTTAGGAGTTGATCTATGGTGAAAATGTGTTAGTTTGAGGTTGAGAACTTGGATGAATGTCAAGAATGGAGCTTATTGGTTATGGAGGAGGAAGAAGAAGGAAGCTTGGAGTCTTGAGAGAATGCTGAAATTTTTTTTATGATTCTTTGAACAAGACAACTCCAACAAAGCAAATGGTAATGCAATGATGTTTGTAAGTGCATTATTCATAGAAAAAGGATGAATCATGAGGGTGATGAAAGGGGATGAAGGCCGGGCTGGTTAGGCTATAATAGGGGACAATTGTGATTTCTTGATAAGTAATAGGACATGTAGGATAGCTTATTTAATTAGATAGTAAATCATGAATTAGTAGCTCAGTGTAAATGGTAAAAATCAAGTGTTTAGGATTTACCAAGACAAGGTAAAAGAGTAATCTTATACTAGTAATGGAGTTAATCTCAATTGAGTTGAAAATCAATTAGTAACATAGTTCTAATCTTAAGACAAAGAAAGAAAATGCACTAGATTTATCTTAATCTTAACATTATTGTGTTTATATGAGTCCTTGTAATTAAGAAAGGAAATTAAATTTTGCCTAAACAATTCTTAGGCTCTAATTACCTCAAGTAATTATTTTTAACCCAAGATTAATGAAAGAAATCAATTTGAAATGAATTAGAGCTTAATAGTGCCTTAATTACTTAAGTGAACTCATTAAGCACTAACTAGGGGTAAAAAAATAATTTCACATAAAACTCTCTGAATTACCTGAACTTTCAGATATTACATAGTACAAAACATGTTAGACTTCTGATGACGGGTTCAAACATTACTCAATCTCGTGTTAAATTACGACATGGGTAATTTGGTAATTTTACGTATGGTAAAAAAAAATGAGAATTGAGATTTTTACCTCAACATTGACATATCACAAATAATTCTCTTCAAACATAAAACTAACCCCTTGAGGATAGCTGGGATTGGCTATCTTTGATTTCCCAAAAATGACCTCAGGGCATTTTGGTCATTTTGCACATGAAAAATCGGATTTACGATTTTCACAGAAGTTGCTATCCAAGCCCTATCTAATGTTACCCTAATGTTAAAATTCCTAATTAAGGATTGTTCGACCTCAAATCTCGTGCGAAAATTACCTAGGGGCATTTTGGTAATTTTGCACAACAGGAAAATTCCGGGCGTTACATTTCTTGCCTCCTTAAAAAGAATTTCGTCCTCAAAATTCGTTACCTATGAACAGTCGGGGTACTAAGTCTTCATTTCTAATTCCAATTCCCATGTAAAATCCTCCGCTTTATCTTGTCATCGTGCCACCTTGACCAAAGGTACGGCTTTGTTTCCCAATTGCTTGACTCTCCTGTCCATGATCCTTGTAGGTGACAAGTTGAAGGTCAGGCCCTCCCTTAATTGTACTTGTTCTGGCTCTAATACATGACTAGGGTCAGATTGGTATTTTCTTAAGAGAGACATGGAAGACATCATGAAGGTTCAATAGATTGGGTGGTAAAGCTATGCGATATGCTCCTGACCCGATTCTATTAAGGATTTCAAATAGACCAAGAAATCTGGGGCTTAACTTTTTGACTCTCATAGCTCGTCCTATGCCTATTGTGGGTGATTCTAAGGAAAACATGTTCTACCTCTTGGAACTCCAATGGCTTCCGCCTATCTACATAGCTCTTCTGTCGACTTTGAGCGTGAAGAATCCTATCCCTAATCCTTTTGATATGTTCTGTTGTTTCCCTTACAACTTCGGGTCCTAACATGCTTTGTTCCCCAGGTTCATACCAATATAAAGGAGATTGACACTTTCTTTCATATAGGGCCTCGTATGGTGCCATGTCGATACTTGCATGATAACTATTGTTATATGCAAACTCGACCAATGGCAAGTACTTATCCCAACTTCCCTTATGGTCTAACACACATGCCCTCAACATATCCTCTAGGGTTTGTATGGTTCTTTCTGATTGGCCATTCATTTGAGGGTGATAAGTCGTGCTTAGGCACAACTTCAAACCAAACGCCTTCTGAAAGGCTCCCCAAAAACATGACGTAAATCGTGGATCTCGTTTGAGATTATCATCGATGGTACTCCATGCAACCTTACAATCTCTTAGATATGCAACTGGGCTAGCTTATCCAAAGAATAAGTCACCTTAATAGGAAAAAAGTGAGCCGACTTTGTTAGACGATCCACAATTACCCATATGGCATCATAGCCAGCTTAGTCTTAGGTAGCCTTGTTACAAAATCCATTGAGATGCTATCCCATTTCCATTCGAGAATCGATAAAGGTTGCAGTATTCCAAAAGGTCTTTGGTGCTCAATCTTCACCTTTTGATAGACCAAGCACTTACTCACCCATGTTACCATGTCTCGTTTCAATCCAGGCCACCAAAACATCTTTTTCAAATCTTGATACATCTTAGTGGCACCAGGGTGAATGGTGAAATAGCTCTTATGAGCCTCTTGCAAAATCTCCTTCATAGGTCACTCACCGGCACACAAATCCGACCTTCAAACTTCCATAGCTTATCCGCCCCAAGGGTGAAACCCTTCAACTTTCCTTCCTTTACTACCTCTAGAGTCTCCTTAAACTCCACGTCCTCCTGTTGGGCTCGAGTGATTCCCTCCTTAAAGTCACTCGTTACACTGAGATAGCACAGCTTCATGCTCTCGCGGTCAATGTCATCCCAAGTTTAGATCCCTAAACTTCTCAATCAGCTCCACCTCCTTCACCATCATATGAGACAAGTGTAGTGACTTTCGACTCAAGGCGTCAGCCACTATATTAGCCTTGCTGGGATGATAGTTTAGCCCAAAATCATAATCCTTCAAGAACTCCATCTATCTCCTTTGTCTCATAGTCAACTCCTTCTGATCAAAAAGGTACTTGAGACTTTTGTGATTAGAGAATATCTCAAACCTTATTCCATACAAATGGTGTCGCCACACCTTCAAGGCGAACACCATGGCTGCTAATTCAAGGTCATGGGTGGGTAGTTTGCTTCATGAGGTTTGAGTTGCCTAGATGCATAGGCTACCACTTGCCTATTTTACATTAATACATAGCCCAAAACCTTTCCTGAAGAATCACAATATACCTCAAATGGCACATTAGGATCAGGCAACACTAACACCGGGGTAGTGGTCAACCTCATCTTTAGCTCTTGGAAACTCTTTTCACATTCTAGAGTACAAACAAAAGGGGCACTCTTCCTAGTAAGCTTGGTCAAGAGTAAGGAAATATGAGAAAATCTCTTAATGAACCTAGTAATAGCCAACAAGTCCTAAAAAGCTTCGTATCTCCATTACCGTGGTTGGTCTCTCCTAGCTCATCACAGCCTCAATTTTACTAGGATCTATTGCGATACCTCTTTTGACATGACATGTCCTAAGAACTTTACTTCCTCCAACCAAAATTCACACTTAAATAGTTTCACGTATAACTTCTTTTCCTTTAGAATCTCCAAAACTATCCTCAAATGATATTCATGCTCCTAGTGGGTTTTTGAATAAATGGGTATATCATCTATGAAAACAACCACAAACTGGTCTAGGGTCTAAAGATCCTATTCATGTAGTCCATGAACATGCAAGAGCATTAGTCAATCCAAATGACATGACTGAACTCAAAATGGCCATACCGGGTCCTAAAGGCGTCTTAGGTATGTCTTCGTCCCTTACTCTAATATGATGATACCCCAACCTCAAATCAATCTTTGAGAACACTACCGCTCCTTTCAAATGATCCATCAAGTCATCTATCCTAGGCAAGGGGTACTTGTTCTTTCCTGTCACTCAATTTAACTACCTATAATCCACACATAGCCTCATACTTCCATCTTTCTTCTTAACAAACAAAGGGGGCTCCCTGGTGATGCACTAGACCTCACAAACTTCTTTTCCAAAAGCTATTCTAACTGAGATTTTAACTCGGCTAACTCTAGGGGTGACATTCTATAAGGTGCTATGGATATTGGCCCTGTTCTGGACCAACTCTATGGAGAACTCTATCTCTCTCACTGAGGGAACTCAAGTATATCATCTGAAACACCTCAGGATAGTCTCTTACTATAGGCACATCATCGATTTTTTATTCAAAGTCTACTTCGCTAGCGGCTAGGAGAACATATCCCTTACTTTCTTCCCCATAAGTTGACTTCTAGCACTCAAGTAAAGACTTAGAGGACTACTAGACACCACAGGGATAGGAAGAAAGATAATAGACTTTGTATAAAAATTCAACATTACACAGTTAACATAAAGCCAATCCATGCCAAGAATCATGTCTAGACCATGCATAGGCAAGCAAACTAGATCCAGTATAAAAGGTTTACCTTTCACAATGAAATGGCAATTTAACCAACATCTACAAGTCTTAACAGGTCTACCAGTAGGTGTAGAAACGGTAAGATCAAAAGGAAGTTCTGACATATGCAATTACAAAGACTCGACACTAGCATGTGATATAAATGAGTGAGTTGTGCTAGAGTCAAATAGTACAATTAAGGTTCTACTGTTCATTTTACACTTACCTTCTATGAGTTTTTGGACTTTCATGAGTCTTCAGCATTGAGAGTAAAGACCCTCCCTTGATGTTGTGGATTGGGGTTAGGAACCATCAGGTTCTCTGAAGCATTCCCTAGCATAGTGACCGAGCTTTCCACACTTGAAGTAAACTCCCTGGCCCAACAAGCAAGGTCGATCTCCATGTGGCTTCCCACATTTGGGACATAATGCAAAGGGTGCAAGCCTAA
>JAMLFY010000011.1:32452080-32502299 GCA_030441495.1 Dalbergia oliveri
GATGATCTATATGTGTTACTTGGAGAATTGATCTAGGGCAATGGTCATAAAAAGAAGATTGCTATAAATAGAGATGTTGTGCTCAAAAGCCGATATGAGAATTGAAAACACAAGAGTGGAAACTCTAGAAAAATCCTCCACACTTCCTTCTATGTTCATCACATCATATAATTGGTTTCCTTGAAGTATAAAAATCTTCTTTCTAAGTTACTCAGTTGTATATAGTCTTCTCTGGAAGAATGTTAGAAAGGAGTCGCTGAGTTGTTCCAGGTCTATTTATTGAATACTTGTAAGGAAACTTTGAGTGTAGCTTAGTTTGAGTGGCAACCCAAACACAAACCTTTTGTATCCTTGATCCAGCGTGATCATGAGATAACTTGGAGAGGCTAATGTAAAACTACTTGCAACGCAATAGTAAGGTGTTTTTCTACTAGCGGTTTAGCTTGGAGAGGCTGGGGCAGAGACTTCTCGATTTCAGCTTGGAGAAGCAGTGAATAACTACTTTCAACGTAAGGTAGTGGTTGTCTACTAGTCACGGGTTTAGCTTGGAGAGGCTCAGGCAAGACTTCTAGGTTCGAGCTTGGAGAGGTTGGTGAATAACTACTTTTAACGTGACAATAGTGGTCTGCTGGTCAAGGTTTCAGCTTGAGAGGTTGGGACAAGACTACTCGGTTCGCTTGGAGAAGGCTGGTGACGACTACTGGTTTGTGACAGTAGAGGTAGTCTACTTGTCACGGTTAGCTTGGGAGGTGAATAACTACTCAACTTGTGACGTGAGGGTTGTCCATTGGTCATGAGTGAGAGATTGGGAAGGCTAATGTAATGGCTATCCATGTCTTTCTCTAGTTTGAGAAAGATGTGTTTAGTGGAACCTCGAAGGTTGTTGAATCCTGGGATATAAGGTTAGGCAGAACAAGTATAAAATCCTTATGTCATATCCTATTTTCCTTGATCTCCTTTATTCACTTTGCTATGTCATCCTGTTAATCTTATACTAATATAATGTGTTACGCCTTTATATTTCTTATAATTTACTTTAGAAATCTACTTCTTAAAACACTCACTGAATTTCTCCTTATTACAAGTTTTGTACCTAATAGTACTTGTGTTAAAAGTTTCAAATATGCAAAATCAAGTAATGCACGATTCAACCCTCACTCTCGTGCACATTCCTACCTACAAGTGGTATCAGAGCAGGCCTCTAAGGTGTAATGTCCAAAATTTCCCGTGTACAATTGACCAAAATGCCCTTGAGGCTATTCAAATGGGAATGGGTTGTCCCGGCCATCCTCAAGGGGATGTTTTGATGTTGATAAGGTATTATATGTGTTATGTGTGGTAATAGAGAAGAATCTCATTTTTGAGTTCCAGACGCGAAATTACCAAAACGCCCTTGTGGTTGTTTGTCATCGTTTTACATGATTAAGCCTGGACTTTACCAAAAGGTTTTAAACGATGTTTTTAAGTGAAGTTTAACAATAGGTTAAGCTTGAGTAGTCCAAGCGGTTTAGTGTGAAATTACCATTTTGCCCCTAGAACAGTGTCCAAGTGAACTTAATGACGTAATTAAGCAAACCTAAGCAATATTAGGCTCTAATTGAAGATTAATTTATTTCGATAATTAATCTCAAGTCAAAATAATTTATTAAGGTTAATTAGAACCTAAGATTGCTTAGTTAAACTCTAATTACATTCTTTAATTCAAGATTCTTAGTCATGGAATCTTGAATAGTATTTTCTCTCTCAATTCCTTAAATTAAGGAATTGTGCCCATACCTCATTTGACCAAAAGAATGATTTTAAATTGTTAATCTAGCAAGATCACTCTTCTAATCAAGTCTTGACAACCTAAACACTTTCTTACAAACTCCTAATCAAAACCTTAATCAAAGAAACACCTAAACACATCATTAAACCACAATTACATGGACAAATCATCCTTCCCCCTTGGTTGGAAATTCTGGCCAAATGCATACCCTTTGATTTTGTCACATGTTGATTTTGTTTCACTCAAAGAGCCATGCCTTAAGCCATACCTTGACCATACCTAGCCATGCTTTCAACCATGCCTTTGAATGACAAGCTTTGAAGATATTTCCTCCTTCCAAGGCTAAGAAACCTTTGGCTATCCTCTTCCAGATCAGCCTCAATGTTGAAAATTTTCTATAAATACCAAGCCTTGAATAACTTGGTTGCACTTTAGATCATTTTCCAAGTTAAGCTTTCTTGCCATTTTCTCTCTTTTCTTCTCAATTCCTCTTCATCTTGTTCTTCTTCCTCCACCATCAAAGAAAACTTTCCACCACCATAAACCACCACAAACAACCTTGAACCACCATTCCCTCACCTCAAACCACCTCTCAAACACTTAACCTTTCCATTTCTAAGCTTACTTTCTCAAGGAAAATCCGTCTTCCTTGTGTCCTCCCCTTGGCCGAATCCTTAATGTAACGCCCCAATTTTTACTGTAATTTTTACTGTCATTAGGAATTACCGAATTCCGTAGGTAAATATTATATAAAATTTGAGACCAAACAATCCTTAATAAAGGAATATAACGTTAGAAGAGAAGTTAGGAGCAATTCGTGCAAGTATTGCAAACCCCGAATTTTTGTACGTGTAAAATGACCAAAATGCCCCTGAGGTTATTTTACTCAGAAATGAGGATCGTGGGCCCCACCCGTCCTCAAGGGGATGTTTTGATGTTAATAAGGGATTGTTTGTGTTATGAGTGTTAATAGAGGAGAAGAATCCTAATTTTGAGCTTGGACGTGCGAAATGACCAAAACGCCCTCCGCTTTTAACCCCGATTTGCGTGCTAAGCCCGAACCTCACTAAAATGTGTTAAAAGGTGTTTTTAAGCCATGATTAACCATTGGTTAAGCTCGGGTGGTCTCGGGCAATTTTTAAGTAAAATGACCGTTTTGCCCGTCTCTTTGCAGTTTTACAAATTTTGAGATTTTTGATTCGTCTAACGAAACCTAAGCAATATTAGGCTCAAATTAAAGCTTATTAAATTCTAATTATTAATCTAGAGTCAAAATTATTTATTTAAATTGATTAGAACCTAAAATTGCTTTAAAACACTCAAATTGCTTACTAATTCACCTAAGCCCTTAACCGTAAATTCTCTAAATTGCATGAATACCTTGCCTACACCTAAATAATACATGGAACACACAAAACCCTCTTCCATGAGGCTGTAATGCACGAAATAATTCAGCCATAATCATTAGAATTATTGCAAGATAATGCACTAAAACAAAATGCCAAAAAATTCCCTAAAACATGGCATAAAACATGCCTTAAACAAGAAATGATTTTCCTCCCTTTGTTCCCCATGAAAAATCCAAAAATTATGCCTCCTCCTCTTGTCCATACATGAACTTAAATCCTCTATAAATAGGCATGCTTAAGGAGTCTTAGATGCTTGCTCAAAATTGTACACATTTCTAGTTTTTCCAAAGCACCAAAAGCTCTCATTTCCTCCTCCTCTTGGCTGAATTCTTTCTTCAAGTTTTCAAGAATATTTTCTTTCATTTCACTCCAAGAAACCAAGTTCTTTCCTTTCCTTCAAATCAGATTAGGTAGGGAGTTGTTTTTAAGTTTATTTCTATGTTTTGCTAAGTGTTGTTCTTGGTTCAAAATGATGATTTCATGGATTTTCTCTAGTTTTTCCATTTGGTTTTCTTCTTCCTTTTTCTTTAACCAATTCGGCCATATGGCCTAGGTGGGACTAAGATGATGGCTTGATGATGAGGACCTTGAAGGTGGGTTGTGAATCCATCACAAGTTAGGCCTCTAAAGCTTGAAAGTTCCACTTGATGCAAAACTTTAAAGAATGATGTTTTTATGATGATTTTATGATCTTGAGTTTAGAATTTGAAAGATGTATTTCTCACTTTGTCTTGTTAAGATATATATATTGAATTTGTATTTCTATAAAGTCTTGAAGGAGCTCTAGTAAAGAAATCAAATGAACTTGCATCCATGTTTAAGTTTATGCCTTGCATAATCATGTTTACTTTCTATGTCATCACTAAAATTTCAAGAATGAATAAATGGACTTGCATACTCATGTTTAAATTTCCAAGTTTGCATTTCATGTTTATATTTCATGTTGTCACTTAATCTCTAAAGATAATAAAGAAGTTGCATCTCATATTTATTTTATGTTCTCACTTTATTTTATAATGGCTAAAAGAATCAACGCATGACATGTTTATTTTATGTCATCACCTAAAGATCCTAGAGCTCAAAGACTTGCCCAAGTATCACAAGCAAAGAAATAAGATTATTGGAGTTAAAGAATTGATTCTTTAAGAAGTCTTGAGATTGGAGCTTAAAAAGATGTAATAATAATTCTCTTCTCCCTTCACCGGTCAGATGCGGATTCCGCGCTTTTCTAAGATTCTCTTCTCCTCCACTTGGTCCATGCGGACTACCGCCGCTAGTTTCTTGCATCATGTTTATATTTCAAGTTCTTGCATCATGTTTAATTTTCAAGTCATCACCTTAAATCTTAAAGATAAAGAAATGGATTTGCATATCATGTTTATAATTCCAAGTTATCACCTTATAATGACAAGATTAAAATGAGGTTGCATAGCATGTTTATGATTCTAAGATATCACATAAATCTCTTAAGCTCAAGACTTGCTCCTTTTATCTTAAGTGAGAATTTTAATTATGAAGATTCTTTCAAGTTTAACAAAAAGAATTAGTTTCTAAAAGAGTTTTAAAGCTTTGCAAGGATTCTATAGGAAACTAATATTTTATGTTCACTTAAAATGTGATTTTATACAATTATATGAGGTTCATGATTCGGCTTCTGATATGAGATTAGTACCAATAAATGATGATGATTTAATATGTTTGAGTTGTGATAATTATGGTTTATTGTTAAGAGAATGATTCTATGCATGTTAGTGACAAAGCTAGCTTCCTAGAACATTAAATCTAGAATTTACCTAGTCTTTGACCCTTTAAGTTTATCCAATGCCAAATCTGTTTTAGTATGTTATAATTTTGTCTAAGATTAGTTAGCCATGAAAAACTTGGTATCAATTAGTGTAGGATTGATCCCAAACACTAAAAATGAAACTAGTAACTAGAAAAGGTAAAAGCAAGATTTTTTTTTAGAACTCTAAAAAATGAAATTTATGCATTCTGCCAAGAATTATCAGCAACTATAAGAACCAGATTTTATTATGTTTAAATAAGGGAGAATAATTCATAATTGGTTTAGTAATTAATGTTAGCATCTAGGAAAGCTGGTAGCAAGAAAGGGTTAAAAACGCAACTTCTAACACATCGTAAAACCTTAAGAATAACTTACTGCCTATGCTGCCCCATAGAGTTTAATAATGTTCCTAAGCCTTATAATTAATTGTAATAATGGTAATGAATCCCTTAGATGCATAATTAATTAGTTTGGCAATTGAGGTTACCCGATTCTAGAGTTTCGGTTGTTTAAGACTTTTCGATAAGGATTTATGATGATGCCTCTTTGATGTTTTAAGTGATAAGTCTATAAAGTGATTTGATGCTTATTAAGTATTTGATGCCATTGAATGATTCCCTAGCTTGCATGTTATAGTTGCTGTTGCAAACAATGAAAATGCTTATGCATGAAATAAAGAAATAATCTCTGTTATTTAAAAAATTACCTTTGTTGGGAAGAAAGTGTACTACTTAAAAGTGTAATTTGGAAAGGTTCTGGCTAGGAAAGACTTGGTATTTAAGCGTGTCCATTGTGACCCACCTCTCTTTCCTGGAATCTCCTAGATGCATGATTTCAGTTAGTATATATTATTCCATCATAAGGCTATAAATGAGAAAATGTCATGATGATTATGAATTGAATTATGATATAACATGCAAAGATTTAATGGTGACTTAAATGTAAGAGGAAATGATCCTTTGGACCCATCAGACTATAGGTGGTGAAAAGGTGATCCTAGCCCCTAACCCGTTCTCTCAAAAGGGTAGAGTTAGAACTTTAACTTATCAAAAGGGATAAGTATATGCTAGTGACGACTAGTAAGGTATGAGCTCATAACCTAGATTACTCCCAAAAGGGTGGAGTATAGGGTGGCCCAGGAAAATGATGATGGAAGTAACTTTAAGTCACCTAAGGAACTAAGTAATGCATGATGTAAATATGATGTTCTTCTATGCATAGTATTTATGATATGATGATGAGAAATATGATGTTCTTCTATGCATAGTATTTATGATTTGATGATGAGAAATATGATGTTCTTTTATGCATAGTATTTATGATATGATGATGAAGAATATGATGTGTTGATAAAAGGAAAAGTTCATTATAAACATGACATGCTAAGTTTATGATGCATTATAAGACGCATGATTAAAACCGACGAATCTCGGTAAAGTATATTTTCAAACTTAATAAATCAATCTTAGCATGCTCACTATTTCATAATGAAACCCGAGGTTCCTGGGGACGATGATGATGACACAATGCATCATGAGGTGAGTACCCTACTGAGATTCTTTTTATAAGTTTCTCACTCCCTTTATTTTTCTTTCCATCTCGTCTTAGAAACGGAAAGAAGTGTTCGTGATTCACATTGAGGCTTTCACCTGGTACTGAACTTGATCCTCAGTTTCACTCGTATATTTCAGATATCTATCCCTATCCCTGGAGTGTTATTACTAGGTGCCATTAATGGATGTCCTTCCATCCATATATTATTTATGTTTTGTTAGATTGCCTACACCTAGTCTTATTCTATTGGTAGGCAAAATATCTATGTGATATGTAATTATGGATGTCATATGATGGAGCCAATATGATGAGTTTCTTCATGATATGTCTATTCATTTTCTGCTTTATCTCAATTATCGTTCACGTTATGCGCGGCTCACTTTTTCAATTATGTTTAAAAAAAAAATGGCTCGTAATTTCACTAAGTATTTTCAAAGCATGATTAAGGAACTGAAGCAAAGAGTAAAGTCTAGTAATTAATTCGCCTAGGTGTATTGGGTTAATTATTAAGGTGTTACACTTATTGCCATCCAAGTGAAGATTTTGTCTTCTCATTTCATCAAGGATCCAAGCTTTCTTTCATTTATTTCAAGACTTCCTTAGGTAGGGGTTTGTTTTCAAAGTTTTACTTGTTTTTCTTTAAGAAAGTTCTAGTTTTCTCTTGGTTTTCAAACCTTTCCTTTTCCTTTCTTCATTTTGGCCTTAGGGCCTTTGGTTGAGAAAACTTTAGCTTGATGATGAGGTTTCAAGATAATGGTCTTGTGATGCTATGTGAAAAACCTCTAAAGCTTGAAACAACTTGGTCTTGGACCATACATGCTTGTGTTTTTCTTTCCTTTTCTTGCTTATGCTTTTGGTTTTCTTTTCTTTTCTTCCTCAAAGGTTTCAATTTTCTCTTCCTTTTTCCTTGAATGGTTTCGGTTTCCTCTTCCTTTATTTGAACAAAGTTTGCTAAAAATGTTAAGTAGATCACAAAAGTTTTGTTAAGAAAATTAATCATATGTTTTCAAAGAGCTCTAAGCTTACCCTTGCCAACCTTAAAGTTGGTCAGCCGTTCTAAGAGTTTTACTCTAGATTGAAGCCCATGAGCAATAAAATAAAGAATATGACTTAGTTCTTTGTATGTTTTTTAGACAAAGTGTTGAGCTTTGTGTCCATTTTCTTGAGCTTGATGATGAAGTTCAAACCAAAGGCTTCTTTGAAGACTTGGTGCTAAGAACTCTAAAGCTCACTTTATGTTGTTAAGATACATATTGGGTTAAGGTTGTGATGTTCCTTTAAAGTCTTGTAAGAGCTCTAGTTAAGATAAAATGAAATTGCACTCATGTTTATGTTTATGCCTTGCATAGCATGTTTATTTTGATGTCATCACTAAACTCTCAAGAATAACTAAATGAACTTGCATTATCATGTTTAAATTTCCAAGCTTGCATTTCATGTTTATATTTCAAGTCATCACTTAATCTTTAAAGATAATAATGAGGTTGCATTTCATATTTATTTTATGCTCTCACTTTATTTTCTAATGAAGAGTAAAATAAGTGCATTCATGTTTAAGTTTATGCCATCACTTAAATGTCCTAGAGCTCAAAGACTTGCCCAAGTATCTTACATAAAGTTTTAGAAATGGAGGCATTCCAAGAATGCCATTTCGGCCTTGTGATGATGATGATGGACTTGAGATGAGTTCATCTAATCATAAGTGCCCATAGTCTAAGTCTTGGAATTTTTCTAAGCTTAAGTGTACTCAAGGAACTTTATGAACAAAGTTTTATGTTTTAAATCTATTCCTTGAGCTAAATAATTTAGCTACTGACCTAGCATACATTTATGTGATTTCAATGAGATTAATTGGTTTCTAAAAGAGTTTTGAGTTCCTAAAATGATTCCAAGAGAAACTAGCAACTTATATGCATTTAAATCATGAGATTATGTGATTATTGATGCTTATGTTTTCGGTTCTGCCTTGTGCTTTTGGCCACTGTATAAATTCTGTTTTATGGTGTTAAAATGTGTAAAATTATGTTTGAGTGAAGCAAGGATCGATTTAGGGAAGTTAGGAAAGAACAAGTAACTGAAAGGACTTAAAATGTGAATTCTAGAACACTTAGATGCACAAATGGTAAATTCTGTTCCAGCATAATTGAACTTAAGGAAAATGGTTTATAATTAGTGGATATGTGTAGGAATCCCTCATAATTGGTTTAGGAGTTAAATATAGAGCCTTAGGCGAAGACGGAACTTAGAAAGGGTCAAAGACGGAGATTCTAGGACCCCATAAGCGTATGATAATTTTCTACCTAAGTGATGCAAAGCTGTTTGGATATATTAGTGAATATAAATCTTAGTGAGAATTGTAAGTAATGATCCCTTAGGTGTTATAAAGAACTATAATGGGTGTTAGGATACTTAGAACACAAGTTTAAGACCCGTAAGGGCCAAAGCATAAGATATCTTAAGATAAGGAGGTGCGATGTGAGAATGAGATTGAGTGAGTATTGTTTTGATGTATGTGAATGTTTTAAATGCCATGAGTATGGGAATGTATGGATGTGTGGCATGTTGCTATGATGATGTGGTATGCTATGTTTAAAGTGCATGAGAATATGAGGCATGAATAGAGGATATGTTATATGATGTTCTATGGTTGTATGCTCATGTTGCATCCATACAAGATATGATGAAGTGGAAATGATCCCATTATGACTTCCCGGTTAAGGGTTGTGGGTGATCCAAGAGATGTGAATCCCCCTTTTTCCCGTATAAATCTAGCGGGCTAGTTAGGATGAGCTCATTCCTAGGCGATGGGTGTATTTGGAGTTTTGGTGGCTATGTGAAATCGTCGGGCGGCATGTTGGATGGATTTTGGTGGCTGATGAGGTGGAAAAGTGGAAAAAGTTAAAGGAACTCGAATAGTTCAAATATGATAAAGTAAAAGACGCACATGCATATGTTTCATGGTTGTTCCATTGGTGCTTATGATTAAGTGATATATGTTGAGTACCTGAACTAACATGCTTGAGCATTGCCATGCATACATAAAATATCTGCTGCATTCATATCATCAAGACTCATGCTAAAAGAAACCCACTTCGGATAATAGGGTTTGAGAAATTAAAACTGAACCTATGCATGCACACCTTTTTCATAATGAAACCCGAAGTGGCTGGGGGCAGCGACGATGACACTTGTGTTAAAGTCGGGAGCCCTACTAAGAATCTTGTATAAGTATTCTCACCCTTTTGTTTTTCCCTCTCGTGTCATCTTCAGACGGGATTGATGCTAATGTTCGTGATCTTCCTTGATTCAGAAGGCGCAAAAAACACGAAGACTAGTCTAACTTTGCTAAGATTCTATTTTGCGTTAGTTAAAGTTGTTTGGTGTAATTGATATCCCTAGGTGTCGTTATATTTATAAGGACATCATGGTTATGTTATGATTATGTTATACTACTATAATTTATGTTGTGATTATTCTATGGTTTATTCATGGTTGTTATGGTGACGTATATTTTGGTTGTTATGTTTTACGTTTAATAGTCGGTATTTATGCGCATGCGCGGCTCGCATTTTAAATCTTAAGTTCAAAAGAAAAATTTAGTCATATTTTTAATACTCGTATTTTAAAGAAAAGTAAGTCAAGATCTGAAACAAAGGCGTAACAACTAATAACTAATCGAAAATGCGACTCGAGCATATGAGGTTAAGAGTTAGGGTGTTACATAAAGGGTTGAGCAATCCAACGATTGCAAGGACAAAGATGTGAGGGACAGAATGGCATGGATCCACAGTAGAAAAGCTTCTCATTCCTGACCATCTTGTTGATGACTCTTTTGTACCTGGAAGAGTTTTCTCAATATCAAAGAGGAGTTCTAAGAAGGTGGACTAGAATAGAAAAGCAGAGTTCATTGAACTCCTAAGCCAAGCTCCTGCTCATATGTGTAGCACCCTAATATTTAACTCAACACGCCTAGGACGTATTTAAGTTAATTATTAGTTATTACTCTTTTGTTCTAGTTCTTAATTTAAACTCTTGGAAATACTTTAATGATATTATAGGTAAATTTTTTTTTTGGAACATTGAAAACAAAATGTTAATCGCACATACTAAGTAAAACCCATCATCTATCTCACACATATAGAGGAGAAATAAAAATGAGTCACATGTGTGCACAACAATCACATGAACATAACCACATCATCATATATAATTATAGTATAAGTAGTAACCATTCCATATCACGCACCAAAATACATTACTAAAAGGATATCATGCCCACCAACAGAGGTTGGGCTAGGTATAGCCATCCAAAAAAGACATAAATAGTATATGGGTAGAAACTAAAACAACCTACTAAAATATTTCCTTCCACTACTCCTCCTGGGACATGCCTAGAGTAGATAACCTCTAACAAAAATATCAAAAGAAGGCTATCCCTTCCACAAGATATGCACAAGCACTCCAATAGGTCCATCATCAACTCCTACTAATAATGCTCCCAAGAAGGGGGAAGGTATCTGAGCACATGAGCAAGATCGATAGAAGTAGCGAGATGACCCACAAAATGATAAGGCTGGTTAGCAGGGATCGAAGTGCATCTCCTAGAAGGGAGCAACAACGTAGATCACGAATGTAGCCATTGCCTTTTGAAGACGAGATGGAAAAGAAAGAGAGAGGAATGAGAAACTTATACAAGAATCTCAGTAGGGCTTTTGCCTCCAAACAAATGTCATCATCTTCGTCCTCAGGAACCTCAAGTTTCATTATGAAAATAGTGGACATAAATAAGATTTATTTATTAAGTTCCAAATACCATTATCCGAGGCCTGTATCTTTTAGCATGAATCTTAATGTCATGAATGCATCATACCATATTATGAAATGCATGTCAATGCTTATGCAATGTACCACAAGACTTGAACGAATTATCATAACATAAGGAACATAATTCATCTCAATATAATCTTTCCTGTTTACTTTCTTAGGTGACTTAACTTTCTTGTGTTTTATGGGGCCACCCTAATACTCTCTCTTCTTGAGAGTTTAGGTTATAAGCTCATACCTAACTAGTCATCACCAGTCTATCTTATCATCTGATAAGCTAATTCTTGACTCCTAGAGTGCGGGATAGGGGGCATAGGATCACATTTCATAACTATTAATTCCGGAGTCTAAAGGATCACCTCTTTGGGTCACCTCCCATAACCATTAGTTCCTGAGTCTGAAGATCCCTTATTGGATCACCTCTCATAACTATTAATTCCTGGAGTCTAAAGGATCATTTCCATGTATCTTATGTCACCATTAATCTTAGCAAGTCATTTAGAGATGCAAACATGAGCATATAAACATAACTTATCATTCATCATTTCATGCTCAAGATTCCATAATTTTTCTAAGTCCATAAATTTAGCAAAAATCCAAGGCATAACGGCTAGTAATGAAATTTTCCTAAATTTGCTTCATGTCATATATAGTATATCAAACATACATCTCAATCAATCATTCATAATCACAACATGCCATAAATCATCATGTAATTAATCACATAAGCATACATCACATTCTTTGCATATATCTATAAGCATATTATCATCAATATCTCATTGAAATGTAAACATACTCCTACCCAGTATGCAGGAAATCAAGGACGGACTCAGCTAATGCACTTTAAGATATTATTAGAGGTTCATTATATATTTTTAAGCTTCCCTATGAGTTATATATATATATATATATATATATATATATATATATATATATTCCTCTTGAAGATTATTGCAACTTAAATTCTTAAAACTTTCTCTTTATAAGACTTTAATATTCTGTTTATAGTTCTAATATCTTTTGTTTGAAAATTTGTAACTTTCTATATACTTAATATCTCAGCCTCTTAAAGGTAGTTCCAAACTCCTAACTCATCAAGCTTTCTATTAGGGTAATTTCATTAAAAACACATTTATGATTATGCCATAATATCCTTACAAATGTACCCCTTTCTAGACTCTCTAGAACACTGTCCTCAAGTTATTCTCATTCAGTATTTATGTAGTTCAAAGCTTTATGTATAGCATACATGGGTGTGTTCCTAGATGTGTTAGCTTTCCAACAAATTTGAAACCAATCCATTTTCATTTTTCTAGAGTGAGTTACACCTATTTACTACTACAAGGTCAGATTTAAAGTTCAAGTCTTAGGCTCTACTTTAAAAATTTATATCTTGGGCTAGAAAACTCCTTTTTAGGTGATTCTTTTTAAATGTTCTTTGTTAAGTCTAGTTTTTAGAAAAAATAGTTTTATTCCCAAAATCTCCATATTCTATGAGTTTCATATTTTGAAGTAGCTACTACCAAAAATAGTTAAAAATCTAGCACCTATCATTTTCATGTTTGATGTTACTCCCTCAACACAAGGACCATATACCATGTTTTTAAGCCATATATGAGCACGAAAACATCATAAAAGCATTTGTAACAGAGAAATGCATGCAATGATTCATAAAAATATATTTCACAAATAACCATTCAAAACTCTTGTCAATAACACAAGCTTGAGGCATTCTAACCATGGACAAGGTTAGAAACCAATAATGCTTGAACAAGTAAAGAAGGAATCCCTACCAAGAGTGTTTTCTTATTTGCAAAGAGAAAGCTAAAGCTTTTGTAAAGAAATGAGAAGAACAAATATTCTCTTGGAGCTAAAATGGATTTGGCCAAAGGGAAAAGGAATGGAATTGAATGAGGATTTTTCTTGTGTTCTTGTGTTTGGGAATTGATCTATGGTGGAGATGTGGTGGTTTGAGGTTGAGAGATTGGTGGAGATTAAGAATGGAGGTTCCTGAAGATGGAAGAGAGCTTGAGGTTGGAGAGAACAAGACTCCTCTTATTGACACAACTTAGTTGGCAAGTTTTGGCCAAAAAAATGAATGGTAAGATTGAGAGTTTGAAGAGTATTTATAGTGAAAGGATCAAGAAAAGAACAAGAATGCTTGCATGATTTATGTAAGCATGTTGGCCAAATTTTGGGATGAAAATGCTCCATGTTTTATGTAAAAATGTTGTTGTTGGTCATGTATGGTTAGTGGAAATTTTATAACCTTTAATGCATGTATGCATCATAGATTTACATCATGTAACCTTATGCTTTAATAGGTGTTTTTAATTTTTAGCATGGAATTGTCTATGTACATGTATATGGTTAAGAATGTGTATAATGTATGTGATTGAATTATTGTATTGTCATCTTAATCCAATGGCTTAGATTCATTATTGTTTAAAGACAAGTCTAGGGATTTGTGCAAATGACATTGTAGTAATTATTAAAGTAGTGACATTGTAGTAATTATCAATGTAGTAGCATTGTAGTAATTACCTTAACCAAGACAAGGGTATTTTTGTAATTAGACAATGACAGTGGTATTCTTGTAATTCCATTTATAGGATAAGGGTGTCTTTGTCATTAACTAATAAGACGAGGGTAGTTTGGTAATTTCCTTTACATATCAAGGGTATTTTCATAATTTCACTAAATAATGACATTTTGTAATTCTTTGCATCTTTTTCTATACACACTTGATTATTCTAACATTATTTTTATCAATCAACAACAAATCACTAATGTTGATTCTTCCACTATGGGGCCAAGATAACCGCCTTCGGTAAATCAATTGCTCGAGTTCATCAACAATAGCCTAGACAAAATTTGAGATGTTATATTTCTCCCTTCCTTTTAAGGAATTTTGTCCTGAAATTCGTTACCTGTGAAGAGCTCAGGGTCCTGGACTTCATCTCTTCTAATTCAAAGTAAACTCCTCTCCTTTCCATGTCCCCAAGCCACTTTGACCAAAGGTACAGTCTTATTCCTCAATTGCTTGACTCCTTTGTCCACGATCCTCATAGGTGGCAAGTTGAAGGTCAAGTCCTCCTTTAATTATACTTGTTTTGGCTCTAGCTCATGACTAGGGTTAGATTGGTATTTTCTCAACTGAGAGACATGGAAGACGTCATGAAGGTTAGATAGATTAGGTGGCAAGGCTATCTGATATGCCACTAACTCGACTCTATCAAGAATTTCAAAGGGACAAAGGAATCTAGAGCTCAACTTTTTGACTCTCATTGCTCATCCTATGCCTGTCGTGGGGTGATCCTAAGGAATACATGTTCTCCCTCTTGGAATTCCAATGGCTTTCGCCATTTATCCGCATAGCTTTCTCGACTTTAGCGTGAGGATCCTATCCTTAATCCTCCTGATTTGTTCTGTTGTTTCCCTTACAACTTCAGGTCCTAATATATTGTGTTCATCGAGCTCATACCAACACAAAGAGGATTGACACTTCCTTCCATACAAGGCCTCATATGGTGCCATACCAATGCTCGCATGATAACTATTGTTATATGCAAATTCGATTAGTGGCAAGTATCTATCCCAACTTCCCCTTTGTCTAGCACACACACCTTTAGCATATCCTCTAAGGTTTGTATGGTCTTCTCAAATTGCCCATCCATTTGAGGGAGGTAAGCCGTCAAATACAACTTAAACCAAATGCTTTCTGAAAGGCTTCCCAAAAACATGACATGAATCGCGGATCATGATTCAAGATTATCATTGATGGTACTCCATGCAACTTTACAATCTCTTGGATATACAATTGAGCCAGCTTATCCAATGAATAAGTTACCTTAATGGGCAAAAAGTGAGCGGACTTTGTCAGTCGATCCATGATTACCCATATGGCATCATGGCAAGCTTGGTCTTGGGTAGACCCATCACGAAATCCATCAAGATACTATCCTATTTTCATTCGGAAATTGACGGAGCTTGCAACATTCAGTAGGTTTTTGGTACTCAATCTTCACCTTTTGATAAACTAAACACTTACTCACCCAGGTGACCATGTCTTTCTTAAACGAGCCACCAAAACATCTTCTTCAAATCCTAATACATCTTGGTGGTATCGGGTGAATGGTGAAATGGCTCTTATGAGCCTCCTCCAAAATCTCCTTTCAAAAGTCACCACATGTCGACACAGATTCTTCCTTCAAACCTCCATGATTTATCAATTCCAAGGATGAATCCTTTCAACTTTCCGCCTCTCTCGCCTCTAAGTTCTCCTTAAACTCCTAATCTTCTTGTTGAGCTTGAGTGATTCTCTCCTTGAAGTCACTTATCATCCTTGAGACAACACATCCTTATGCCCTCGGTGGTCAACGTCATCCCTAAGTTCAGGTCTATAAACCTCTAATCAGCTCCACCTCTTTAACCATCATTTAAGACAAGTGTATGACTTTCGACTCAAGACGTCAGCCACCACATTTGCCTTGCTAGGATGATATTTTAACCCAAAATCATAGTCCTTCAAGAATTCCATCCACCTTCTCTGCCTCATATTTAACTCTTTTGATTAAAGAGTTACTTAAGACTCTTGTGATCAGATAACACCTAAACTTTACTCCATACAAATGGTGCCTCTACACCTTCAAAGTAAACACTAAGTTGCTAACTCTAGGTCATAGGTAGGGTGGTTTGCCTAATGAGGCTTGAGTTACTGGATGTGTAGGCCACCACTTGCCTATTTTGCATTAACACACAGCCCAAACCTTTCCCGAAGCATCACAACACACCTCGAAGGGTGTATTGGGGTCTGGCAAAACTAACACTGGGGTTGTAGTTAACTTCACCTTCAACTCCTGAAAACTCTTTTCACACTCCAGAGTCCAAATAAATAGGGCATTCTTCCTAGTAAGCTTGGTCAAGGGTAAGGAAATGAGAAAATTCCTTAATAAACCTACACTAATAGCCACTAATCCAAAAAGTTTTGTATCTCCATTACCGTGGTAGGTCTCCAGCTCATCACGCCTATATCTTACTAGGATCTACTACAATACCTCTTTGACACTACATGACCCAAAAATTTTACCTCCTCTAACCATAATTCACACCTATACAGCTTCATATACAACCTCTTTTCCTTCAGAATCTTCAAAACCATCCTTAAATGATGCTCATGCTCCTCAGGTTCTTCGAATATATGAGTATATCATCTATGAAAATAATCACAAACTGATCCAAATAGGGTCTAAAGATCCTATTCATGTAGTCCATGAACACAACAGGAGCATTGGTCAAACCAAACGACATCACCATGAACTCAAAGTGGCCATGTCGAGTCCTAAAAGCTCTGGGTATGTCCTCGTCCCTTACTCTAATCTGATGATATCCTGACCATAAGTTAATCTTTGAGAACACTATCGCTCCCCTCAACTAATCCATCAAATCATCGATCCTAGGCAAAGGGTACTTATTCTTTAAGTCACTCGATTCAATTGCCTATAATCTATACAAAGCCTCATACTCCCATCTTTCTTTTTGACAAACAAAAGGAACTCCCATGGTGATGCACTAGGTCTCACAAACTTTTTTCTCTAAGGCTCCTCTAATTGTACCTTCAACTCAGTTAACTCTAAGGGTGACATTCTGGGTGCTATACAAATAGGACCCGCTCTACCAACTCTATAGAGAACTCCATCTCTCTCACCTGAGGGAACTTGGGTATCTCATCCAGAAATACCTCAGGATAGTCTCTCTATAGGCACATCATCAATGTTTTGCTCAAAGTCTACTTTGCTAGTGGCTCACGAACATATCCCTTACTCTCTTCCATAACAGTTGACTTATATAGCATTTAGGTAAAGACTTAAAGGTTTACTAGGCATGTAACGTCAGAATTTCTCTATTGAGTACACATAACCAAAATGCCCCTTGAGGTCATTTTGCGAAATTTGAGGAAGTAACCAGTCCTCAAATGGGACAACTCAATGTTTGAAAGGGATTATAACTCTAATGTTTGATATCCAAGGTGAAAATCTCATTTTCCAAACTTTCGGCTCAAAATGACCAAAATACCCTCCAGTGTTTTACACGGGTAAAGGTGTCGTTTAGCCGAAACTTCAGGAAATTTGGAATGATGTTTATGAGTAATTTATGATGGTTAGTTGAGCAGGAAGGTCCAGGGTTTAACAAAATTCGTTTTACCCCTAAGACGTGTATAGTGAGTCTAATGATGTAATTAAGCAAACCTAAGCAATATTAGGCTCTAATCGAAGATTAATTTATTTCGATAATTAATCTAGAGTCAAAATGATTTATTAAGGTTAATTAGAACCTAAGATTGCTTGGTTAAACTCTAATTACATCTTTAATTCAAGATTCCTAGTCATGGAATCTTGAATAGTGTTTTCTTTCTCCAATTCCTTAAATTAAGGAATTGTGCCCATACCTTCATTTGACTAGAAAATGGTTTTAATTTGTTAATCTAGCAAGATCACTCCCTAATCAAGTCTTGACAACCTTAATTAGCCATTCCTCACCTAAACACTTTCTTACAAACTCCTAATCAAAACCTTAATCAAAGAAACACCTAAACACATCATTAAACCACAATTACATGAGCAAAATCTCCTCCCCTTGGCTAATATGCTGGCCGAAATTATGCCCCCAAATTGTGTCACATGTTGAATTTTTTCACACAAAGGCCATACTTCAAGCCATACCATGACCCATACTTCCACCTATGCTTGCCCATGCCTAAGCCTATGCCAATGAAAAGATATTTCTTCTCTCCCTTGCCCTCAAGGCCGTCAGCCTTCTTCTCCAAGGAGCACAACCATGAGCTCCATTTTCTCTATAAATATGCATGTTTGAAAGCTCACAAAAACCTTTGCACACATTGCAACTCTAAGCTTTCTTCTTCAAAGTTCAAAGAGTTCCTTTCTTTCTTCCTTTTTCCTCTCTTGGAAAACTCCTCCTCAAGCTCTAAGCAAGATTTTCTTTCCTTCTCATCTCAAAGGATCAAGCTTTCTTGCATTTGATTCAAGACTTCTTTAGTTAGGGGTTTATTTTCCAAGTTTTGCTTGCTTCCTTAAGGAAGAGTTCTAGTTTTCTCTTGAGTTTTCAAGGATCTTCTCTCTTCTCTTTTATTTGGCCTTGGAGCCTTTTATGAGAAAAACTTTGGCTTGATGATGAGGTTTCAAAATAATGGTCTTGTGATGCCATGTGAGAAACCTTTAAAGCTTGAAAAACTTGGTCTTTGACCATAGATGGTTTTAGTTTTCTTTTCCTTTTTCCTTCTCAAAGATTTAGGTTTTTATTCCTTTCTTTGTACAAAGTTTGATAAAAATGTTAAGTAGATCACCAAAAGCTTTCTTAAGAAAAGTAATCATATGTTTTCAAAGAGCTCTAAGCTTACACTTGCCAACCTTAAAGTTGGTCGGCCGTTCTAAGAGTTTACTCTAGATTGAAGCCTATGAGAAATAAAATAAAGAATATGAGTAGTTTTCTTTATGTTTGTTTTGATAAGTATTGATGTTTTTGTCTTAGTCCATTTTCTTGAGTTTGATGATGAAGTTCAAACCAAAGACTTCTTTGAAGACTTGGTGTAAAGAACTCTAAAGCTCACTTTATGTTGTTAAGATACATATTGGGTTAAGGTTGTGATGCTCCTATAAAGTCTTGCAAGAGCTCTAGTTAAGATAAAATGAGTTGCATTCATGTTTAAGTTTATACCTTGCATACCATGTTGATTTTGATGCCATCACTAAGCTCTCAAGAATAAATAAATGAACTTGCATTATCATGTTTAAATTTCCAAGCTTGCATTTCATGTTTATATTTCAAGTTATCACTTAATCTTTAAAGATAATAATGAGGTTGCATCTCATATTTATCTTATGCTCTCACTTTACTTTATAATAAAGAGTAAAATAAAGTGCATAGCATGTTTATGATTATGTTGTCACCTAAATATTCTAGAGCTCAAAGACTTGCCCAAATATCATATATAAAGTTTTAGAAAATGGAAATTTTAACCATGTCAAGAGGATGTGTCTTAGTCATAATACCATGATGCTTTGATTTTGTAAAAATGTGAGGATGTTTTCAAGGAAGTGTTAGAAAGATGTTTTATGAGGTTTCAAGATGTTTAAGAAGCTTAGAATGTGTCAAAAATCATGTTTTCTCAAAATCCAAAGGTTCTAGTAATCGATTACCAGCTTATATAATCGATTACCAGAGTGGTCATTTGAAGGATTTTTGGTTCTGGTAATTGATTTCCAACAATGTAATCGATTATTGAGGCTGTTCTTCATGCCCAGAACAAGTTTTAACTCATGTAATCAATTTCCTGTTCATGTAATCGATTACCATGATGTTCTTCACCTTTCAAATAGTTTTAAACCCTAAGTAATCGATTACCTGATGTTCCTTGTACCCAGAACAAAATTTAAGTTCTGTAATCGATTACCATACCATGTAATCGATTACCAACCACCTTTTGCTCCTGAAATTGTTCCAAGAGAAAACTAGCAACTTATACGTACTTATAACATGAACTTGCGTGATTATGGGTGATGTGCATTTTCGGATTTTGCTGTGTTCCTTTGGCCACTGTATGAATACTATTTTATGGAGTAAAATGCGTAAGATTATGTCTGAGCGAAGTAAGAAACGATTTTGGAAGTTAGGAAGGGAATAAGTAATTAGAAAGAATTTAAAACAAGAATTCTAAAGCACTTAGACACAAGAATAATAACTTCGTTCCAACATAATTGAACTTAAGGAAGATGGTTCATAATTAGTGAATATGAGGAGTTGAATATAGAGCCTTAGGCGAAGGCGGAACTTAGAAAGGGTCAAGCGTAGGTTCTAGAATCCGTAGTCGAATAACGATCATGGCATCTAATATATGCAATGTTGTTTGGATGTGCTAGTAAGTATAAATATTAGAGGAAATTACAAGTGATGGTCCCTTAGGTGTTATAAAGATTTATAATGGGTGTTAGGATAACTAGACACATATTTAAGACTCGTAAGGGCCAAAGCATAAGACACCATGAGATAGGAGGTATGATATGAGAAAGAGGCTGAGTGGGTATATTCATGATGAATGTGAATGTGTTAATACCATGAATATGAGACTACATGTTGATTTGTGGCATGTTGTTGTGATGATGTGGTATGCTATGCTTAAGATGCATGAAAATGCGAGATATAAATGAACTAGGAGGCTATGCTCCTGTGATTGAGATTTACTTGATTGAGGAATTTCATGAGAACACGTATGTTATTTAAGTTATGTGGCATGACTCAAATTTGAGGAAATTCTGAGTGCAGATGTTATGCTCCAGATTTTCGTCAAATTTGAAGGGACTAAAAAGAAGTTTTGAAAAGAAAGATTTTATATGTGATATGCCGAGACGCATTTTTCCTATGGTGAGGAGAAAGGAAACTCGTGGGGTGTATGGTCGTGGAGCCATACCGAAGTGGGAATGTCATGGTCTTAACCAAGATGCGTTTTGCAGACGAGACATACTTCTCCTGACGGAAGGAAAGTAAAACCGTGAGGGCATCGATATTAGCTTGCCAAAGCGGACAAAGTCACTGGTCTTAACCAGTTGATGCATTTTAGAGAAGGAAAAAAGTCCCATGATGGGTGATCCTTAGGTCCCGTACTCTGGAGTGAGATTATTTTTATGATTATGATTATGATATGCTTATCAAGAAGATAAGTAAGAACTAGTGACGACTAGTTAAGGTATGAGCTCATAGCCTAGTATTAGGGGTCAGTTACTATTTTTAATACCATGATGTCACAAGTTTGAGAAACGAGAAAGATGAGAAGCATCTTGCTTATGAAAGAGAAAGGTTGATTATGAGAAATTACATGCCACTTATATGAGAACTAATTATTGATGACTGTTGTATTGGTTTGTTTGTATAAAATATTGCCATGCATTCATGTTTTGCTATGCTACATACATGCATTAAGATTCATCATGAAGACAGGGACCTTAGATAAATGCTTTTATGAAAACCTCATAATGAACCTTTGCATGTTTAACCCTTTCATAATAAACCCAAGGTTCCTGGGACGTAAACGATGACATTAGGATAGGAGGGTTCCTACTGAGATTTTTAGCAAGATTCTCACCCCACTCTTTCTTCTTTTCCCGTTACGTCTTCAGATTCTGATGGCATCATTTGTGATCTTCATTGATACGATTGTTTGGGAAGTGCACTACGACCCAGAGCACCAGTCATATCACTTTGAGGGTTGTTATGCTGTCGTATTTTTGCATACATGGGACGCCCATTCACACACCAATTTCCAGCTTTCGCTTCACTCGACCTTACCTTTTGGCGACGACCTGATTTTTGAAAGGACTCAGCCTCGCATGAGCAGACTCGTCATGAGGCGTTTAGAGCCAACCCGTCGAAGGATTCCCCTACCCATATCTATTCTAGGGATCGCCCTCCAGTTCCCATGAACATCAGAGCAGCGAGGATCGATGACACGGTGGAGGCTAGCTCGACGCCACGAGATGCGCCCACGTTAAGGAGGTCACGTCCGTTCCCCTTTCCGCTTGCACACACCCGAGGAGCTCACACAGTTCATTGGGTACATACCTTCGAGGGATGAGGATAACGTCATTAGTAGTTTTTGAGGGAAGGGTAGCTATGGTTTGGGTTTGATCTTTTGGGGCTTCCTTGTACTAGTTGTTTATGCTTTCCTTTCTGCTTTATGTTTCGTGTACTGGGCTCTGCCCATTCTTTTGAGGGTATGACTTTGAGTTTTTATAATTCCATTGATGTATTAAACTATGTTCTTAATATATTATGGTATTTGCTCTTATGGATGGATGTGTTCTGTAACACCCATCCTACTATAGTGCTATGCTCGAAGTCATAACATTACAGTAAGTAGTTGTTACTCATAACTACTTTATAGACTTTATCTTTCTCATTCATAGGAATTTTATGCGTAGGTGTTGTAATAAATATGAGCCTTGCACTAAAAGCTATACTAGATTTTTTTTTTCTTTTGCATATCGCAATCCTTTCAACATAATAATCGTCGTATAGAAATATCGGAAAACAATACGCATCCTAAGAAGTCGGTCACATGATAATTTACATTTTTATATCACGTCCATAGTCAGTTAAGTCATATAAGCATAGTATATACATTCACACCTAATTACATATTTACTTTGAACAACCCTACCCTGGTCCTCGGAGCCACCTAATCTGGGTTAGGCCTAACAAAATACAGCCAACTATGTACAGATAAACCTAACTCCTCAGTAACCTCGTCAAAAGGTCAAACATAAGAGCCATGATAGTCAGATAATGTGAGGGACTCTAAGCATACGACATCTATCAACAAACTGGGTACACCATAGTAGATCAAGCGGGTGGAGAAGTGTGCCCATTAGGCACGTCAGCTGAGTAGCCCTCCAGCTGCTCCCGGAAGGAGTAGAGGAACTAGAAGATGTCTCCTCTGAAGGATCAGACTTAGCATCGGCAGGGCTGTGGTGGCTGTGGTGGGTGAGTCATATACAGCGGAAAGGCAGGAAGGGGACGCTATCAAAGTAGCACTCATAACAGGAGTAGCAAATGGGCGAGCGAAGTACATAAATACGGATACAAGACTCAGCAACCAGGTACAGTGACCCTAGCTCCTGTCAGTGCCACGCACATTAGGGCATCTAGGAAGAACACGATTGAGGCCATCTATATAAAATACATCACATAGGAGGAATGAGAATCAACGATTCCCAGGAAACAACCCCGTTGTACTCAATGATATTCAACTTAATGCAAAATAAGCAATGTAATATGTGGTGGTTTATGTAATGGTCTCATTAATTAGTGTCATTATTTCTTATGATCTAATTTCTTATTAGAAAATGTTAAACTTAATGGTAGAACCCATAGGACTCTTCTGATATACTTCTCGTGGATCGTACTGTCAACGATGTAATGTCGTCGCGTTACAACCTGATATAGTTCACTAGATGGAGTACGTCTACTACATCTTCATCTGAATAGCCTCGCTATTCTTTCTAGGACATCCCTTTTCTCATAACGAAGTAACGTCGTCGCGATTACAACCTGATATAGTTCTAAGGGCGTAGCACGTCTACTACTACCCGTGAATCCATGAGCTTACCACTAAGCAATTAACATTACATAAGGCTTATTTCTTAAAATTTTCCTTTTTTATAAAGATCTTTAATGTTGGCTTAGGGAATATGATTTCTTAGAGAAATCTCTTCCTAATAATTCTATATCTCATACTCTTGCTTAGATTTTCTTGAAATCTCCTTAATTCTTATGAGATATTCTGGATCTATTAAACCTTTTATGAGATTTTATATCATCATAACTTGTAAAATTCTTCATGACGAAATTCTTATAAATTTCAAGGGAAAGAACCTAAGTTTTCTTAAACAATAATTGCTCCTAAATTTTGAAGACACAACCAAGTTTTGCTGCCATTTTTTTTTCAAGCTTGATCATTATGTATAGCAAGATAAAACAACTCAAGAATTATTGCAGAAAAATTTCAGCACATAAGACTTTAGCACATACCCACTTATAGCACTTCTTATATCATGCAAACCAAGATTTAGTGCTGTAAAATTTCAGCACACTAAAAATTCCAGCACATGAAATTCTAATACACAAGATTTCATAACAATCCAAGCACTTATAAATTCTAAAATTTCTGAAATAAAATTCTGGTTGTTTGTATACAAAATCTCATCACAACTTAGTCCATCATAGATTCTAAGAATTGGTTTCAGATTTTTCAGCAAGTTCACAATAGTTGTTCTTGATGTATTCTTCCATATCTATCAATTCCAACACATGTAGTTGCTAGAAAAAAATTCTGATTTCAACATAAACAATTCCATCATAACTCAAGCAATCATAAACCCTAAATTGGTTCAGATTTCAGCATCATAACACCAAGAAAATCAAGCACTTATCTTAGCAAAATAGCTAAACATCATGAAGCAAGAGACTAGGATGATTTTCCTACCTTTCTCAAGCTTTTTCCCTAACTTATCAAGCCTCAAAACCCCAAATTCCAGCCCTTATTTGTGCTGCCACTAGGACCAAAAGCAAGGGAAAAACAAAGTTTTTAATTGATTTTGATGTAAAGAAAATTTCTTGAAGAAGTTTAGAAGCTTACCTATGAGTATCCTTTGAGATTATGGTGTTTTGATGGAGTTTTGCCCAAGAGAAAACTTGGAAAATGAAGAACAAAGAAGGAAGAAAGAAGAACAAAGGAAAAGCTAGTTCTGGAACTCCTCCGAGAAACAAATGTGATTTTTTTGTTTCTTTTTCATTTTATAATTGCCTTAACTTGGAGAGAAAGTAAGGCAAGTATTATTTCCGATCAATTTGTCTTGTATCAATTAGGAATATCTATATTTATTTAATTGTCATAAGTAAAAATTATTTGGAATCCGAATAATATCCGTTATTTTTACTAAACTCAATGTTTTGGTGTACCGATTATTACCACTTCGTGTACCAATTATTACCATTTTGGTACCCCAATTCATACCTAAGAATTCTTACTGGGTTAAAAACATATATTTAACCTTATCATTATTTTTTAATGTTCTTATACCACTTATAGGTCGTATTCTATATCTCTTTATAATATTATTATATTGAATTTTTAATAATATTAAATGAATTTTCATTTTTTTATTATTATTATTATTTTTTTTTAATTTTTTGTGAATCCTTATATTGTTTCAATCATAACCGTGTCTGCGAAATTTTAAAATCCCTACCGATTACTCGCAATTAATTATTTTATCAAAGACAAAAAGGTGAGTCGTTACATTCTACCCCTTAAAAAATTTTGCCCTCAAAATTTAGTACCTGAAGAGTGGGATAGTCTTCTTTCATATTACTCTAGCTCCCACGTATACTCCTTGGATCCTTCCTTTCCCCATGCAACCTTGACAAAGAGACGGATTTCCCTCGAGTTGCTTCATGCTTCTATCTACTATTTGTGCTGGTGGTAGCTCGAAAGTTAGGTCATCCCTCAGCTAGTGATTTAGGTTCTAGTATATGACTAGAATCAGGGTTGTATTTTCGAAGTTGTGACACATGGAATACGTCATGGAGGTTTGAGATGTGGAGGTAAAGCTATACGGATGTACCGAGCCTACACGACCTAGGATTTGGAATGGACCAACAAAGCGAGGATTTAATTTTTTGACTTTAATAGTTCTACCTATCCGTTGTAGGGTAACCTTCAAAATACGTGATCTCCTCTTGAAATTCTAATGGCCTCCTCCTCTTACGAGCGTAGCTTTCCTGTCGACTCTAGCAGTCAAAATCTTACTTCGGATCCTCTTATCCGCTCGGGTCTGTTGAATGAGGTCTGGTCCCAAAGACTAGTCTCGCCTGATTGTACCAACAAAGAGGCGATTGACACTTCCTTCCATACAGAGCTTCATAGGGAGCCATTCCGATACTTGCATGGTAGCTGTTGTTGTAGGAAAATTCGATTATGCAGCAGTTGTCCCAACCTCCACGATATTCTAGCACACATGCTCTCAACATATCTTCCATGTTTGAATGGTCCTTCAGCTTTGCCCATCAGCCGGGGATGATAAGCCGTGCTCAGACAAAGTTTGCTCTCAAGCTTTCTGAAAAGCTCCCCAAAATCTTGAGGTGAATCGCGGATCCAATTGAGATTATAGTTGAAGGAACGCCATGCAGCCTTACAATTTGCTCTATATAAAGTTTAGCCAACTTCTCTAGAGAATATGAGACTCTGAGGTAGAAAGTGTGCAGACTTAGTTAGTCTATCCACTATAACCCAGATGGCATCATATCCTGATGGTGTTTTGGGTAATCCCGTGACAAAGTCCATGGAAATGCTTTCCCATTTCCATCCTGAACTTCAAGGGTTGTAATGTACCTGGTGGCTTCTTATGCTCAATCTTTACCTTCTGGCAAGTCAAACACTTAGACACCTTTTCCGCTACATCAACCTTCATTTTTGGCCACCAAAACATCTGCTTAAGATCTTTATACATCTTTGTGACTCCTGGGTGTAGAGAAATTACCTTGGTGAGCTTCTTCTAAAATGTCACGACGAAGATTTCCCGTTTTCTGACATAGATCCGATCTTGATACCTCCATATCCTATCTTTATCTCTTGGAAATCCGTTATGCTTCCAGATTGAACAGAGGCCATGGTCTTTGAAATTCTGAATCTTCTTGCTGGGCTCGTGAAATTTCCTTCTTGAAGTCACTTGTGACCCTAATTTGACCTAAATATACACTCTTAGGCCTCTCTTCTACTCCCAATTTAAGGTTTCAAAAGTCTCTTCTAACTCTGCCTCTTTAATCATCATCCATGAAATACTCAAGGTCTTTCCGAGAGCATCTGCTACTACATTTGCCTTCCCTGATGGTAGCTTAGATCAAAGTCATAATCTTTCAAAAATTCCATCCACCTACGTTGTCTCATGTTTAAGTCCTTCTGATTGAAAAGATATTTGAGACTCTTGTGATCAGAAAAGACTTCAAACTTCACTCCATAGAGATGGTGTCTCCAAATTTTCAAAGCGAACACTACTGCTAGTTCAAGATCGTGAATAGGGAGTTCACCTCATGCAACTTCAGCTGCCTTGAAGCATAGGCCACCACATTCCCGTTCCATCAAAACGCACCCTAAGCCTCTTCCCGACGCATCACAGGAAACCTCAAATGGACCATGTGGATCTGGCAAGACCAACACTTGTGCCGTTGTCAATCTCCGCTTTAGTTCTTGAAAACTCTTCTCACACTCTATCGACCAAGTCAATGGTGTATTTTTGCGAGTTAGCTTTGTCAAAGGCAAAGATATCTGGGAGAATCCTTTGATAAATCTTCTGTAATACCCAGCTAATCCTAGGAAACTTCAAATCTTGGAATAGTGGTTGGCCTTTCCCACTTTAGAACCTTCAATCTTAGCTGGATCAACGCGATTCCTCCCTGATACGACATGACCAAGGAATTTTACTTCCTTCATCCAAAACTCACATTTTGAGAGCTTGGCATACAATTTCCGCTCGTAGAAATCTAGCACTGTCGAGGTGCGTCTCATGTTCTTCCTCACCTTCGAATAGATGAGAATATCATCTATAAAGACAACCACAAACTTGTCGAGATAAGGTTGGAAGATTCGATTCATGTAGTCCATGAAAATGGCTGGAGCATTCGTTAATCCAAAGGACATCACCGTATACTCGTAATGCCCATACCGTGTTCTAAAAGCAGTCTTTGGAATATCTACTTTAACTCGAATCCGGTGATACCCCGATCTCAAATCAATTTTGGAGAATATTGTTGCTCCCTCAATTGATCCATGAGATCATCAATCCTTGGGAGAGGATACTTGTTCTTGATCGTCACCTTATTTAGTTGTCTATAGTCAACACATAGCCGCATACCTCCATCCTTCTTTTTCACCATAGTACAGGAGCTCCCCATGGTGATGCACTGGGTCGGATGAAATGTTTACTCAACAGCTCTTCAATCCGCTTCTTCAATTCTACTAATTCCAAAGGAGACATTCGATAAGGAGCCATGGAAATTGGACCCGCTCCTGGTACCAAGTCAATAGAGAACTCTATTTCCCTTTGTGGGGGAAATGCCGGTATATCTTCTGAAATACATCGGAGTATTCTCAACTACCGGTATCCTTCTAATTTCTGCTCACCTCGCTACACTAGTCAACAAGAATACGTACCCCGTTTACTAGACTTCCCACATCCTAATTCGAAGGAATTTAGGTAAAAACACATGGAGACTTTTTGTTCAGAGAGGACATCTGATGGGAATACTACGTCTTATCATAGCACCTTAACATCACACGGTTGGCAGAGAGCCAATCCATGCCAAGAATAAGATCAAGACCAACTAATGGTAGACAGACTAAGTCAATTATGAATGTCCTACCCTCAACTTGAACAAGAACGCCCTTACAAACTTGACTCGTCTTTATAGGTTTATTAGTAGGTGTGTGGACAGCCAAATCATGGGGTAAATCAATATGGGCACTTTCAGAAAATGCGCACATTTCAAAGATATAAATGAGTGTGTGGCTCCTGAATCATACAGGACTACTAGGGATTCTTGATTAATTCTGACGTACCTTGAATGAGTTCCTCGAATCGTGTAGCTTCCTCATTCATAGTATAAACACGTCCCGTTGTTGTGGCTTGGAAAAAGGCGGCAATCTCTAGTCGGACATTCCCCACTCATGTGACCTGGCTTCCTGAGCGATAGCAAATGTTTTGTCCAAACAAACATGGTTTATCACCATGATACTTTCCACATTTCGGGCATTCCTTGTTATTAAACGATTCTGAGCGCTTCCCTTTTCCGTTCCCATAGGAAAAATCCCTTCGTGGCGGTAGGGAGGTTTAAATCTTGGGCCTTGCGGTGCAAACTTCCTCCTATTATCATATTGCTTCGCTCGGGATATATTCAACTTCTTAGCATATTCTTCCACGAGAGTGCTCTTATTCACCAATGTAGGGAAATCTCTAATTTCCATTGGTCCTACAGTCATCAAGATATTCTCGCAGACCCCTTCATATTTCACACATTTCCACTCTTCATTGGGGTTTGCTGTAGATGGTAGAAAACTTACATAATTCCTCAAATTTAGCGTGACTCATGTACACCATATTTCCCGTTGGAGTCTTAGGAATTCCAACTCCTTTGCATTTCTTATAGAAACAGGAAAATATTTCTTATAAAAGGCCTCCTTGAACACCTCCCAAGTAATCTCAATCCCAACTCCTTCCAAGAGTCTTCGTGTTCCAACCCACCAGGAATTTGCATCACATTAGGACAAAAGCAGCAAATGTCACCTTCGTTGATTTGAGCCTAACATGAAAGATTTTCTCAATTGTCTGCATCCATTCTTCCGCCTTATCAGGGTTCACAGTCCCCTAAAACGAGGTGGACATGCCTTTTGAAACTCCAAACATTAACCGCTCATTGCCATTGCCATTTTGATCTCCTTGTCCCATTTGTCTTCCCAGTGTTTCCATCATTCGATTAGCAGCCACTGCTTGTCTCTACAGCTTGAGCCATATTCCAAAATCCAAAGGCTGCCATGTCTTCATCAGGCGTGTTGTTGCGGTTATTGTTAGTACTAGGACGCCTACCTGGAGCCATTAGTTCCTGTCACACATAACAAAAATATTGAGGTGATCAGACTCAACACAAAGCTTAGTGTGACAAAACTAAGTACTTCAAAGGTAAAAATCATGCATATAAAATTTTACTCCTTATAAACAGATAAGATTTTATTGCATGACACTAAAGTCTAGAGCATGCTTTAGAAGCAAGTTAGACCATCCCCAGGCTCTAAAAGGATGACCTCTTATACCAAAATGTAACACCCATCCTACTATAGTGCTATGCTCGAGTCATAACATTAGAGGAAGTAGTTGTTACTCATAACTACTTTATAGACTTTATCTTTCTCATTCATAGGAATTTTATGCGTAGGTGTTGTAATAAATATGAGCCTTGCACTAAAAGCTATACTAATTTTTTTTCTTTTGCATATCGCAATCCTTTCAACATAATAATCGTCGTATAGAAATATCGGAAAACAATACGCATCCTAAGAAGTCGGTCACATGATAATTTACATTTTTATATCACGTCCATAGTCAGTTAAGTCATATAAGCATAGTATATACATTCACACCTAATTACATATTTACTTTGAACAACCCTACCCTGGTCCTCTAAGAGACCACCTAATCTGGGTTAGGGCCTAACAAAATACAGCCAACTATGTACAGATAAACCTAACTCCCTCAGCGCTTGTCAAAAGGTCAAACATAAGAGCCATGATAGTCAGAATAATGTGAGGGACTCTAAGCATACGACATCTATCAACAAACTGGGTACACCATAGTAGATCAAGCGGGTGGAGAGTAGTGCCCATTAGGCACGTCAGCGAGTAGCCCCAGCCTCCGCTACCCCGGAAGGAGTAGGAACCAGAAGATGTCTCCTCTGAAGGATCAGACTTATTAGGAGGCTGTGGCGTGGTGGGTGAGTCATATACAGCGGAAAGGCAGGAAAGGGAAGTTGGATCAAAAGTAGGACTCATAACAGGAGTAGCAAATGGGCGAGCGAAAAGTACATAAATACGGATACAGACTCAGGAACCAGGTACAGTGACCCTAGCTCCTGGTCGTAGTGCCACTGCACATTAGGCATCTTAGGAAGAACACGATTCAGGCCATCTATATAAAATACATCACACAGCAGGAATGAGAATCAACGATTCCCAGGAAACACCCGTCCGTTACTCAATGATATTCAACTTAATGCAAAATAAGCAATGTAATATGTGGTTGTTTATGTAATGGTCTCATTAATTAGTGTCATTATTTCTTATGATCTAATTTCTTATTAGAAAATGTTAAACTTAATGGTAGAACCCATAGGACTCTTCTGATATACTTCTCGTGGATCGTACTGTCAACGATGTAACGTCGTCGTTACAACCTGATATAGTTCACTAGATGGAGTACGTCTACCACATCTCATCTGATAGCCTCTATTCTTTCTAGGACATCCCTTTTCTCATAACGAAGTAACGCCGTCGATTACAACCTGATATAGTTCTAAGGGCGTAGCACGTCTACTACTACCCGTGAATCCATGAGCTTACCACTAAGCAATTAACATTACATAAGGCTTATTTCTTAAAATTTTCCTTTTTTATAAAGATCTTTAATGTTGGCTTAGGGGAATGATTCTCGAGAGAAATCTCTTCCTAATAATTCTATATCTCATACTCTTGCTTGAGATTTCTTGAAATCTCCTTAATTCTTATGAGATATTCTGTAAAATCTATTAAACCTTTTATGAGATTTTATATCGTCATAACTTGTGAAATTCTTCATGACGAAATTCTTATAAATTTCAAGGGAAAGAACCCAAGTTTTCTTGAACAATAATTGCTCCTAAATTTTGAAGATACAACCAAGTTTTGCTGCCATTTTTTTTTCAAGCTTGATCATTATGTATAGCAAGATAAAACAACTCAAGAATTATTGCAGAAAAATTTCAGCACATAAGACTTTAGCACATACCCACTTATAGCACTTCTTATATCATGCAAACCAAGATTTAGTGCTGTAAAATTTCAGCACACTAAAAATTCCAGCACATGAAATTCTAATACACAAGATTTCATAACAATCCAAGCACTTATAAATTCTGAAATTTCTGAAATAAAATTCTGGTTGTTTGTATACAAAATCTCATCACAACTTAGTCCATCATAGATTCTAAGAATTGGTTTCAGATTTTTCAGCAAGTTCACAATAGTTGTTCTTGATGTATTCTTCCATATCTATCAATTCCAACACATGTAGTTGCTAGAAAAAAATTCTGATTTCAACATAAACAATTCCATCATAACTCAAGCAATCATAAACCCTAAATTGGTTCAGATTTCAGCATCATAACACCAAGAAAATCAAGCACTTATCTTAGCAAAATAGCTAAACATCATGAAGCAAGAGACTAGGATAATTTTCCTACCTTCTCAAGCTTTTTCCCTAACTTATCAAGCCTCAAAACCCCAAATTCCAGCCCTTATTTGTGCTGCCACTAGGACCAAAAGCAAGGGAAAAACAAAGTTTTTAATTGATTTTGATGTAAAGAAAATGTTCTTGAAGAAGTTTAGAAGCTTACCTATGAGTATCCTTTGAGATTATGGTGTTTTGATGGAGTTTTGCCCAAAGAGAAAACTTGGAAAATGAAGAACAAAGAAGGAAGAAAGAAGAACAAAGGAAAAGCGTGAGTTCTGGAACTTCTCGAAAACAAATGTGATTTTTTTGTTTCTTTTTCATTTTATAATTGCCTTAACTTGGAGAGAAAGTAAGGCAAGTATTATTTCCTATCAATTTGTCTTGTATCAGAATTAGGAATATCTATATTTATTTAATTGTCATAAGTAAAAATTATTTGGAATCCGATAATATCCATTATTTTTACTAAACTCAATGTTTTGGTGTACCGATTATTACCACTTGTGTACCAATTATTACCATTTTGGTACCCAATTGATACCTAAGAATTCTTACTGGGTTAAAAACATATATTTAACCTTATCATTATTTTTTAATGTTCTTATACCACTTATAGGTCGTATTCTATATCTCTGGTTATAATATTATTATATTGAATTTTTAATAATATTAAATGAATTTTCATTTTTTTAATTATTATTATTATTTTTTTTTTTTTTTGTGAATCCTTATATTGTTTCAATCATAACCGTGTCTGCGAAATTTTTAAATCCCTACGATTACTCACAATTAATTATTTTATCAAAGACAAAAAGGTGAGTCGTTACATGTTCTTTATCGCTTTCAATTTGTATGTTTAATTTCTCGTTGCATACATTTCGCTTAAAATAGTACGTGACGACTCACATTTTGTTTCATGTATTTCAAAAAAAAAAAATTTTACCTGTATTTCCGCTAAGTAGTTTTACAAATGGATTTCAAAGGAAGTAATAACTAATAATTAATCTTAATACGTCCAGGCATGTTTGGGTTAAATATTAGGGTGTTACAAGGTACAATAGGGGTAGGGAGAAAATAATAGACTTTGTATAACAATTTAATGTTACACGGTTGGTGTAAAGCCAATCCATGCCAAGAATCATGTCTAGACCATGTATAGGTAAACAAACTAAATCCAAGAATAAAAGGTATACCTTCGACAATAAATGACAATTTAAAGAACATTGACAAGTCCTAATAGGTTTTCCAGGAGGTGTAGAAATAGTAAGATCAAAAGGAAGTTCTACACATACAATTACAAAGACTCAACACTAGCATGTGATATGAATGATGAGTTATGCCAGAATCAAACAGGACACAAGGTTCTAATCATTTCACACTTACCTTCTATGAAGTTTCTGGACTTCATCGAGTCTTTCGCATTGAGGGTAAAAACCCTTCCTTGTCGCTGGAGTTCGGGGTCAGGGGCCATTAGGTTCCCTTCCGTGCATTCTCTGGCATAGTGACCAGCTTCCCGCACTTGAAGCAAACTCCCTAACCCATCAAGCGTGGTCAATCCCCGTTCGGCTCCCACACTTAGGACATAATGCGGGGAATGGAAGGCTCTGGGGCTGCGGCCCTGGCCTTCTGGGGTGCCTTGCCCTTAGGACCACTTGATTGTCCATGGTGAAAATTCCTCTAGGGCCTTGGGCTTGAACCCTGTTGAACCGTGGCCGGACCCGCCTCAGCTCCTAGAGCTTGCGCCGCCAGTTTCTTGGTGAATTCTCGGCTTCTACACTTTAGCTTCTTATGGCCCTCCTCAATGATAATGCTTGTTGACTAGGTAGGAAAGTCCCTAATTTCCAAGTGCAAATGGCGACATTAACCTCCTCCTTCAGCCCCTCATACGCCTCAATTTTCTCATTTGAGTACAAATGACTAAAATGCCCTTAAGGTCATTTTTGCCCCTAATTCAAGGTATTTACTTGGCAATCCTTTGACGGGTCAACTCAATGGTTGAAGGGATTATATCTATTATGTTTCATATTCAAGGTGAAAATCTTATTTTTGAACTTTCTGTGAATATCAAAATACCCCTAGTGTTTTACGCGGTAAAGGTGCCCGTTGAGCCAAGAACTTTTCCAGGAAGTTCAAAATGATGTTAAGAGTGGTCTTTGATGTTCTAGTTCTGCTTGAGGTCTGAGAGTTTCAGTAATGACCATTTTGCCCCAGCAGTGACAGTGAGCCAAATGACGTAATTAAGCAAACTTAAGCAATATTAGGCTCCTAATCGAAGATTAATTATTTCGAGAATTAATCTCCAGTCAAAATAATTTATTAAGGTTAATTAAAACCTAAGATTGCTTGGTTAAAATAATTACATCTTTGATTCAAGATTCCTAAGTCATGGAATCTTGAATAGTGTTTTTCTTATCCAATTCCTTAAATTAAGGAATTGTGCCCATACCTTCATTTGACTAAAAGAATGATTTTAAATTGTTAATCTAGTAAGATCACTCCTGAATCAAGTCTTGACAACTTATTAGCCATTGCCTCACCTAAACACTTTCTTACAAACTCCTAATCAAAACCTTAATCAAAGAAACACCTAAACACATCACTAAACCACAATTACATGAACAAATTATCCTTCCCTTTAGGATAAAGGAGTGGCCGACACTCCTCCCCCAATTCCATCACATGTTGTTTTAATTCTCACTCAAAGAGCCATGTCTAGGCCATACCTCACTCATGCTTTAACCCATACTCAAAGCCATGCCTTGTAGAGAATATTTTCTCTTCTTTGCCAAAAAGGCTGCCCACTCCCCATGGATGCTTACACCTAATAATTAACCCATACACCTAGGAGGATCTGATTAATTACTAGACTTTACTCTTTGCTTCAGTCTCCTTAATCATGCTTTGAAAATACTTAGTGAAATTACGAGCCATTTTTTTTTTAAAACATAATTGAAAACGTAGCGCGCTTAACGTGAATGATTTAGCAAAATTTAAAACACATAGGAATTTACAAACATCACATCATAATATATTGGCTCCATCATACAGCATCCATAATTACATATCATATAGATATTTTGCCTACCAACAGAATAAGACTAAGTGTAGGCAATCTAATAAAACATAAATAATATATGGATGGAAGGACATCCATTAATGGCACCTAGTAATAACACTCCAGGGATAGGGATAGATATCTGAAATATACGAGTGAACTAGCAGGATTCAAGTTCATGTACCCCTGATACCTCAATGTGATTCACGAACGCTTCCTTCTATTTCTGAAGACGAGATGGAAAGAAAAATAGAGGGAGTGAGAAACTTATAAAAAGAATCTCAGTAGGGTACTCACCTCATGATGCATTGTGTCATCATCATCGTCCCAGGAACCTCTGGTTATTATGAAATAGTGAGCATGCTAAGATTGATTTATTAAGTTCGAAAATATACTTTACCGAGGTTCGTCGGTTTTAATCATGCGTCTTATAATGCATCATAAACTTAGCATGTCATGTTTATAATGAACTTTTCCTTTCATATATAATAACATAGTTATGCATAAAATCACATCATATTCCTCATCATCATTTCATAATACTATGCATAGCAGAATATCATATTTCTCATCATCATCTCATAAATACTATGCATAGCAGAACATCATATTCACATAATGCATTTACTTAGTTTCTTAGGTGACTTAAAGTTACTTTCATCATCATTTTCCTGGGCCACCTATACTCCACCCTTTTGGGAGTAATCTAGGTTATGAGCTCATACCTTGCTAGTCGTCACTAGCATATACTTATCCCTTTTGATAAGTAAAAATTTCGTCTCTACCCTTTTGAGAGAACAGACTAGGGGGCAAGAATCACCTTTTCACCGCCTATAGTTTGATTGGTCCAAAGGATCATTTTCTCATATATTTTGAGTCACCTTTAAGTCTTTGCATGTTATATCATAATACAATTCTTCATTCATAATCATCATAACATTTTCTCATTTATAGTCTTATGCCGAAATAATATATACCAACTTGGAATCATGCATCTAGGAGATTCCCAGGAAAGAGAGGTGGGTCACAATGGACACGCTTAAATACCAAATCTTTCCTTAGCCAGAATTTTCCAAATTGCACTCTTATAGGAATACACTTTCTTCCAGGAATATGTCTTTATTTCATGCATAAGTTTTCATTGTTTGCAATACAACTATAACATACAAACCAGGGAATCAATCAATGACACCAAATTCTTAATAAGCATCAAATCATATTTTAAGTACACATAAATTACTAGCTTCCCATAAAATTCTTACAAAGTTTTAAAACTCTTTTAGAACTAATTCTTTTGTTAAACTTGAAAGAAGTCATAGGACTTTAGGCCTAACTTAACCATGGGACCAATTTATAACTTGAAAGAATGTTCATAATTAAATCTTTCACTTAAGATAAAAGGAGCAAGTCTTGAGCTTTAGAGATTTAGGTGACATCTTTGAATTATTACCATGCTATGCAACCTTATTTTAATCTTATCTTTATAAGGTGATAGCTTGGAATTATAAACATGATATGCAATTCCATTTCTTTATCTTTAAGATTTAAGGTGATAACTTGAAAATTAAACATGATGCAAGAACTTGTAATATAAACATGATGCAAGAAACTTGGAGCGTGGTAATCGCATATGAACTAGGAGAGGAGAAGAGAACTTAAGCAAGGAGCGCGGTAGTCCGCATAGGACCGGTGAGGGAGAAGAGAATTACATTTTTTTTTTTTAAGCTCCAATTCTCAAGACTTCTTAAAGAATAAATTCTTTAACTCCAATTATCTCATTTCTTCGCTATGATTCATAGCAAGTCTTTGAGCTCTAGGATTTTTAGGTGATGACATAAAATAAACATGCCATGCATTGACTCTTTTAGCCATTATAAAATAAAGTGAGAGCATAAAATAAACATGAGATGCAACTTCTTTATTATCTTTAGAGATTAAGTGACAACTTGAAATTTAAACATGAAATGCAAGCTTGAAATTTAAACATGAGATATGCAAGTTCATTTATTTATTCTTGAGAATTTAGTTATGACATAAAATAAATATGGTTGTGCAAGGCATAAACTTAAACATGGATGCAAGTTCACTTTATCTCTTTACTAGAGCTCCTTCAAGACTTTAAGAGAATTATGTTTTCAACCCAATATATGTATCTTAGCAAGACAAAGTAAAAATACATATTTCATATTCAAACCTCAAGATAAAAATATTATTCTTTAAAGTTTTGCATTAAATGGAATGTTCAAGCTTTAGAGGCCTAACTTGTGATGGATTTACAACCCATATTCAAGGTCCTCATCATCAAGCCATCATTTCATTCCTTCCTAGGCCATTTGGCCAAAACCATGAAAGGAAAATAAGGAAAGAAAAACTGAAATTTTAGAAACTTTGGAAACTAGTGAAACCTTCAAGTTTTAGAGATCTAACTTGTGAAAGCTTTGCAACCAACACTCAAGAATCTCATCATCAAACCATGGTCTCATCATAAGCTAGGCCATATGGCCAAAATACTTTAAAAAGAAAGGAAGAAGAAACTGAAAATGAAAACTTAAAAGAAAGCTCATGAAAACATCATTTTTGAGCTAGAACATAACTTGTCTTAGCATAAAATGAACTTAGAAACACCTCCCTACCTAATTTGATTTGAAAGAAAGGAAGAGAACTTGGTTTCCTTGAGTGAAATGAAGCAAAATATCCTTGAAAAGCTGAAGGGAGAATTCAACCAAGAGAAAGAAAGAAAGAAAGCTTTTGGTGCTCCTAAGACTAGAATTTGTGTAAGTTATGAACTAAGCATCTAAACTATCTTCAAGCATGCCTATTTATAGAGATTTTGCAGCTCATAAATGGACAAAGGAAGGAAAGAAATCTGACCAAAAATTAGAGGAAAAAATAAGGAAGAAAAATCATTTTGTTTGGTGGCTTAAAACATGGAATCATGTTTCCATGTTTTCATGATTCTTTGTTTTCATTCTTTGGATTTTTGTGTAATAATTTTCTGACTTATTACTCAATAATTTCGTGCATTACAGCCTTGTGGAAGAGGATTTTGTGTGTTCCATGTATTTTTTAGGTGTAGGCAAGGTATTCATGCAATTTAGAGAATTTACGGTTAAGGGTTTAAGTGAATTACTAAGCAATTTGGGTGTTTTAAGCAATTTTAGGTTCTAATCAATCTAAATAAATAATTTTGACTCTAGATTAGTAATTAGAATTTAATAAGCTTTAATTTGAGCCTAATATTGCTTAGGTTTCGTTGAGACGAATCAAAAATCTCAAAATTTGTAAAACTTGGACAAAGAGGGGCAAAACGTCATTTTACTTAAAAATTGCCCGAGACCACCCAGCTTAACCAATGGTTAATCATGGCTTAAAAACACCTTTTAACACATTTTAGTGAGGTTTGGGCTTAGCGGCACGCAAATCGAAATTAAAAAACTGTAAGGGCGTTTTGGTCATTTCGCGTTGAACTCAAAATTAGGATTCTTCTCCTCTATTAACACACATAACACAAACAATCCCTTATTAACATCAAAACATCCCCTTGAGGATGGGTGGGGCCCACGACCTCATTTTCTGAAAATAACCTCATTTTGGCATTTTACATTGCAGAGTAAAATTGGGGTTTGCAATACTTGCACGAATTGCTCCTAACTTCTCTTCTAACGTTATATTCCTTTATTAAGGATTGTTTGGTCTCAAATTTTATATAATATTTACCTACGGAATTCGGTAATTCTAATGATAGTAAAAATTACAGTAAAAATTGGGTGTTACAGAATGCACCTCTATGTGTTGCAAAATTTCTATATATAGGCATCAAGAAAACTTGATGTTTTGCTCATTTGTTCAAAGCTTCAAAGATTTCCTTTCTTGAGTTCCAGAGTTCTTCCTCACTCCTCCTCTTCTTCTTCCCTCAAAGAAACTTTCCACTACCATTGACCACAAACAACCATAAACCACCACTCCCTCACCTCAAACCACCTCTTAAGATTAATCTTTTCATTTCCAATCTCGCTTTTTCTCAAGGAAAAATCATCTTCCTTGAGAAACCTTGTTGGCCGATCTGACTCCACCTCTAAGAGAAGATTTTGTCTCTCATTTCTTCAAGATCAAGCTTTCTTTCATCCTTTTCAAGACTTCTTTAGGTGGGGGTTTATTTCAAAGTTTTACTTGTTTTCTTCAGAAAGGTTCTAGTTTTTCTCTTGGTTTTTCAAGCCTTTCCTCCTCTTTTCTTTTTTCGACCTTAAATCCTTTTCATGAGTAAAACTTTGCTTGATGATGAGGTTTCAAGATAATGGTCTTGTGATGCCATGTGAGAACCTCTAAAGCTTGAAAACTGGTCTTGGACCATATATGCTCTTGGTTTCTTTTTCCTTTTTCTTCGTTTGAAGTTTTGGTTTTTCCTTTTCTTTTTCCCTTGCCAAACTTTCCTTTTCTCTTTCCTTCCTTTGAACAAAGTTTGATAAAAAATATCGAGTAGATCACTGAAAGTTTGTTAAAAAATTAATCCTATATTTTCAAAGAACTCTAAGCTTACCCTTGCCAACCTTAAAGTTAGTTGGCCATTCTAAGAGTTTACTCTAGATTGAAGCCTATGAAATAATAAAATAAAGAATATGATTAGTTTTTGTATGCTTGTTTAGATAAAAGTGTCTGAGTTTTGTTTCCATTTTCTTGTTCTCTTTTATGGTGCCACCCTAATACTCTCTCCTTGAAAGTTCTAGGTTATGAAGCTATACTGAACTAGTCGTTCACTAGTCTTACTTATCTCTCAATAAGCTAATTTCGAGCTCCAATAGTGCGGATAAGGGGCATAGAATCACTTTCATAACCATTAATTTCTGGAGTCTAAAGGATCACTTTTTTGGATTATTTTCCACCATTAATTCCTAGAGTTCTTAGGTATTGATTTAATTACTTCCCCATAACCATTAAATTCTCTGAGTCTAGAAGATCACTTCCATGTGTCTTATGTCACCATTAATCTTAGCAAGTCATTTAGAGATGCAAACATGAGCATATAAATATAACTTATCATTCATCATTTGATGCTCAAGATTTCATAATTTTGTTAAGTCCACAAATTTGGCAAAAACCTTACTATAACTGCTTGGTAATGGAATTTTCCCAAATTTGCTTCATGTCATGTAACATATCAAGCTTGGATCTCAATCAATCATTCATAATCATAACATGCCATAAATAATCATGTAATTAATCACATAAGTATACATCACATTCTTTGCAAATATCTATAAACATGTTATCATTAATATCTCATTGAAATGTAAACATGCTCCTACCCAGGATGCTGAAAATCAAGGATCTGACTCAACTAATGCACTTTAATACAATTATTAAGGTTCTTTATATATTTTTAGCTTCCCTATGACTTATATATATATATATTTTCCTCTTGAAGATTATTGCAACTTAAATTCTTAAACTTTCTCTTTATAAGACTTTAATATTCTGTTGATATAGTTCTAAATACTTTTGTTTGAAAAATTTGTAACTTTCTATGCACTTAATATCTCAGCCTTAAAGGAAAAGTTCAAAATCCTAACTCATCAAGCTTTCTATTAAGGGCAATTTCATTAAAACACGTTTATAATTATGCCATAATATCCTTGCAAATGTACCCCTTTTTTGAGATCTCTCAATACATATTGTCCAAGTTTATTTCTCATTGAAGGATTTATGTAGTGCAAAGCTTTATGTATAGTGTAACACCCTAATAACTAACCCATACACTGAGGTTGTATTTGATTAACCTCCCTGAAACCAAACTGAGATTTGGGACCCTAAGGTGCCCAAGTCAAGGAAAATATGAGGATTAGGTTAGAATGTGTTGGGAATGAAACTTTATGCTTAGAAGTAATTTTCTGGGCAATATCGGTTTTATCTGTAAGGTGTTTTACCCATTCTGTGAGATTTCAGTGTGTGAATTTTAACATATAAAGATATTTCCATCAACACAAATAGGTGATATCTATCTAAAATAAGACAGGTGGAAGGCCAAGATTAATCTTAGCCATCCATTGTTGCTTTATGATAAGTAATGATTAATTTTTCCTAAATATCTTACATGCTTTATCATATAAGCCTAGTCACCAATTTCTCTTCAAAAAACCAAGAGAATTCGGCCAGCCAAGGGAGAAAAAGACCAGCCACCATTGTTGCCCTCAAGAGCTTGTTCTTGAGTTCCAAGTTCAAAAACTCCAAGCTAGAAGTTGTTGAAACATCAAAGGTTCTTCACAAAACTTGTTTTACACCTCTATTTCTCTATCAATCTAACCGATAAAATTTTCATTCCTCATCAAAAACTTGTGTTGTACCTCACACCTTACTGATATCAGAGGGGATTGGAGTTGAATTGGGAGCTTTGGAGGATAAGGAAGCAAGCTTGGTTAGCCTTAAGCCAAGAAGCTAATAGAATCACCAAGTAGGGTTCCTGCTGCCTTTCTTGCTAAATTTTTCTGATCTACTTTGGCATGACCTAGGTCCAAATTTTTGATTTTCATTGATGGATAATATGTTGATATTGATGTGTGAATTTTGGTGGTGTGTCTGGATGGTGTTAAAAAGGGGTTTTCTCAAAAGAAATTGGAACTAGGCTGCAAATTCTAGTTGTTTTGCAAGTAGTAATTATGACGAATTTTCTGGTACATTTCTGTAATTAGTGATCTAAAAAAATTATATGTTTAGTGGACATCTTAAACTAACTACATGAATTTTCCTAGGTGTTAATTTTAAAGTTTACAGCCTCAAAAAAATCAAGAACCGAATGTGTCTTGATGTTGCCCTGGTTATTGAAACTGAAGCAATAAACTTGTCCGATTTTATTATCATAGCAATTGATTGAAATAGCTCATGAAATTTTTACACAAAGTTAATAACATATTTAAGTGTCACTGTAAATTTTCTTGTGCATTGGTTCCATCAATTTTTAGGGTTAAAAGTGTGGGAACCCTGATCTGGCTGTGAATTGGTGGCCCCTGACCACCAATTTTGTATATTTTATTGAAGTAATTATAGAATTTTCTATTGTCCTGAAATTTTTACAGGTTATTCTAGACACATTGAAGTGTCATATATAATTTTTGTGACTCTTGGATGGTTGTTTGATATACCAATTAAATGTTGAACCTAGAAAATAAATTCTGCCAAGGTGCTGGATGGAAATGGCTGAAATTTCATGATAGTAAGATTTATTCCAAGTCTATGACATATGAATGCACACTAATTGTTTCAATTTCTTATTCATGAACCTATAATATAATTGAATATCAAATTATAAGGTAAACATGTTTTTGAGACAAGAACAAGGATTATATGATGTTGTTATGTGAGAACGTGTAGAAAATAGTATGTATACATTATGCCGTTGCATATTTGAACATATTGGTAAACAAGAAAACAAGGCTTATAGGGATAGAAGGAAGGCAAAAGTAAGGACTTCCCTAGAAAATTATAAGTCGTGACGTAATCGTTAGGAATAGAACTGTGTGTGATTTTGAAATGGAAAATGAAGTCCGATGATCACGAATAGGAATGAGCTCATGTCCTAGGCTTGGCATTGCCTTATGAAATTATTAAATGTGGATGCGGCTCATGTGACCTAAGCTTCCCTATGTTGAGAATTTAGAAATACTGGAATTGAATTTATGGTTGTACATAATATTACCTGAAATTGACTACTGTGGTGCCATTTAGTTATCGTGATCTAACATATTTTAGGATTGCTATTTATGATCTTTATATGAATATTGTATATGCATGAACTTCTTATCTATACTATGTGTAGCCTCGAAACTACCCTACTGAATTTTACAATATCTCACCCCTACAGCCTGTGTGTATTGTATTGTTTGATTTCTGTAGAAATGCTCCCTGTGTTTTTCTTTGACCTCACAATGGGTGTGGCAATACGACCCTGCATTGGAATCCATGTATGCGTTTACTACCCAAGCTTTGCATATATATGTTTTTCGATCATTCCTTTAGTACTTCAGTTTTTGCCCCAGGCTTTGACCCCGCTTTCCCTTACCGAGGGTGTGCCTCTCCATATGGCACATCGTGACGTGTTTGAGGTTCCCTTGCTCCACCTGCTGACCCTGCGAGCAGCACCATTTCTTCATCCTCCTTGTCCGACTCTGACCCTTGAGGGCCCACCGCTTCCGATGGAGGTGAGGTCATCACACCGATGGCCAACACCTTCCTGGAAGAAGGAGGCGAGATTTTCAGAGACTATTGGCATGTACATAGCATAGTGTAATGTTAGGCTTTACGCCTTGCAGATTTATGTATTATTAGTTTTCTTTTGCTCTATTGTATCTATATGATATTTTATCTGGTCTTACATATTTGAGCAGGTTAGTATTTTAGGGGATATAGCCTCGTTTTTCTATAGAGTTTTGACTAGTGAAGAGCAATTGTTTAGTTTTTCTTTCTTATGATGATATATTGTAACCAAAACATGATGTCCATCTATATGAATAATTATTGTGGTAACATGTGTATCTAAACTCCTTTATCACGGCGAATTCTGAACTACATAGAATTAGGACCTCTGCTAATTACTGTTCAATACTTGAGTAAAAACATGGTAATTGGGATTGAGGAATTACATAGGATGCTAATAATTTTTATATATTATTAATATTTAAACCACGTGAAAGGACCAAACCATCCAATAGTACCAAATGGTGTCAAAATTGAAAAACACAAAAAGCTTTGGAAATTACATTTTTAATCTTTTATAGTTACTGAGTTTTTCCCAAAAGCTATTCTAAGACATTTAAAATACTTGAAATCACTTACAAAAATTTTTTAACAATTTTTAACCATGTGAACAGGACTCAAATAGGAGCGAAATTGAATTACAAAAAGTTTTGAAAATTATTTTCTAACCCTTTTTTAATTGCTAGTTTTTCGCAAAAGCTATTCTAAGGCATTTAAAACACATTAAATCATTTTATCCCTTTGAGAAATTAAATCTTACCATTAAATCAGGCAAAACTTAAAATTTCATTGATAAGGTTTTGATTTACTTAAAATCACATTTTTTGCTCCTTTTCTAACTCATTCAAAATTTCTTTATACACTTTAGACACAAGATTCAAGTTTTAAAATAAATAAATCAAACTTCAAACCAATAGCCCACTTGGCCGAAATGTATATATGTGTATGTGTCCATGATCAAAAATAACCAAAGAAAACAATAAGCATTCCTCCTCTCTATTTTTTCTAACCTTATCAAGCCTTGAACTTTGGAGTTCATATACATGATGGTCTCATAACCATCATCAATAACACCCATCATCAAGCTAAGGCCTTAATCACAACTAAACAAAAGAAAAGAGTAGAAAAGAAAAGGAAAACTTAAGAGAAAATCCCTACCAAGTGTGCTTCTAAATTAAAATGAAAATGTTCTTTTGTAAGGAAAAGAGAGAAAAATCTTTCTTAGAGCAAGGGTGTGTTTCAACCAAGTGAAGAAGGAGGGGAAGGATTTTTGTTGTGTTCTTGTGTATGGGGATGAAAGCTTAAGTGTTTTGGGGAAGATCTATGGTGGTGGTGTGCTTGTTTGAAGTTTGAAGCTTGGAGGAGAACAAAAATGGAGGTTCTTGAAGGTGAAGAAGAAGAGGTAGAAGAAAGCTCAAGATGGAGAACAAGATATTTTTTTGATAGACAACTTAATGCACAAGTTTTGGCCAAAGTGGGTGGTAAGAATGAGAAAGTGTGAGTGCAAGTTGGTTTAAAAAAATCAACATATGAGAGAGAGAAAGAAGGGCTGCTGCCAGGCGTGTAGGGGTTTAGGGTTTTGAGGGGAAATTTTGTGCTATGTGGATGTGGGAATTAGGGTTTTGGGTTTGATTAGGGAATGGTTAGGAATTGATTAGGGTTTAAGGCTTCAAGACAACATTAGAGAGTTGTCTTGCATGATTAATTGGGCTAAACTTCATTAATTCAGAATTTAAACACCAACATGACTCTAATCCATAGGAAAAGAAAGAGAGAGAGTACCATTTGTCCCCTACTTTTGTTTTTTGGTCTCATAAAGCACTTTTTTGTCTCTTTCTCACTAATCTTGCATTAAGAAAAAAGATTAAGTTTGAATCATTATTGGGCCTTAATTACATCAAATATTATTTGGACTCAAAATTAATTACAAAATAATTAACCTTTAATTAGAGCATAATATTGCCTATATGTCCTTAATTACTTTCATTAAGCTTAATTAGCACTATTTAGAGGTAAAAAATGGTAATTTTACATAGAAACTCCCTTGGACTCATCCAGATCATATATTCCCTCTAATTAACATATCCAACTCTCTGGTGATGACTTGTTTAGCCCTCACTTAATCCCGCGCTTAATTATCTTAGGGTATTTTGTAATTTATGCACAAGAAAAACCAAGAATTGAGATTTTCACATCTATGGCCGTCTAAAAACATATCTAGTCCCTTTTAAACATTAAGCTAACCCCTTGAGGATAGTCCTGGATGTCATTCTTATTTCCGAAGCAAAAATGACCTCAGGGGCATTTTAGTCAATTTACACATGGAAAAAAATTCGAGGACCTGACTTTTGCACAAATTGCTTTCTAAACTACATAGAGTCTCATTCTGACACTTGATGACCTCATTGAGGATGACTTTGGCCTCACCGTCCCTCAATTCTCATGTAAAAATGACCTCAGGGAATTTTGGTCATTTTGCATAGCATGAAATTGGTGCGTTACATTTCTCCCCCTTAAAAAGAATATCGTCCTCGAAGTCATTACCTATGGGACTAAATTCCTCTGCCTCTTTGTCCTAAGCCACTTTGACTAGAGGTATGATTTTATTCCCCAATTGCTCACTCCTATTGCCCGTGATCCTTGCGGTGGAAGTGAAGGTTCAGGTCTTCCCTTAATTGCACTTGTTCTTGGCTTTAACATATGTATGAGGGTCGAATTGGTATTTTCTTAATTGAGAGACGTGGAAGACATCATAAAGGTTGGACAAATTGGGTGGTAAAGGCTACTCAATATGCTACTGTAACACCTAATAATTAGCCCAATACACCTAGGCAGGATTTGATTAATTACTAGACTTTACTCTTTGCTTCAGTTCCTTAATCATGCTTTGAATACTTAGTGAAATTACGAGCCATTTTTTTTTTTAACATAATTGAAAACGTGAGCCACGCTTAACGTGAATGATTTAGAAATTAACACATAGGAATTTACAAACATCACATCATAATATATTGGCTCCATCATAGGCATCCATAATTACATATCATATAGATATTTTGCCTACCAACAGAATAAGACTAAGTGTAGGCAATCTAATAAAACATAAATAATATATGGATGGAAGGACATCCATTAATGGCACCTAGTAATAACACTCCAGGGATAGGGATAGATATCTAAAATATACGAAGTGAAACTAGCAAAATATTCAAGTTCATGATCCGTGAAACTTAATGTGATTTCACGAACGCTTCCTTCGTTTTTGAAGACGAGATGGAAAGAAAAATAGAGGGAGTGAGAAACTTATAAAGAATCTCAGGTAGGGTACTCACCTCATGATGCATTGTGTTATCATCATTCGTCCCCAGGAACCTTGGGTTTCATTATGAAAATGTGAGCATGCTAAGATTCATTTAATTAGTTTGGAAATATACTTTACCAGGTCCATTCATTTTAATCATGCGTCTTATAATGCATCATAAACTTAGCATGTCATGTTTATAATGAACTTTTCCTTTCATATATAATAACATAGTTATGCATAAAATCACATCATATTCCTCATCATCATTTTCATAGGAGCACTATGCTATAGCAAGTAACATCATATTCACATAATGCATTTACTTAGTTTCTTAGGTGACTAAAGTTACTTTCATCATCATTTTCCCTGGGCCACCCTATGCTCCACCCTTTTGGGAGTAATCTAGGTTATGAGCTCATACCTTGCTAGTCGTCACCAGGCACATACTTATCCCTTTTGATAAGTAAAAATTCTCGCCTCTACCCTTTTGAGAGAACGGACTCAGGGGCAAGAATCACCTTTTCACCGCCTACAGTTTGACGGGTCCAAAGGATCATTTCTCAGGATCACCTTTTCACCACCTATAGTCTGATCCTGGTCCAAGGGTCATTTCCTCATATATTTTTAGTCACCTTTAAGTCTTTGCATGTTATATCATAATATTATCAATTCATAATCATTTATAACATTTCTCGTTTATAGTCTTATTGGAATAATATATATACCAACTGGAATCATGCATCCTGGAGATTCCCAGGAAAGAGAAGGTGGGTCACAATGGACACGCTGAAATACCAAGTCTTTCCTAGCCAGAACCTTTCCAAATTACACTTTTAGGAATATACTTTCTTCCAGCAACTAGGGTAAATTTTTAAATAACAAAGAATATTTCATTATTTCATGCATAAGCATTCTCATTGTTTGCAACAGCAACTATAACATGCAAGCCATGAAATCATTCAATGAAATCAAATACTTAATAAGCATCATCATAAATCCTTACTTAAAAGCCGTCCTTAAATAATTGAAACTCTAGAATCAGGTAACCTCAATTATCAAACTAATTAATTATGCATCTAAGGGATTAATTACCATCATTACCATTAATTATAAGCCTCAGAACATTATTAAACCATATGAGGCGGCATAGGCAGGAATCATATTTAAAGTTTAATTGTTGCTTAGTAGCTAATTTCACTTCTAACATGCATAGAGAATTATTCCTTATCAATAAACATAATTAGCACAACTTCAAACATATCAAATCATCATCATTTATTGGTACTAATCTCATATCAGAAGCCGAATCATGAACCTCATATAATTGTATAAAATCACATTTTAAGTGAACATAAAATGTTAGTTTCCCGTAGAATCCTTGCAAAGCTTTAAAACTCTTTTAGAAACTAATTCTTTTTGCTAAACTTGAAGAATCTTCATAATTAAAATTTCATTAAGATAAAAGGAGCAAGTCTTGAGCTTAGAGATTTATTTGATATCTAGAATCATAAACATGCTATGCAACCTCATTTTAACTTGTCATTATAAGGTGATAACTGGAATTATAAACATGATATGCAAATCCATTTCTTTATCTTTAAGATTTAAGGTGATGACTTGAAAGTTAAACATGATGCAAGAGCTTGAAATATAAACATGATGCAAGAAACTTGAGCGCGTAGTCCGCATAGGACCAGTGGGAAGAGAAGAATTAATAGTCTGAACGCGGTAAATCCGCATGGACCGGTGAAGGGAGAATTATTATTACATATTTTTAAGCTCCAATCTCAAGACTTCTTAAAGAATTAATTCTTTAACTCCAATAATCTTATTTCTTTGCTTGTGATACTTGGGCAAGTCTTTAAGCTCTAAGATCTTTAGGTGATGACATAAAAATAAACATGTCATGCGTTATTCTTTTAGCCATTATAAAATAAAGTGAGAGCATAAAATAAATATGAGATGCATCCTCTTCATTATCTTTGTATTAAGTGACAACTTGAAACATAAATATGAAATGCAAGCTTGGAAATTTAAACATGAATATGCAAGTTCATTTATTCATTCTTAGAATTTAGTGATGACATAGAAAGTAAACATGGTTATGCAATGCATAAACTAAACATGGATGCAAGTTCATTTTATTTCTTTACTAGAGCTTCTCCAGACTTTAGAGAAATATAAATTCAACCCAATATATCTTAGCAAGACAAAGTGAAAAATACATCTTTCAAGTTCTAAACTCAAGATCATAAAAACATCATAAATATTATTCTTTAAAGTTTTGCATCAAGTGGAACTTTCAAGCTTTAGAGGCCTAACTTGTGATGGATTCACAACCCACCCTCAAGGTCCTCATCATCAAGCCATCATCTTAGTCCCACCTAGGCCATATGGCTGAATTGTTCAAAGAAAAAAGGAAGAAGAAAACCAAATGGAAAAACTAGAGAAAATCCATGAAATCATCATTTTGAACCAAGAACAACACTTAGCAAAGCATAGAAATAAACTTAAAAACAACTCCCTACCTAATCTGATTTGAAGGAAAGGAAGAGACTTGGTTTCTTGAGTGAAATGAAGAAATATTTCTTGAAAACTTGAAGAAAGAATTCAGCCAAGAGGAGGAGGAAATGAGAGCTTTTGGTGCTCCTAAAACTAGAATTTGTGTAAGTTATGAACTAAGCATCTAAACTATCTTCAAGCATGCCTATTTATAGAGATTTTGCAGCTCATAAATGGACAAGGAAGGAAAGAAATCTGACTAAAAATTAGAGGAAAAAAAATAAGGAAGAAAATCATTTTGTTTGGTGGCTTAAAACATGGAATCATGTTTCCATGTTTTCATGATTCTTTGTTTTCATTCTTTGGATTTTTGTGTAATAATTTTCTGACTTATTACTCAATAATTTCATGCATTACAGCCTTGTGGAAGAGGATTTTGTGTGTTCCATGTATTTTTTAGGTGTAGGCAAGGTATTCATGCAATTAGAGAATTTACCCTTAAGAGTTTAAGTGAATTACTAAGCAATTTGGGTGTTTTAAGCAATTTTAGGTTCTAATCAATCTAAATAAATAATTTTGACTCTAGATTAATAATTAGAATTTAATAAGCTTTAATTTGAGCCTAATATTGCTTAGGTTTCGTTGAAGATGAATCAAAAATCTCAAAATTTGAAACTTGCACAAAGAGCAGGGGCAAAACGGTCATTTTACTTAAAAATTGCCCCAGGCTATCTTAGCTTAACCAATGGTTAATCATGGCTTAAAAACACCTTTTAACACATTTTAGTGAGGTTCGGCTCTAGCGGCACGCAAATTTGAAGTTAAAAGCAGGCAATGCGTTTTGGTCATTCGCGCGTTGAGCTCAAAATTAGGAATCTCCTCTATTAACACACATAACACAAACAATCCCTTATTAACATCAAAACATCCCCTTGAGGATGGGTGGGGCCTATCACCATTTTCTAGTAAAATAACCTCAAGGGCATTTTGTCATTTTACACGTACAGAAAATTTGGGGTTTGCAATACTTGCACGAATTGCTCCTAACTTTCTTCTAACGTTATATTCCTTTATTAAGGATTGTTTGGTCTAAATTTTATATAATATTTACCTACGGTAATTCGAGTAATTCCTAATGATAGTAAAATTAAATAGGAAATTGGGCGT
>JAMLFY010000011.1:32502799-32513064 GCA_030441495.1 Dalbergia oliveri
CATCTATGGCGTCTAAAACATATCTAGTCCCTTTTAAACATTAAGCTAACCCCTTGAGGATAGTCGGACCAGTCATTCTTACTTTCCGAGCAAAAATGACCTGAAGGGCATTTTAGTCAATTTACACATGGAAAAAATCGAAGGACTTGTACTTTTGCACAAATTGCTTTCTAAACTACATAGAGTCTCATTTTAATATTAAATTACCTCATTGAGGATGACTTGGCTCACCGTCCTGAATTTCTCATGTAAAAATGACCTCCTCAGGGAATTTTGGTCATTTTGCATAGCATGAAAATTTGTGCGTTACATTTCTCCCCCCTTAAAGAAGAATATCGTCCTCTAAGTCATTACCTATGGGACTAAATTCCTCTTGTCTTTCTTTGTTCCTAAGCCACTTTGACTAGAGGTATGATTTTATTCCCCAATTTGCTTGACCTCCTTCCCCCGTGATCCTTGGTGGGCTTAAGGTTTATGTCTTTCCCTTAATTGCACTTGTTCTGGGCTTAACACATGACTAGGGTCGAATTGGTATTTTCTTAATTGAGAGACGTGGAAGACATCATAAAGGTTGGACAAATTGGTGGTAAGGCTACTCAATATGCTACTTGTAACACCCAATAATTAGCCCAATACACCTAGGATGTTTGATTAATTATAGACTTTACTCTTTGCTTCAGTTCCTTAATCATGCTTGAAAATACTTAGTGAAATTACGAGCCATTTTTTTTTTAAAACATAATTGAAAACGTGAGCCACGCTTAACGTGAATGATTTAGCAAAATTTAAAAGACACATAGGAATTTACAAACATCACATCATAATATATTGGCTCCATCATACATCCATAATTACATATCATATAGATATTTTGCCTACCAAACAGAATAAGACTAAGTGTAGGCAATCTAATAAAACATAAATAATATATGGATGGAAGGACATCCATTAATGGCACCTAGTAATAACACTCCAGGGATAGGGATAGATATCTGACATACTAGTAAACTAGCAGTGATTCAAGTTCAGCTACCCGTGAGAGCCTCAATGTGATTTATGAACGCTTCCTTCCGCTTTGAAGACGAGATGGAAAGAAAAATAGAGGGAGTGAGAAACTTATAAAGAATCTCAGGAGGGTACTCACCTCATGATGCATCGTGTCATCATCATCGTCCCAGGAACCTCTGGGTTTCATTATGAAAATGTGAGCATGCTAAGATTCATTTAATTAGTTTGGAAATATACTTTACCGAGGTCCATTCATTTTAATCATGCGTCTTATAATGCATCATAAACTTAGCATGTCATGTTTATAATGAACTTTTCCTTTCATATATAATAACATAGTTATGCATAAAATCACATCATATTCCTCATCATCATTTCATAAGTATATGCATATAGAACATCATATTCACATAATGCATTTACTTAGTTTCTTAGGTGACTTAAAGTTACTTTCATCATCATTTTCCTGGGCCACCCTATGCTCCACCCTTTTGGGAGTAATCTAGGTTATGAGCTCATACCTTGCTAGTCGTCACTAGCATATACTTATCCCTTTTGATAAGTAAAAATTCTGCCTCTACCCTTTTGAGAGAACGGACTAGGGGGCAAGAATCACCTTTTCACCGCCTATAGTTTGATTGGTCTCCAAAGGATCATTTCTCAGGATCACCTTTTCACCACCTATAGTCTAATCTGGGTCCAGGTCATTTCCTCATATATTTTAAGTCACCTTTAAGTCTTTGCATGTTATATCATAATACAATTATCAATTCATAATCATTTATAACATTTTCTCGTTTACAAGCTTATTCATGGAATAATATATATACCATTGTAATCATGCATCCTGATATTTTCTAACTAAGAGAGGTGGGTCACAAATGGATACTTAAATACCAAGTCTTTCCTAGCCAGAACCTTTCCAAATTACACTTTTACAGGAATATACCTCTTCCAGCAACTAGGGTAAATTTTTAAATAACAAAGAATATTTCATTATTTCATGCATAAGCATTCTATTGTTTGAGCAGCAACTATAACATGCAAGCCATGAAATCATTCAATGAAATCAAATACTTAATAAGCATCATCATAAATCCTTACCTCAAAGCCGTCTTAAATAATTGAAACTTAGAATCAGGTAACCTTAATTATCAAACTAATTTAATTATGCATCTAAGGGATTAATTACCATCATTACCATTTAATCATAAGCCTTAAGAACATTATTAAACCATATGAGGCGGCATATGCTAAATCATATTTAAAGCTTTACGCTTGCTTCATGAGCTAATTTCACTTCTAACATGCATAGAATTATTCCTTATCAATAAACATAATTAGCACAACTTCAAACATATCAATCATCATTTTAGTACTAATCTCATATCAGAGCCGAATCATGAACCTCATATAATTGTATAAAATCACATTTTAAGTGAACATAAAATGTTAGTTTCCCGTAGAATCCTTGCAAAGCTTTAAAACTCTTTTAGAAACTAATTCTTTTTGCTAAACTTGAAAGAATCTTCATAATTAAAATTCTCACTTAAGATAAAAGGAGCAAGTCTTGAGCTTAAGAGATTTATTTGATATCTTAGAATCATAAACATGCTATGCAACCTCATTTTAATCTTGTCATTATAAGGTGATAACTTGGAATTATAAACATGATATGCAAATCCATTTCTTTATCTTTAAGATTTAAGGTGATGACTTGAAAGTTAAACATGATGCAAGAGCTTGAAATATAAACATGATGCAAGAAACTTGAGCGCCGGAGTCCGCATAGGAATGAGTGAAGGAGAAGAATTAAGAAAGTTGAGCCGCGGAATCCGCACTGGACCCTGAAAGGAGAAGAGAATTATTATTACATCTTTTTAAGCTCCAATCTCAAGACTTCTTAAAGAATTAATTCTTTAACTCCAATAATCTTATTTCTTTGCTTGTGATACTTGGGCAAGTCTTTAAGCTCTAGGATCTTTAGGTGATGACATAAAAAAAACATGTCATGCGTTGATTCTTTTAGCCATTATAAAATAAAGTGAGAGCATAAAATAAATATGAGATGCATCCTCTTTATTATCTTTGAAGATTAAGTGACAACTTGAAACATAAACATGAAATGCAAGCTTGGAAATTTAAACATGAATATGCAAGTTCATTTATTCATTCTCTAATTTAGTGATGACATAGAAAGTAAACATGGTTATGCAATGCATAAACTTAAACATGGATGCAAGTTCATTTTATTTCTTTACTAGCCTCTTAAGACTTTAGAGAAATATAAATTCAACCCAATATATCTTAGCAAGACAAAGTGAAAAATACATCTTTCAAGTTCTAAACTCAAGATCATAAAAACATCATAAAAATATTATTCTTTAAAGTTTTGCATCAAGTGGAACTTTCAAGCTTTAGAGGCCTAACTTGTGATGGATTCACAACCCACCCTCAAGGTCCTCATCATCAAGCCATCATCTTAGTCCCACCTAGGCCATATGGCTGAATTGTTCAAAGAAAAGGAAGAAGAAAACCAAATGGAAAAACTAGAGAAAATCCATGAAATCATCATTTTGAACCAAGAACAACACTTAGCAAAGCATAGAAATAAACTTAAAAACAACTCCCTACCTAATCTGATTTGAAGGAAAGGAAGAGAACTTGGTTTCTTGGAGTGAAATGAAAGAAAATATTCTTGAAAACTTGAAGAAAGAATTCAGCCAAGAGGAGGAGGAAATGAGAGCTTTTGGTGCTCCTAAAACTAGAATTTGTGTAAGTTATGAACTAAGCATCTAAACTATCTTCAAGCATGCCTATTTATAGAGATTTTGCAGCTCATAAATGGACAAGGAAGGAAAAAGAAATCTGACCAAAAATTAGAGGAAAAAATAAGGAAGAAAATCATTTTGTTTGGTGGCTTAAACATGGAATCATGTTTCCATGTTTTCATGATTTTTTTGTTTTCATTCTTTGGATTTTTGTGTAATAATTTTCTGACTTATTACTCAATAATTTCATGCATTACAGCCTTGTGGAAGAGGATTTTGTGTGTTCCATGTATTTTTTAGGTGTAGGCAAGGTATTCATGCAATTTAGAATTTAACGTTAAGGGTTTAAGTGAATTACTAAGCTTTTGTTTTAAGCAATTTTAGGTTCTAATCAATCTAAATAAATAATTTTACTCTAGATTAATAATTAGAATTTAATAAGCTTTAATTTGAGCCTAATATTGCTTAGGTTTCGTTAGACGAATCAAAAATCTCAAAATTTGTAAAACTTATAAGAGATGGCAAAACGGTCATTTTACTTAAAAATTGCCCGAGGCCACCGAGCTTAACCAATGGTTAATCATGGCTTAAAAACACCTTTTAACACATTTTAGTGAGGTTTGGGCTCTAGGCGGCACGCAAATTTGAGTTAAAACTCTAAGGCGTTTTGGTCATTTCGCGTCCGAAGCTCAAAATTAGGATTCTTCTCCTCTATTAACACACATAACACAAACAATCCCTTATTAACATCAAAACATCCCCTTGAGGATGGGTGGGGCCCACGACCTCATTTTCCGAGTAAAATAACCTCAAGGGCATTTTGGTCATTTTACACGTACAGAAATTTGGGGTTTGCAATACTTGCACGAATTGCTCCTAACTTCTCTTCTAACGTTATATTCCTTTATTAAGGATTGTTTGGTCTCAAATTTTATATAATATTTACCTACCTAATTCCAGGAATTCCTAATGATAGTAAAAATTACAGGAAAATTCTGTGCCACATGATCTACCCTCAACTCTATCAAGGATTTCTAGGAATTCTAGAAATTCTGGGCTTAACTTCTTACTCTCATGGCTTGTCCTATACCCGCGGGGTGATCTGAAATGAATACATGTCTTTCCCTATTGAATTCAAAGAAATTTTCACCATTTATCCGTAGCTTCTCCATCGACTTCTAGCAGCGAAGGATCCCATCCTAATCCTCTTGATTTGTTCCGTTGTCTCCCTTACAACTTCTGTAGGTCTTAAGATACTTTGCTCATCGAGCTTGTACCACAAAGGGGATTGACACTTCCTTCCATACAAGGCCTCATATGGTGCCATATCGATGCTCGCATGATAGCTATTGTTATACATGAATTTGATTATGGAAAGTACTTGTTCCCAACTTCCCTTTAGTCCAACACACACGCCCTCAATATATCTTCTAAGGTTTTCATGGTCCTTTGTATTTGCCATCCTTTTGAGGGTGGAAGTTCATGCTCGAGCATAGCTTTGAACCAAATGCCTTCTAAAGGCTTCCAAAGTATGACGTAAATCGCGAAATCACGATATGAGATTATCGCGTCAATGATACTCCATGCAACTTCATGATCTCTTGGATATACAATTGAGCCAACTATTCCAAGGAATAAGTCACCTTAATGGGTAAATAGTGAGCTAGCTTTGTCAGTTGATCCACAATCACCATATGGCGTCATGGTCAGCTTGGGTTTAGGTAGACCTTCACGAAATCCATTGAGATACTATCCCATTTCCATTCAAGAATTGACAAGGGTTGCAACATTCTAGAAGGTTTTGGTGCTCAATCGTCACCTTTTGATACTAAGCACTTACTCACCCATGTACCATTCTCCTTTCACCTTTAGGCCACCAAAACATCTTCTTTAAATCTTGATATATCTTGGTAGGACCAAGGGTAAATGGTGAAATGGCTCTTACGAGCCTCCTCCATACCTTATCCCTTTAGGTGAAACCCTTCAGTCCCCTTTATCGCTAAGGTCTCCTTAAACTCCTTCATTCTCCCCCAGCTCAGAGTGATTTCTCTGGAAGTCACTCATTATACTGATGTCACACCCATGCTTTATGATGGTCAATGTCATCCTTAAAGTTAGGTCTCTAAACTTGTTAGCTCCACCTCTTTAACTATCATTTAGACAAGTGTAGTGACTTTTGACCAAGGTGTCAACAACTACATTTAACCTTGTCGGGATGATATTCAACCCAAAGTCATAGTCCTTCAAAGAACTCTATCCACTTCCTCTGCCTTATATACAACTCCTTCTTTTAAAAAGGACTCTGAGACACTCTGTAATCAAGAACACCTCAAACTTTACTCTATATAAATAGTGTCTAATACCTTCAAAGCAAACACCACGGCCACTAAATCTAGGTCATGGGTGGGGCAGCCAGCTTTATGAGGCTTGAGTTGTCTAAAGCATAAGCTATTGCTTGCCTATTCTGCATCAATACACAGCAAACCTTCACTCAAGCGCCATAATATACCTCAAAAGGAACATTGGAGTTGTGGTTAACCTCATCTTTAGCTCTTGGAAGCTTTTTTCATATTCAGAGTTCTCAAAAGGGGCATTCTTCCTAGCAAGCTTAGTCAAGGGTAAAGAAATATGATAAAATCTCTTAATAAACTACTACTATAATAAATAGCCAGTTAATCCTAAAAAGCTTTGTATCTCTTTATCGAGGTAGGTTTCCCTAGCTCAATCACTGCCCATCTTACTAGGATCCATTTGCAATACCTCTTCGACACCATATGTCCTAAAGATTCACTACCTCTCAACCATAATTCACACTTAGACAACTTTGCGTATAACTTCTTTTCCTTTAGGATCTCTAAAACTATCCTCAAATGACGTTCAAGCTTTTCACTGCCTTCAGAGAGAATGTGAGTATGTCATCTATGAAAACAACCACAAACTGATCTAGATAGGGTCTAAAGATCTTATTCATGTAATCCATGAACACAGCAAGAGTATTATCAATCTAAATGACATCACGCGAACTTAAGTAGCCATATTGAGTCCTAAAGGCAGTTTGGGTATGTCCTCATCCTTCACTTTAATCTACTATCCCGACCTCAAATTGACCTTTGAGAACACTATCGCTCCCTCTTAACTAATCCATCAAATCATCAATCCTAGGCAAGGATACTTATTCTTCACCGTCACTTGATTCAACTACCTTAAGTCTATGCAAAACCTCATACTCCCATATTTCTTTTTGACAAACAAATCCGGGCTCCCCATGGCGACGCACTTGATCTCACAAACTTCTTCTCTAATAGCTCCTCCAATCGAGTTTTCAACTCTGCCAATTCTAAGGGTGACATCCTATAGGGGGCTATGGAGATAGGCCGCATCCCTAGGACCAACTCATAGAGAACTCTATTTCTCTCATGGAAGGAATTTAGGTATATCTTTCAGAAATACCTTAGGATAGTCTCTGAGGAGATGTAATATTTCGCTCATATTCGCTCACGATCTACCTTGCTAACGGTAGGAGAACATATCCTTTACTCTCTTTCCTAACATCTCAACCTTGAGAGGCATTTAAGAAAGAATTAAGGTTTGCTAGATGTACTAGAAATAGAAGGAAAGATGATAAACTTTGTGTAACAATCCAACAACACATGGTTAGTAGAAAGCCAATCCATGCCAAGAATCATGTCTAGGCCATGCATGGGACAATCAAATCCATGACAAAGGATCTATCATCAATGGTGAAATGACTCTAAACAAAATCTACATGTCTTTAAGTAGGTTTACTAGTGGTCTAGAAACAGGATAAAAAGGAAGCTTTGACTCATGCAAATGCAAAGACTCTACAAGGTCATGTGATATGAATGAACGAACTGCGAAGAGCTATAGAGGATAATTAAGGTCCTACGATCTACTTTACACTTATCTTCTATGAGGTCACTATACTCGTTTAGTTTTTCACATTAAGGGTAAATACCCTCCTTTGATGTTGTGGCCTGAGAATAGAGGCCGTCCTGCTTCCTAGGGCACTCCCTAGCATAATGACCTAGCTTCCCTGATAGTGCAAAACTCCTAGCCCATCAAGCAAGGTTGATCCCCATACGATTTCCCACACTTGGGGCATCCTTGGCATGTGGGCCAATGAAGGGCAAACTGCCATTAGGTGCCTTACCCTTACTAATGATCTCCATGTATTGTACAAAGATCTCCTGGAGCTTTAAACTTAAATTGGTTTAATATTTTGGGCTTGCAGTGCTAGCTTCTTAGTGAAGTCTCAAGCTTTCAACGCATTCAGCTTTGTGGCCCTCCTCAATGATGCTGTATTTGTTGACTAAGGTAAGAAACTCCTTAACTTACATGCATAACATGATATTGACTTTTTCGCTTTATCCAGCTTCATACTTAACATATTTCGGACCACCAAGCATTTCCTTGAAAATCCTTGAAAACTTAATCAGCTTCTCAAACTTCACAATATGTCTGTATATTCATCCTTCCTTGGCTTAGCTACATGAATTTCATATCCTTGGCATTCTTTACTCATGTCGAAATACTTTTGGAGAAATAGGTCTTGAACATCTCCCACTTAATCATCTGCTTACGCCTCTAACAGCCTTCAGGTGCCAACCCACCAGGTCTTAGCTACGCCTGCCAGCAAAGTAGCAAAGTCACCTTCGTTCTTCGATGCAGGATCACCGAGAAGATATTCTCCATGCTCTTGATCCACCGTCAGCCCTGTCTGATTCAAGCGTCCAAATGATATCAGGTTCGCTTTATGGAAATCCCCAAATCGGGCATGCTCTTGGCCATTAGTAGGGTTGGGGTCAGCTAGGCATTGCCTTGGCATTATCCATGCAAACATCATTTGCATGGCCCTCACCATCCCAGAACCCGATGGTTCATTACTTTGCTTCACCTCTGCCCGTAGTCTATCCTATCATGGTCATGCCATTCTGTCCCTCACATAGAACAACAAACACTAAGGTGATCTAGGCTTATACTTTATGAAAAGTGAGCTAGTTACTGTGGTACACACACACATGCAGGAGTCATGCAACTTTATCCTATCCATAAAGCACTACACATGACATAACTATCGCATCATGCTTATTAAGCATAGTCAGTCCAATCCTCAAGCTCTATGAGAATTGAACTACTCTTATATCAAATATGAACCTGATATTTAACTTAACACACCTAGCATGCATTTAAAGTTAATTATTAGATATTAGTCTTCTGTTTCAGCCTTAACTTTAACTCTTGGAAATACTTTAATAAAATATGGGTAAATTTGTTTTGAAATTTAAAAATAAAATGTGTACTGTATTACCAATAAAACCTATCTTTTGCCTCATATAATAGGAATAATAAAGCACTTTATGGGCATACATGAAATCCATAACAAACATAACAACATCATGAACATAAACACATCATATATATATATATATAGGTAATCATAAGTATTGATCATTCCACATCACGCACCTTAAACAACTCTAAAACAATATCATGCCCACTAAGTAGAGGTTGGGCTAAGTATAGTCATCCAATAAAAACATAATAGTAGTAGATAGAAGATATAAATAGTCTACTAAAAACCTCCACTTTAACTACTTCTACTAGGATGTGCCTAGAGACAGAACCCTTAACATACTAACAAAAAACTGTGTTATCCTCTCCACAAGATATGTACATGCGCTCTATGAGATCCACCACTAGCTCCTAAGGATGGTCACTTCTGAAATGTGAGGAGGAAGGAACCAATCAAGCGAGCAATGTCATCAGGCGTAGGATGTGTATATCCCTATGAATGTGCTGGACTGACTCTCAAGAGGCTTGAAGTCATCGCAGCCTCTCCATCGCTCACTCCCCACCTTCATAGGGACCATGGGTGTAGAATCGCTAGAAGAATACTTGGAGGTGATTTTCTCCTATGAAATTGACCATGGTTCAGTATGGCCAGATGGTGACCCTGGGCATAGATAGGAGTTTGATGGTTAAAAAGTAAGGCGGGTGTGGCAACCGTTTTGTGCCGTGGACGTGCTTGCTCGAAGGCAAATCATTCAATGATAGGTAACCAGGAGAAAACCAAAGCTGGTAACAAAGTGCACGAATGACCAAAATCTAGAAACACAAAAACAAACAACACAATGACCCATAAAGTGAGATGACTCGTTACTTGGTTGCAGTACATATCCCACATGGGGGCGTCAATGTAGATTAATTAACCCTGCCATGTGACTCTAAGCATTGATTGGAAAGGAAAGATGGGAGAACAAGAAACTTAAACAAAAATCTAGGAATGCTTTTGCCTCTAAACATATGTCATCATCTTTGTCCTGAGGAACCTCGGTTTCATTATGAAATAGTGGACATAGGTTCAATTATTTAAGTTTAAAAACCATTAACTGAGGTCCGTGTCATTTAGCATGAGCCTTAATGTCATGAATGCATCATACCACATTATGAATGTATGTCAATGCC